>OY282644.1:24151615-24701615 GCA_958299015.1 Tetanocera ferruginea | reverse complement strand
AATATAAAAAAAATAAATTTTTTAAATCGGTAAAAACATTATTTCAAAATTATTTAATTATATTGCAAAAATGTTATTTTTAAAAGTTGAAGAGGATATCTTGTAATATAAAAAATCAAATGTTTGTCCTTCTGTCTGTTTCGAATAGGCTCGCGCACCTTTTATCCGATTGATCTGAAATTTGAACACCGAGTACGTTTGATAAAGAGAAAGAACATAGGGGTGTAAAAAATTGGGCGAAAGTATGTGGGCGTGGCACTCTATAATAACTTATAAACGCCTGAGCCGATTTCCATAAAATCTGGTATGAAGGTTCAACTGCTTCCAAAATAAAACATAGGCTATAAAAAATTACAAAGACTTCCGCAAGAGGGCGCTTTAAGTTGTACATTTTTAAGACTCAATAACTCCTAAACCCCTGGACCGAATTCAATGAAATTTTGTATGAAGGTTCAACTGCATCCAAGATAAAACATTAAATATTAAAAATTCCAAAGACTTCTGCAAGAGGGCGCTTTTAGTAGTGCATTTTTAAAACGCAATAACTCCTAAATTACTTCACCGATTTTGCTAAAATTTGGTACTTGAAATAACTTGAACGTGCAACAGCATTGAGGCTATTTAAATTTCAGAAAACTTCCGTGAGAGGGCGCTTTATTCAATCAACTATGTCTGGCTCATTCATGGCAAAACGGATGAACCGATTTTGAGGAAACTTGGCAAGCATTTGTATCTGTTGCTGAAATAGATCCTACACTTTTAGAAGTTCTTTCAACAAAAATCAAAGAATGAGCAAAAGACAAACGAAGGCAAGACCCAAAGACCAACGAATAAAAAGAAATTTAAGAAACACGAGCAGAAGCTATGTAAAGATGAACACAAATCAAGCGAACAGTATCGACCAAAACTGAAGTTCAACGAAGACAATTCAAAAATCGAATAGATGCTTATAGGATTTTTTAAAATTGGAATTTTTTTTGAGATAAAAATGCATATAAAATGCATGCTAGGAAAAACTTTGAAAGCATTTTTCTCGAATTTATTTCTTTCAAACTGGGTGACCATTTTCCTCACAAAACCAGACGTCAGATCGAGACGTTGAACATGTCTTTTTTTTAATCATGTTCGGCAGAGACAGTTTTACGGAAATTTCACTAAAAATTTTCAATGGAGGGAGGGGGCGAAACCCAAAAAAGCGATTATTTAAAAAATTTAAAAATTTATTTTTTAAAAATTTAAAAACTTGTTTTTTAAAAATTTAAAACTTTAAATAATAATTTAAAATTGTTAAAATGAGAGAAGTTTTAAAAATCGTCCTTTTTCTGTGTTCGAGGCACAACCCCGAGTAACACCGGGTTACATCCGCTAGTATAAAATTTAATTTAAACCATTAAAATTAAGCCAATTAAAATTAAAAATATATAAAAAAAAATTAAAAATTCAATTTATAAAAAATCACATTTAAAAACTCTCTAGTTTTTAGGTTCTCCTAGCTTTTAAGTTATTCAGAAGAAATTGTACACATGTAAACATTTAAATATTCCTATCTTTTAAGTTCTTTTAGGTTTTCAGTTATTCGGAAGAGTTTTTTTTGCACATGATAACATTTAAAAACTCCTATTTTTTAGGTTCTCCTAGAACTTAAGTTATTCAGATGAGATTTTACACATTGAACTTCATAATCATCTTAAACTTAAAAACATTTCAAAAATATTGCTTTTTAATACACCATTTTCTGAACTAACGACAACTGCTCTGCTCAAATTAGCATGTTTTTAACATTGAACAGCGGAAACTTCAACGAGATATCCCTTTGTTGCCCTTCGATTAATCCAACAGAGTAGTCATTATTTATTGGCATTGAATAATGATGAAACTATTAAAACAAGTAAGCCGAAACCTGGAAACTACTCGAGAAAAAAAGAAGAAAAAAAATCACAGCACATAAATGTCTAGTACGGCAAGGATAAATATTTTTAGAGCAGCAGCAAATCGACAAAAATCTCAGACTAAAACAACAAAATTGCTTTGGACACAGCAAAATATTAAAAATAGAAACGACAAAAAAAACAACTAAGCTCAAGCATAATATAAGGACACTACTTGTTATAAGAACAAAAACAATAAAAAAATATTAAAATTCTTGAAAGGCAAAAAAAACACAAAAAAGAAAACAAATCATCAACAAATAAAAGCAGCAAGAAACAAGCTCCTTAAAAGCAACATTGACAGTGATTACATGAAAAAATGCACAAAAAAGCGCCCAAAATAAATGAAAAAAAAAAATAATATAAAAACAAAAAAACTTAAACAGCAGAGCACAAGAGGATAATATGCTATGCTGGCAGTATAGCTTTTTTGCCATCAATATCTTACAATATCAAGCTGAAGCAACATTTGCGTTTATTATGCAAAAAATTTTACGAAAAATATTGAAAATTTACAAAGGACGCATTTGGGACAGCATGAGCAAAAACAAAAAATACAAAAACAAATACAAGCAAAAAAATGCAAAGTAAACGAACGACATTCGTTGTTCTGACCAAGGAGTGGGTTAAACTGGCAGCAACTCTGAACTCTCCTGCCACGTAGCCACAGCAACAACGAGCTGCTTATATATATTAAAAGCAAATAAGTAATAAAAATAATAATGGCGGAATTTTTTCATTCTCTGACTTGCATCTACTTTCGTCCTTCATTCGATCTTAAGTATTGCCGTCGTCGTCGTCGTCGCTGCCGCTTAAAAGGTTGTTAAGAAAGGCAAGCACGGAAATTCCTGCGGAAAGCAGGCAGTCAAAGCAGTAAAGAAAACGACTCCACACACACACACAAACACTTAGCTGATAATGCTTCGTTTGTTTTCGTTACGCTTCGGCTTGGCTTACTTGCTTTCTGTGCTGCCTGTTCGAATCGAGTTATGAGCTATGAACGTCAAGAGGAAATTTGAACGGACGAAGCAGTGAATGAAATTTAAAATTTTTCCAAATTGAACCTTTCTGCCAGTGACTGGGACAGACAGCCAATGGAGGTGTGGTCGTCGCTATGTCCTTACATCAAAAGAAACAATTGAAAAAAAAACTAAAGCACAAAAAATTAGGAGCCAAGAAAAAACCCACACACAATTTTTAAAAGGAAAATTGATTTGTGCGCCACAGGAGGTGTGGAAGGATTATTATTATGATTTGAATATTTCGTCCTTTCTTTTGTTGGCTGCTTTTTTTTTATATCCTTTTTTTCTACCGCTTTTCTTTTTGCTCACTGCTAAGTTGAAGAGATTTTGCTTGTTTCTTTGTGTTGCCCTTAAAAGCTGGTGTGTAAGTGGGCGTAGTTGGGTGTGGTATGTGGCAAGTGGACAACAAGCAAGTCAAGTTGTTGGAAAATATGCACAAAAAACAAAAGGAAACGAAAAAAAAAAAACTTATAAAATACAATTTATGTAAATGCGAAAAAGCACTTTAAGCTCATTTGGTTGTCGAAGTGTGTTGATTTTTTAAAGGACTTTAGAGATTTTAATCGAAAAATTAGAGAGCACAAAAGTGAATATGATGTGCGAGAAGCAAATGACTGTCATTGCAAGAAGTCGAAAAAAACAATGAAAAAAGTGAAAATGTTGGCAAAGTAAAAACAAAAACCAAGAAGAAAGGCTATTACTAAAAGCTTTCACAAGCATTTAAAGTAATTTGGAGACTTTTAAAAAGACACACTTTTATGTCTTATTTTACAAAAACTACACTCATATAAGATGTTGACAAGTAATTTTTCTTAACATAATTTATAAGAAATCTAAAACTCAGCTTTAGAGTATCAAAACAGGTTTTATAGTCTTTGAAGAAATCACGTCAACAGTTTATACTCACGAATTATTCATGAGAATTGAGAAATAAAATTGTGTTGCAAAAAAATAAGTCTTTACTGAAAAGCTTTTTTAAAAACAAAAATCATTTGACGAGCTTTGAGAGCTTTAGTTTAAATAAGCTTATTTCATATTTTTTCTAAAGAAAATATATAATAAGTTTGAAAGCATTCACATTTAAAACTATTTTGGAAAATTTTACAGAAGATCTTTTTATAATATATACCACAACAAAACACCAAAAACTTCAAACATGCACTAATTGTCATGTTTTTATTTAAAAAAATACATCGTAGACTAATAATAATGTTGAATTTGGAGAAAAAAGCTTTTTTGTTATATTTATAGCAAAAAGCTTTTTTAATAAAAAAAAATTTCAAGCGCTTCTAAAAATAGTTTGCAAAAAGCTTTTCTGCTAAATTTATAACAAAAAGCTTTTTAAAACAAAAATATCCTACAGAGCTTCAAACATGCATTCATTTTCGTGTTTTCAATTTAAAAAATACGTTGTAAGATTGTGAGTTTTTTTAAAATTTATCAAGCAATTTTAAAAAATCGTCAAAAAGGCTTTTATGTTGCAAACATTGTTTATTATTTCTTGACAAACTTTAAAAAAGTCTATACTTTGATATTTTTCGAACTATTTAACAAAACTATGTTGCTAAAAAAAAAAATAAATTCAAAAGCTTTTTTTATAAAAAAACACATTTCACGAGCTTCGAGAGCTATTTACTTACTATATCATTATAATTTGCTTTTATTTTTTACTGTAAAAAGCTCTTTTACTAAATTTATAACAAAAAACTGTTAAATAAAAATTAAATAAATAATAATTTCAAGAGCTTCGAAAAATAGTTTGAAAAAAGCTTTTTTGCAAAATTTAAAACAAATTCATAACTCCTTTTTTTCAACAAAAATAACTTCCAAAGTTTCAAACCATCATTAATTTTGATGTTTTCACTTAGAAAATACGTTGTAAGCCTGTGAGCTTTTTTAAAATTAAACAAGAAATTTAAGAAATCGTCGAAAAGCTTTTTATGCTGCAAAAATTGTTCATTATTTCTTGACAATCTTTCAAAAAGTCTATACTTTGATATTTTTCTAACAATTTCATAAAACTATTTTGCTAAAAAAAATATTCAATAAAAGCTACTTATATAATAACATAAAAGCTTTTTTTATAAAAAAGACATTTCATGAGTTTCGAAAAATAGCTTTTTTTATAAAAAAGACATTTCATGAGTTTCGAAAAATATTTACTTACTATATATCATTATAATTTGATTTTATATACATATTCCACTTAAAAAAATATATAATAACTTTCGGAGCTTTTAAAAGCTTTTCCGAAAACTTAAAGTTTTTTGAATAAAAAATACTCTCAATACTTTAAATAAAAACAACAATTTAAAAGCAGTTAAAAGCTTTTCACATAAAAGCTTATTGTAAGATTTTGAATAATATTTTGATTCAGCTGGAGTGCTTTTTAAACCTGTTAAGTAAAAAATATTTTTTTATATTTAACAATGTCGCTTAACGAACAGCTTTTCCATAGCCTTCAAGTAATTTTGACAAAAACATATTTGAATAAGCTTCAGACGTTTAAACTCTTACCAAATAACATAAAAATGTTGTTAAAGAACTTAAAAGCTATTCACATAAAAAAGTTTTTTATTAAATTTAAGGTAATTTCTGGTTCTGATGATGTTAAAATAAGACAATGATATATTCATTGATAGCTGATAGGCTTTTTAAAGCTTTTAAGTAAAAAAGAATTTTTTTTTAATTTTGTTAAAACGAAAAGTTTTTTGATAGTTGTCTTATTCTGTTGACGTAAAAAAACAAAATTATGTGTTTTTTTTTAATCTAGAATGCAATTGAAAGCTTCTTGTGTAAAAATATATTTTTTAATTGTAGCTTTGTAGTTAATCGAAAGCTTCTGCGAAACTTGAACATTTTTTCAATAACTCATTAACTTAATTTGTTGAGCTTCTTACGTGTACGTACTTTTATCATTTTACATAAAAATTATGTAACCAGACCTAAAAGCTTTGAAAAAGCTTTTCACTTAAAAGAGCATTTTGTAAAATTTTAAATAATTTTCTAAATTTGTTAACGTTAAAATGAAAACATTATTTTTTTCATTGATATCTAGAGTGCGATAAAAGCTTTTTACATAAAATAAAATATATTTTTTTATCATATTATATGATGTTTTGAAAAATGAAAAAACATGATTTTTTCATTGATATCTAGAGTGCGATAAAAGCTTTTTACATAAAATAAAATATATTTTTTTATCATATTATATGATGTTTTGAAAAATGAAAAAACATGATTTTTTCATTGATATCTAGAGTGCGATAAAAGCTTTTTACATAAAATAAAATATATTTTTTTATCATATTATATGATGTTTCAAAAGATGTCAACTTTAAAATATTATTTTTAATGATTTATATAAAAAATAGATGAAAACTTTTTGAAAGCTTTTAAAAAGCTTTTTTCGTATACAAGCTTTTAAAAGCTTTTAAATGCTTTTTCTTATAAAAGCTTTTAAATGTTTTTCTTATAAAAGCTTTTAAAAAGCTTTTTCTTATAAAAGCTTTTAAATAGCTTTTTTCTTATAAAAGCTTTTTGCGAAATTTAACTTTTAATCCAATTAAGAGAACGTAATATGTAAAAAAAAATTGTTCTCATAAATATTGAGCGGACTTTAAAGCTTTTCATAGCTTAAACTTGTTTTAATTTTTTAAATTTATATACATATTTTTTATATTAATACCAGAGCGGTTCAAAAATATATGAGTCTTTTTTTCTTCATTGTGCGTTTTTGTTTTTTGTGAAAAAACATGGCCTCTAGATATTCCGCAAATTGTTTAAAGGTAAATTTGGAGCTATTTTAGACTTAGACCATTTTAAGTAATGTGGTGTACAAATCATATATTATCATATATAATATTTGAAGCTTTTAAAGTTTTTTCTTAGTTTTTTAATACATGGACGTGAGTATTTTTTGCATAATTTTGAACTCTTAGTTAATTATTATTATGTTTTTTCTCATTGAATTTTTTCTTATTTTGTTCCAACAATTTTATGCTTTCTAGCGGTATGACATTTTTTAAATTTTTTAGACCATCACATAGGAAAAAAGCACAAATACCAATGAGAACTGTTACCTTCCATATAACATACGTATGAAAAAAGGTTGATAAATACGTTGCAAGAAGTCATGTTTGAAAAAATATTTATGCGATATACAAAGTTTTTCTATTATTTTTCGTATATTGCATGCTATGGTACAGCAGTACTCTTTGAGTGCAGCAGTGGAGAAATGTAAGATTTTATTTTAGACATTTTACGGCAAAACCAATGCGGAATTATAAGTCAACTTTCGCAATTTAGGACTGTATTGTTTTTTACTTTCTAGCAATATGCCAAAAAGTTCAGAAAAAATCTCGATATACTTAAAGTTAAAGTTCAACTGTTTTTTGTCGAATAATCTGTCAGCTGATCTAAAAGTCGCTTAATTTAATGATGAAATCATTTTATTTCAGTTTTCTCTAAAATTCTTTAAGCCCAAGCATTTCTCAAGAATTCAAAAAGCAGCTAAATGCTTAAAACTTACGCATTAAAACTTTCTAGCCGACACTCGAACCAATTGAAAACTTTTCGACTCTTTCAAAAAGCAATAAAAATCTAAAGCTGCTTTAGTTATACGCTACTAGCGCGCGACTTCAATAACGAGCGACTGCATTTAATCTCTTCTTCTTCTGCAGCTTTTATGTGCGTTGCTAGTTCTTTTGCTGCTGCCACTACTTTTGCTACAAATAACTTTTTTCGACACTGCAAATACTTGCCTCCACAACCTTGCTACCGCAAATAACCGAAAAACATGCATAAATCTGAATGCGAGTCCTTTTTTGTGCTGCTGCTGACAAATGTATTCATGGCAACATTTGTCGTTAGAGCGTGTTCGTACGGCTTACGCCTGAGTAGCGCGTAGATACTATTTTCCATTTTTTTTTTTTCTTTCAGTAGTTTTTTTTGTGCTTCCCACTCCATGCTCGGCAGCAATTTAAGTGAAAAGTATTTCATGAATGCAAATAGCAAAAGCAGCAGCTGAAAAATAGGACTTGCAAATATTTTTGCCAAAGATTTGTGCTGGTGAATGTGAGTCTATTTTTTAGCAAATTCCTTGCATATGTTAACCCAAGTCTGCCCAAGCCTCCGCAGATGCTGCTGCTGCTGATGGTGCAACTAGTGTAGACGCTGAAAGCAACATTTAAAATGATTAAATTGATGTCGCCCGCCCTGGGGCAGGATTCCAAGGATTCGTTAGTACAAAAAAAAAAAGAAAAGATGAAATAGTAGCATTTCAATTTCTTTATCACAATTTCTCTATAACAAGTATGTGATTGTATAGCTATGCCTCTGTGTGTGTGTGTGTGTGTGTGTGAGTTTGTGGGTGCAAGTGTGTGTATTCATGTGTTTCCCTGGCATTTAAGTGTATTTGAAAAATGCTAACGTTTATAGATTTAATGTAGTTAAAGTAAATTTCCATTGCTGTGGTTTTGCAATCGCATCAAAGGATGAAAGCAAACTAAACGAAATAAAAATAAAAACTAAAGAAATCGAAGGAACTCGAAGCAGCAAGTGTTGCAAAGAAATTCAATTTAATGCAATTTAATTCTGTGTTGAAAGAAAATTGCAAAAATTTTATATGCCTGTCATTTTGATTTTTTTCCCTCATTTTTATTTTAATTTAATGTGAAGAAGGCAAAGTTAAAGAGCTACACATCGTTTATTTTTATTATGTTTAAAAAGTAAAGTTCCTTAAATTAATGAAATATAAAGAATTATTTGGTTTTGTTTTTTTTTTAGATTTAATTTAAAGTTTTTTGAGTTTGAAGATGAAATTTTGAAAACCATTGAAATAGAACTTTTTCCAATACAAAAAAAAAAAATTTAAAAACCAGCTCTTCTGTTTGAATCTATGATTATTTTTTTAATTTTGATACACTGAACTTAAAAATTCACAATTATTATGAACTATTACATGATTTTTATGAATTTCATTCATGAATTTGGTCCAGTAAACAATGACATCAGTCACATGAACAATGCACAATATCTATGTACAAAATACTCAAAAGAGCAAACACGAAAACATTAATATTTCGTGTTAAAAGTTCATAAAGTGTGTGTTCAATATACATGAATCAATCAAAAATTTCGTCAATGCCATGAATAAATACAGGGATAACATGAATTAATCATTCATAATTTATGTGAATTAAAATTCATGTCCAAATACGAGGCGAACAAGAACAGTTCATGAGATGTTTTATGTTCATATAGAACAGGAACGTGAACTACTTTATGAGATCAACTACTAATAACGAAAAGTTCACAATATTTATGAATTTTTACAAGCTCTTCACGAACTTAATTCATGAATATTGATTCAGTAATGAATTAAGTCATATGAATACTTCATAATATCAGTGTACAAAATACTCAAAATATAAAACACGAGAACATGAAAGTTTCATACGCCTTTTGTTTAAAGTTCATAAAGTATGTGTATCAGATACATGAACTAACTGAAAATTTCGTAAATGCTATGTAAAAATATAAGAAGAACATGAATCATTTATAATTTTTCTGAACAAAGTTCATAAAATGCATGTAGAAATACAAAAATTACAAGAACAGTTGATGAGATAAGTGACAAAAATACATAAATCTCAAGTACATATACAAGGAAACCATGAACTAGTTTATAAGTTTAGTAACTGAAATTTATATAATCCAGTTACAAATAGAAGGGCAGCAAAAAAGTTGAACTTATACAATAGAAGCGTGAACTACTTTATGCATTTAGTGACCCAGAGCCACTCAGAGAAAAAATTTGGTTAGTTTGACCAAGATTAAATCAAATAGCAGGTAAAAATTTTTCAACATGAATCGTTAGGTTAAGCTTACCACATGATTTTTATGTTAATTTTAACCTATTTTTGTGGCTTAAAAAAATCAACTAAACCTTAAAAGTAAGGGTATATTAAATTTGTGCAAACGTTTGTAACACCTAGAAATAAGCGAGCCCGGTATAGAAAAGTTTACACTCAGAAAAAAGCTTATCGGAATATGATAAAAAAGGCATCATATTTAGAGAAAAATGGTATAGACTTTGCTCCAGAGAATGCTATTCTCTAATTTCGATACTAAAAATTCTCTAAAAATGGTAAAAAGCTTCCATGAAAAAGCATATTATTTTTTGAGAAAGAACTTTTTATTTTTGATAAAAGATTTGTTTTTATTGAAGAAAATACTTCTCTTAGTGAATTTTTTATCAAAATATAAGAAAAGTTTTTAATTTTCATTAAATTTTTCTCTATAAATGAGAAATTTTTGTGCGAGAAAAATACTTATCATTATTAGAGACATTGAAATATTACCATTTCCTAGAAGTAAAGAAATATTTCTTCGAAAATGTGAAAATTTATTCTAATTTAAGAAAATTTTATTTGAAAAAGAGAAAATTTCTATATCGAAAATAGAGAAATTTTTTACCGGAGCAAGGTATGTGTTTTTTCTCAGTGTATATATTCTTGATCAATGTCACCTCGTGAGTTGATTCCCAGTCGGCAATGGCAGCCCTCCGAAGCGCTACCAGCAAGCATTCATAGGGATTTCGAAGTGCTTCCAAACTCACATCCAAGTATACACTGAGAAAAAAACACATACCTTGCTTCGGTAAAAAATTTCTCTATATTTGATAATAGCAATTTTCTCTTTTTCAAATAAAATTTTCTTCAGTTAGAATAAATTTTCACATTTTCGTAGAAATATTTCTTTACTTCTAGGAAATTGAAACATTTCAATGTCTCTAATAATGATAAGTATTTTTCTCTCGCACAAAAAATTTCTCATTTATAGAGAAATTTTATTGAAAATGAAAAACTTTTCTTATATTTTGATAAAAAATTCACTATGAGAAGTATTTTCTTCAATAAAAACAACTATTTTCTCAAAAAAAAAAGTATTTTTCTCTAAAAATTATATATTTTTCTATTTCATGGTAGCTTTTTTTCATTTTTAGAGAATTTTTAGTATCGCAATTAGAGAATAGCATTCTCTGGAGCAAAGTCTATACAATTTTTCTCTAAATATGATGCCTTTTTTATCATATTCCGAGACACTTTTTTCTGAGTGTACTTTCTTTTTTATATGAAATAATGGGACAATTTTGCAGCCCGTCCGCGATCCTTTCTCAAAAGAGGCCTGATAGAAGCACTTCTTAAGAATGACCAAAAGAAGGGGTAAACAAAAGAATTAAAATTTTATTTTTATATTTATATTTTTTTCTTTTTCGGTTTATGATATATTCTATGATTTTATCTCCTTTCCTATGTTTGTTTTTTAACTCAATCAATTAAATTCAATCTATAATCTTTAATATTGCATTAAGCTCTATTAATAGCCCTATTAATAGCCATATTTTTAAACTGATATATATTGTAACTTTAAACGAAAAAGTTGCCCTGAAGTATATAAAAAGTCAGTCTTTGAAGGGGAAAAAAGGTTTGTTGTGTTGCCTTTTGTGCAGAAAAAGAAGGTCCTGAAGAAATGCTCATAAGAGCAGCGAGGAAAGCATGTGTTTGGTCTTCAAAAGTAGCAGTAGTTGCAGGCCTTCGTTTGAAGAGCGCTGGTTTAGTTGCCCATTAGTTTTAGCCATGTCCGTCTGTCCGTCCGTCCATCCGTCTGTGTCTTCTCCATAAACACAGAATAAGAAGAAGAAGTTGAGATAATTGAATAAAACTCGGTGCACATGGTCACATGAACGCTAAAAGTTGCACTGTTGAATATTTTTGGAATCCGCCCACGGATATGCCTATCTACCGTACACCCCAAAACTTGAAAAGTTTATGAATAACCTATTTTTTTTAAAGTATTTTTTATCAAAATAAAGATGTTTTCAAAAAATGGGCGTCATCCGTCTGCAGATACGCCCAGCTCCTATACATCACAAAAATTTAAAATTCCATAAATAAGCTTATGTTTGACCAACAGACATAAAATTTGGTACGTAAGCATTTTAAAGCAAAAAAAAAAATTTTTCCAAAAAAAGGGCCGCCATCTGCCCACGATCACACCTACCTCCCATACAATCCAAAAATTGAAAACTCAATAAATAAGCTGGTGTTTAACCTAGAGAGATAAAATTTGGTTCCTATGTATTTTAAAACAAAACAAAATGTTCTTGAAAAACAGGCGTCATCTGCCCATACTACCTAAGAATTGAAAAACCCATAAATGATGTTATGTTTTACCTACAGTGATAAATTTGATACATACATATTTTATGGCAAAACGAAAACGTTTTAGAAAAATGGACGTCATCCGCCCACGGACACGCCTGCCTGCCATACAAAGCAAAAATTGAAAACACTATAAGTAATATACATAAGCATGTCGTTCAGAAATAAAATTTGGCATGATTGTATTTTAAATAATAAAACAAAGATGTGTTCAAAAATTGGGCGTAATCCGTACACGAACTCGCCCACCTCCACTACAACCCACAACTACGAAAACACTATAAAAGCATTAATATGTGAGCTACAAGAATAAAACTTGGATGTGTAAATTTTTCATAAAAATTGAAATTTATCTAAAATATGTGCTTCATCCGCTCACGGACACGCTCATTTTTCAATTATGTTATTGTATTTTAAAAAAGTAGGTTTAAGGTATTTCATAGCCGCGATAGACCGACTTTAGACTTTCTTTACTTGTTTTATTTTGAAGCGTATATTATATGATGAAAATGATTTTCCTTAAAATCAAAAGAAAATCCGACAACTACCCATTAAGCCGGATCGAAATATAGATATCGTTGGACACCGACACAAAAAAGTTTCAATTAAACCACACCATGCGGTGACCATGGCATGCAGGTTAAGTGTGTGGCTTAGGATGCTCGGAGCCCGAGCTCGATCCCCAGTCGCGGTGAAAAGTTTTTTCAATAAAAAAATTTTTCTGATCGGCCACCACCTCTCTGCAGACTATGGCAGACCTCAGAGAGTAAATAATGCCATGTAAAGCTTCTGGAGAACATGAACTTTAGCCGTTCGGAGTCGGCATAAAACATGTAGGTCCAGTTCTCGGTCAATTGTGTGCAAACATTTAATAACACACATAACACAATTGGTCATAAGAAGCTCGGTCAAAGTCCTTGCAATGGCTGAAATGGCCAATTTGTTTTTTTTTACACCATACGATATATCAATGGACAGAAAAGCTCAATACTTTTCCAATACAAACTAAGATTTCATAAGAGTTTGAAGCATTAAAAATTTAGCCAATATTTGTGTCCTATCTTTACTTTTTGGCTTATTTTGGGTATGCATTCTGAAGAAAAGAAAATTAAATGCAAAAAACTTGATGTTTTTGCCAAAAAAAGCGCTTCAGGAGAACCATAACTGTTCATGGGGATTTCTCAGATAAAAAAAAACTATGCAGAATTACTTTTTAAGAGTCTCTCTAACTTTTTTGTCGGTGTCTGGCTGACTCATTTTTTCTCCATCCATATCTATCCGGCTTACTACTCTTACGTTTCAGATATCTCCTCAGATAACTCGGAAATAGCCATCATAAGTCAGTCATTCACAAGTTATAACGATAAACTATACTAGGAATAGTTTTCATCGTTAGAGAACTGTGATATATAATCTGAAAGATGTTTCTTCTCCTGTAAGAAGGTTTCGGAAAACACTCGATTTTGCTCTAAATAATAGCTTTCTCTTAAACCTTTTCAAATCCTCAGTAGGATTTGCGGACCATATCGAATCTGTTGGTAACTCTGGTGCGAAATATCTTGTGTGCTTACTGTGTGCTTCTGTATTTTCGGAGGTTCACAACTAAACTGAGTTTAAAATAAATTTTTAAAATAATTTTTAAATTTTTAATTTTTTTATATTGTTAAAATATCAATAAATATTATATGAAATAAATTGGCTGCCAAAAATATTCTTAGTTTTTTTTTATCAAATTTTAAAAAACAACCAAAATTGTTTAGACTAGATTACCTCATTAAAAGAATTAATAATTTATTAAAAAAAAACAAAAACACTAGTTCATTTCCTCATTTTTGCATCCGTTATTATTGAAAATTTTTAAATTTATAACAGCATAAAAGCAAGGGTCATTGACAACAATTTACTACGTTGCACGCTCGTTCACATGCAACAAAGGCATTGCCACATCTCATTTACCAAACCCCGCTGTGCTGAGGTACTGTATGTTGTGCTGCGATGAAATACGAGTAGATCGACTTGGAATTATTCCAAACAAATTTCTTTACACAGAAAATAACGCAACAGGCATCATCAGCTCAGAGCCCAAGTAGTAGTTGTCTGAGTAGAGTCAGCAACCGCTGAAGTTAAAGTCAAACTGGTCAGCAATAAGAAACAACAACAACACCAACAACATGTTTAAAAATTGTAAGCACAGTAACGACAACGCCAGTCTAAGGCTTACTTGCACTTAACATAGACCGAACCACAGACAAAAGTTGTTGCATTTACTAGGATTTCATTTCTAGACCATATTTTTGTTTTTTTTTCCATTTCTTTGGCTGGGACGCACAAAATAACCAAGATTCTAGTTGTTTTTGATTTTGATGTTTTTTTATTTTGCTTTATTATTTGTTGCTGGCAACAAATGGCTTTTGTTAGAATCCCTGTTGCTTCGGACTAGCAAGAGAATTCATTGAAACGGAAAGAAATTCCAAAGTAAATTCGAACACCGAACGAGCGAAGAGGCTGTAAGCAAGCCCTGACTGACTAGCACAAAAACCCAAACAGAACAGAACCTGTAGCAGCGCCAGAACAACAGACTGACTACAAGCAGACAAAGTGCAGAGTGCCAAGCAAGGATAGCTAGTACTGGAAAAGTTTATAATATCCTAAATGGAGGCTTACAATTTATATGTTGGTAGCATCAAATGCTTTGCGAGCAAGACAAGCTAGTCCTTGTTGTTTGTATGGTATTGTGTTATTCAAGTTCTTGTTGTTGTTGCTGTTGTTGTTGTTGTTGTTATAAACACAAAAGCTTATGCATTTGGCTGAGCAGCGCTGCAGCCACAGACAACCACCACAACAAGCAAGACACAAGCCTGCCTGAATGCGGGGGTATTCGAGGGGATGCGCAGAGTACCCAGGCACTGAAGTGTATTTGTAAGGATCAGTGCGTTGATGTGGCTGCTGAATGGCGTTGAATATGATTGATGAATAGTGGTTAGATGGGGAGCATGCAGCATCGCATCGTCTATATCGGAGATATTAAATTGATTTGCGGATTAATGAACTTGAGATATTTAAAAGTAATCACGGGGCAAAGCAGGCAGAAAAGCATTATTAAAATTCTTAAGAGCGAAAAGCTAGAAATTCAATAAAAATAAAACACAAGAAGAGGTTCCAGTTTTTTTAAAGAAAAAAATATTTTTGTAAAAATCGGTTTGAGAAGAGCTTATAACTAAATTTATCGGATTTGAGTTTTTCTCAAAACTATAAAATTCCAGTCGAAATTATCTTTCTTGCATTGCTCAAATGTGAATGGTATAAAAAATTTAGTTCCGACTTCAAAAATAATACTTCCCGAGCCAAAATCTCAGTCAAATTTGAATAATTTTGAAACGTGATACCGAGAAAATATTTTTAATTAGTTTTTAAATATTTCTGAAGTGCATTTGTTATATGAACTAAGTTTTTTATTTCGTTTTTATTGTGTTCATTTATATTTTACGATTTAAAAAGTCGAGTTCCGATGTCTTCGAATCACGTTTTCAGTTTCGGAATATAAAATCCTTGGTTTCGACTACACGGTAATGCTGGCCCATTAATGGACTTTGATCTAAAATTTGATAACTAATCGAAAACTTGTTAACCAAGTGTTTCTAGAGGAATAAGAAAGTTATTAAAATCAATATTTGTTTTTAAATTTTCTTCATAATACAATTGTGCATTTTTTCTTTTTAATTGCTTTTAATTGCAATTTTATATAGAAACCACCTGAAATACCCTGTGTTACTAAAACTCTCCTACTATAACTTTTTATTTATGAAAAGACCCAGATAAAGTTTTTGGAATAAATGTTATTACTTCAAATAATAGGTCTGTTCGCGTACTTCTCTAGTAAAATAATGAAAAACGTCAAAAGAAATTTAATTGAGAGAGAATTAACTCCAACACTAAAAAGTAAACGAACGATTTTCTGGGAAAAAACTGAAACATGTCAAATCTGCCTCAGTCGCAACAGCTGTGCTGCTCCTCACACCTACTGTTTGACAGTTTTCATCTTTTTACCTCATGAAATTCTACTAGTAAAAACTTTAAAAAACTTGAACGCAGAGAAAATCGAATTTCCCCTCTTTTACACAATCCTCTCAGTAAACGAACGCTTTTCAGGACAGACCTAATATTTCAAAAAAAGTTCGTCAAAATTATGAACTTTTTTAAATTCTTTTATTTCAAATTTGGTAAATTTTTTAATATTTTTCCATACAATATTTACCATTTTTCTCAAAAAATCAATTTTTATAATACGAGGGCGAATCAATTACTCCGTGAAATTTTTTAATTTTGAATCTCTTAACTAGAAAGGCAACACTGCTCGTATCAACAAGCATCTGTCAGTTGATTTCTGTCAGACTTGACTGAATAGGTTTGGCATCAGAAATCCTTCATTCAAAGCAAAAAGAAATTTATTTCGAACATGAAGAAAGAAATATTTTTGCGAGAAAATACAATCACTTAATGATGAACTCATCTCACAAACAAATAACTATTTTGAGGACATTGGCAAAATTTATTTTTTAGAAGGAATAATAAAGTTTAAGAAAGGTTGGACAAAGTGTATAGAGGTCAAAGGAAAGTATGTTGAAAAATAAAATGATTTTTTGACTAAAAAAAAAAACTGGTTTTCATTCAAAAACTCACTCAGGTATTGACGTGCCTTTGTATTTTGAAAATGATAAGTTTATACTTGAAATAAAATTACAAAAAAGTTTCGTCAAAATTCAGAATAAATTTTTCATACAATTTCTTTCTAACTTTGCTAAATTTCAAATATCTTTCGAAACAAAATTGAACATTTTTCAAAAAACAAACTCATTTTCTAAAAATTAAAACTTTCTTGCTCATACAAAAGGTCAGATTATATTTAGGAAATGAAAAGTTAATGCAAGAATCTTTATTTTTTTTTTTATAACTTATCAAAATTAGAAAATTTTTTTTAAAAATTATGTCACATGAAAAACTAAGTTACAACAAAAATACAATTTAAAATACTATTCGTTGTTTTTGTTGCAAAAAAATGCAACATTTATAAAAACATTAACTTAATTTTAAATCACTTGAAGGCCACTCAGTTACTTATTATTAGTGTCCGACCGATTATTCGGCTTCGGTAATCGGCCAATATTTTGATCTTCGGCTACGGCTTCTGCTTCGGCCGAAATAGCCGATTATTTTCGCCGAATGTTTTTACTTTGCAAAACAATTTTTTTATAAGTTTTTTGAATTTTTTTTTAATTATTCAGTAAATATTTGAAACATTTCATTGTTCGTTTTGTGTTTCTCTCCTTTTCTGTTCTTTCATGAGTTGGTGTTTATTCTTTGAAAATTTTATTCAAATGATAAATGCAGCGAGTCCGACTGTTACGTTTTTGCTTTTGATATGGACTGAAATATAAAAGCCGAGTTAACACTATAAATTTTCTACCAGATTTCAGTTAGTATTACATTTCTGTAGCTTTTCTCGACTTTATCGAAAATATATTCAATTTTTTTCTACTTTATCTTGACGTCAATAATTCGATTACAGAAAAATCCGAATTTTGCAGAAAAACTCTTGCGAAAAACTCTCGAATTTAATGATTTCAGTAAGTTTTTTTTGTACTGAAATGAATATAAAGTGTGGTTAAAATTTAAGGGCCGTTGTTGATTTTGAATAAAACACAAATTATTTAGAAAATTACTGTCATTTCTTTTTCACTATGATAATATTGTCAAATTGATATTGTCACTATGATAATATTGGTATGGTTCAATTATGTATGAAACAAAATATCGGCCAAATGGCTGACGAGACCTCGGCGGCACACCTCCATCCGATGGTCCAAATTTTCGATGACGCTGAGGCAGAATTGAGGTTCTATGCCGTTAATGTACCGAATTATCTCATTCTTTAGCTCTTGAATTTTTGCTGGCTTATCGGCGTTAACCTTTTCTTTAAAATAACCTCAAAGAAAGAAGTTCAACGGTGTCAAATCACATGAAATCAAACCACGTGAAATAACACGGCCATTGAATTTGTCGGCCAAAAGAGTCATTGTTTCATTAGCTGTGTGGCAAATGGTACCGTTCTGTTGAAACCACATATTGTCCACATTTATATCTACTAATTCGGGCGCCTTAAAAAGTTCGTTATAATCTCACGATAGCGAACAACATTCACAGTAACTACCTGACCGGCCTCATTTTGGAATAAATACGGCCCGATGATTCCGCCAGCCCATAAACCGCACCAAACAGTCACTCTTTGTGGGTGCATTGGTTTTTCAACAATCACTCTTAGATTATCATTCGCCCAAATGCGGCAATTCTGCTTATTGACGAATCCACTGAGGTGAAAATGCGCCTCATCACTGAAGATGATTTTCTTCGAAAATTGATCATCCACTGTTGCCATTTCTTGAATAACTTTAACGCTTGGCTCGATTATGTATATTTCCATGGTTCAAATTGAGTTAGTCTGAAATTGAGAAATGCCAAATGAAATGCATAAAAAACTTGACGTTTAGGTGTGGTTTCAACATCGGCCCTTAACAAAACAAAGAATAAATTTTGTAGTTTTTTTTTACTTGAAAACATTTGTTTCTTATTCGGCTTCGGCTTCGGCCTTCGGCCGATTATTTCCATATTGCGGAAGAATCGGCTTCGGCTTCGGCTTCGGCAAAAATTCACGTTCGGTCGGACACTACTTATTATTTAAGGTATTATAAAAAAAAAACTTTGCGTACAGCACCGACACTGACAGAAGTGGAACTGCTTAAAAATTAAAATGCATGAGAGAAGAAGTATCTGTAATGATAAGCAATAAAAAATATTCGGTTTATTCTATATTTATTCGATATTTTAATGTCAGAAAATAGCAAAATGTAAGAAGAAAACTTCATATGTTTCAGTTTTATGTATGAGAAAAATACCGGTTTATGTATGAGAAAAATCATACATAAAACCGGTTGGCTAGGTTGATTTTTCTGGTAGTACAAGTTAAATAGTGTGAAAGTCCAAAAAAATTATAGTTTGAGCGATCTTAGATGCACAACAGGACGCTTACATATAAATAAATTTTCTGTGCATACTTTCAGGCTGAAAATATTTAAAAAAGGGTTAAAAGCAAGGAATAATAACAGTTTGAGCGATACTGGCTGCGATGCAAGACGCTTTGTTCGCATTATGTTTGCTCAAAAGCAATTAGACTGATGGCATGAAGCTAGAACGTTCGTCTCTTGTGCTATTATCCACGGTTCGAATCTGTCTAGTTGCAAATTAATAAAAAATTTTTTATGATACGCAATTTTTTATATAATTATTTGCTTATTTAGGACGCAGAAGCATAATGAATAAAAGACTTGTAATGTCACTTTCTGCCTACGAAGTTCACTTAAAAACTTTAAAAATTTTTTTTTTACTAACTAATATAGTTTTATATTGCCTATGATTTTTTTGCATGCCTCAGCGTTGGTTCAGTTTCTTTTTCTTTTTCAGCTTTTTCAACTTTTGCATCACTTTCAATTTTAAATAAAGATTGTTCATTTTTATCAAACCATTTCAGTCCTAAATGTTTGAATATGACACTTAAAAACAATTTAAATTTAAGCTTGCTCATGAGCCAACTTAAATCACATCTCCACATTCAAATTTTAGCTATTTGCACTAAGTAAGAGGCTGTCTTCAAAAACTTAGTTTACCATCTTTCACTATTTCTTAAGATCCCTTCCAATCTCATACATACTCTTCTATTTATCTTGTCTGGTCCAACAACTCATCTAATCTATTAAATTGCAAACATATTTATTGCAATATTCAATGCTAGCCAAAGGTTGAGCCACCATTTGGCCTGCACAGAAGCCTAGACACACACACACACACAGACACTACTAACAGTAGTAATACTAGCATTACAAGCACAGCAAGACACTCATGTTGCTACTGCTAAACGAGTTACAAATGCCTCTAATGTACTTAAATCAATGTTCGGCAAAAGGATGCAGAACGTTTTGTTCATTTCTGCATTCATTTCTGCATTCGTTTTGCGGCAGCTACTGCTGCTTGGCTAAACCAGCGCTGCTCTATGCCATACAACGTCTGCTTAGCGCACACTGGCAGCCTTAAGCCAGGCTAGGCCAGTCGGTCTGCCAGGACGTCTGTTGTTCAGCTGTCTGTTAGTCGTTCTTGCTATATCTTCTGTCTGACGCTGGATGTGTGCCTAACAAGCGCTGCTCAGAAATTTTTATTTAGCTTTTTTTTTGTGCACTTCTTCTTCTACTGCATTTATTGTCGAAAGTATTTTGGCAAAACTTCTTCACTTCAGCTGAAGTTCAGTTCAGTTCAGTTGAGTTGAGTTGAGTTGAGTCGACTTCGTTTCGTTTTACTTTGAACTTGTTCGAATTAAGTGCGCCTTGGTTTTTCTTATTTCTTATGCTAGTCGTTTTCGTTTTTTATTTTTTGTTGTAACATTATTGCAGCCAACTTCTTTGAGCCAAGTTAAATGTTTAAACGCTTTAGTGTGTTGAAATTAAATTCAATTCAATTCAATTTAGTTCTGTTTTATTTTTTTCTTGTTTGCTCATGTTCTCTACGCTGAAGTTGTAATGCAGCCGGCATTCATATGGCTGTCGGTTGGTTTATTTTTTTTTTTTTTTTTTGGCTTGGTCTTGTTGCTACCACTCCCCCTCCCCCCTCAACCCCTGCCTGCTGCAATCATTATATTTTGAATATTTTATGAGCCAAACATCAACGCTGCTCGGTTTACTCTAAATGCTGAAATTGTTAATAAAATTTGAAAATATTGCATTTGGGGCTTACAATTTGGGGAATTCAATTTGTTGCCTGTTGAAAGGGATTTAATTTTGAAAAGCCGTAAATTTGCTGAGTTTTGTAGTTTTTTTTTGTTTTTGTATTTTTTGTTTTGCTTCTTTCACTATGTCTGTGCTTTTGTTGGCAACAACTATGAATGCAACAAGTTGAAAGGATTTACAAGGATTTTTCATTTAATTTTTGGCGTTGCAAGAATTGTGGCAAAATTTAATGCCCTTTGAAATGGCAGTGAAATTAAAAGGCATTATTTGGTGGCAACGCTATGAGCTGGCTGTGTGAGCTTTGCTGTTTGGCATTTAATTTTGATTACGGGATGAATATTAAATCTAAAAAATTAAATGCATAATATTTTGCGTTAAAAGCTTAAGCTAAATAAAGCTTTATATATTATTTAAAACATGTGTGCATAACCTTAAATAAAATACAGTCCTTTAAGTAGTTTACAAAAAAAGTACTCAACCGAAAACTTTTAAGTTTGTTTAAAAATTATGCAGCGTCTTTTTAACGAAAAATCACAAACTTGCTTGGCACTTGTTAGAATAGCTGCGGGCCTTCATATATATTTTTATGCTTGGCTAGATGTGAGTGAGTGCATATTATATAAATATGTGTGTTTGTGTGATTTTACTACTATGCTCTGCTTAAGCAACACCTGGCTAGACACCATTATTTTGTGGCCACCGCCTGTATAACAATTTATTTTTTCTGCTATGCATTGTGCAAACTTTTTTACCAAAGTTTTTCAATCGCAAAACGAGCACCTAAAGTCAGGCAACGATAAAAAAAATATATATATATCAGTATATGTACTTAAAACAGCTCAACTTTGCGCCTTCTTTACTTTAACACACAAAAGAGTGAATGAAATAATTGCAGGCTGCGGTTCAAGCATAAATTCAAGAAGCAAAGAATCATAGCAGAAAAAAAATTTGTATAAAGAACTCAAGGATTAGTTAAGGTCATGCTGGCACAAGGACAAAGTTTTGATGTAAATCCTAATAAAATCAGGCGACATTATTATGCAGAGTATTATAGACATAAATATTGAAAGCCGTACTTGAACGAATTTTGAAGTTTTAAGCAAAAGTTTTGCTTGCTTTTAGGCTTGTTGAATTTTGAATGATAGACAACATTTAATAAGTTGGGCCAAGGCAAAGCAATAGGGTTTTATGCACAAAAAATACACAAGAAAAATTAAAAAAAAATTCAAATTGGCCGGATTTTTATATAATTTAATAAAGTTTTGTATTTTTAATTTTAATATAATTTAGCAGAACCAGATTAAATTGGAAATAAAATCAAGTTTAAGTTCTGAATTATAGTTATTTTCTGGGTCTAAGCATGTAAATAAGTTAAGGCACTGTATTTAGAAAAACATAAAAGGTATTTTGAACACTGTTAATGAATTATATTAATCATATTTTCAGGCTTGAATATCTATAAAAAAACAAATCAAACATTGAGTTTGTAAAAAAACTTATATTTTAAATTAATTTTATAGACCAATATCAAATCTTAGTTCTAAAAAACCACGCTTTTATTAATAAAATAATTACAAACGAAAACTGTAGCATACTTCTAAGCACACAAAGGTTTCCAGTTAATATAATAAACAAAGTTGTAAGCTTATTAAAATAAAATTATATCATACTTTTAGGTAAAAGACTACAAATATTAATCTTCATCCAGGCATTCCAAGAGGATGCAAAAACATACATTATATTCTGCCTGACATTTGTACAAAAATATAAATTGCATGCTTACATAAAAAAGCATACTTTTAAGCATGATATTTAAAGCAAAATATATTTGAACACAGATTAAGAGTACCAAGAATTTTCAGAAAATAAATAAAATGCATAAGTTAACATCAAATGAGTTCTCAGAAAAATTAAGCCATGCAATAAGGTGTACACAGAACTCCAAAATATATAAAAGCATACTTTTAGGCTTTTAATAATTCCAACAAAATTGAAAATATACTTTTAACACACAATGGCTTCATTTTATAATTTAAAAAAATTATAATATAATTTAAAATGCATAAAATAAAATATTGGCATACTTTTAGGCAGAAAATAAAACATATAATTACACAAATATTATTCAAGGCAAACTACTAGGATGTAAAAAATGTATGCTTTAGTTTCTGCATAATGTTGCATACTTTAAACGCTATGAACATATAATAAAGTATACTTTTAAGCGAGATTTTAAAAAATATATATACTTTAACACATATTAAGACTTCTGATGAATGCCAGAAAAAAAATTATATACTTCTGGGTATAAAGCCAATTCCCAGAAAAATTTAATTATACCGCTAGGCATGCAAAGGACTCCCACACAAAGAAAAGCACACTTCTAAGCTTATAATAGTTCCACAGAAAGATGTTGCATACTTATAACTTTTACATTTTTGCACAATGATTTTATTATAATTATAAAATCATTATATTATAAAAGCATACTTTTAGGCATACAACTAACTCTAACATATAGTAATGCATTCACTAAACTATACAACTGAAGTTCAATATTAAGTGAAGCATGCTTTTCGGTTCCACGCAATAGTTCCGAATAAAGTTTTAATTTAAGTTTTAAGCACAGTAAAGTTTCAGTAAATATTAGAAAACCTCTCAAAAAATTATTTTGCAGTCTAATTTCTAGATAAAAGACATCAAATAATGATCATAGCATTATTTTAAGCAAATGACTAGCAATAAAAAGCAAAAAAACTTCAAACATTAGGTTCATTTAATACAGACGGGTGTGACGTTTTGACTTCTTTATCATTTTGAAAATGGTATTAACCGGTTAAAATTTGAGCAATTTAATATAGATGAGATGTCCCAAGGTTTCAAAAAGCTTAAGCAACAAATAATCAAATTTTATACATTTTTTTTTTAATAATAGCGCAAAATATTTAAAAAAAATGTCAATCAGCATTCTTTTTTAAATTTTTAAAAGAGATGAGGGTGTTCTTAGATTTTCCCTGGAGTGACGAATAAGAATTTGATTGGAATTATATAAAAAAATGAATGAATAAAATAATGCTCATATATTTATGACAGCAAAACAGCCCAAACAGTGTGAAAAACTTCAAGTAACGAAAATGAGGATAAGAAAAAAAGAATTTGATTAAAAATTACCAATTTATGTAAAATATGCATATTCTTAGTTAAGGTTAGTTTTATTTTTATCAGAAGCCCATGTTACTTCTTATGAAAAAAAATTGAATTTTTTTTTTCGGAAGGAAAAAAACACTCGGACTTAATGTTAAATTGTCAAAAAACTTGAAAAATCATTTAGACTTAAAATAACAGGAGTAACTCTTGATTCCATTTAAACACGACAGCCAAAAATTATTCAGTTGAATGCATTTTAAGATTCATGTTTCCGTTTCTCATTAGTTTGGAATCAGTCAAATATAAGGACTTCTGGGTATTAAATCAATTCCCAGAAAATTAAAGCATATTACCACTGAAGAGAGGAATTCAACATTTAAAAAGCATACTTTTAGGCTTATAATAGTTCCAACGAAAGTTATAGCAAACACTTAACACACAATAATTTAATTTTATAATAAAAAATTTAACAAGGCTTTTAGCCTGCTTAAAAGAAAATAATAGCATACTTTTAGGTAAAAAGGCAACAATCTCTATTCTTAGCGTTCTTCTTAGAAACCAGTAAATTTAAAGTTTCGCTTCGGCCGGTATATGGTACCTATATATAAGAGTATACTCTTAATATAAAAAACAAATTATAAAAGCATACTTTAAGCATATAAGGCGAAAAACATCAAAAACTTAAAAGTTCATAATTTTATGTATTGAATCATACGCACAGGAAATACTTTTGCATAAAAAATATCTTATATATTAATACGTGAACATTAAAGTTTGTCGTAGGCTTTTTTGGTATTAATAAAAACTCAAAATAAATGAAACTTATATCATGTGAAAGGTTATGTTGCCCAGATGTTCAGAATGTATATATAAATGATATATCTGATCGAGGGGGTTCCCAACCTTCGAAGAGAGAAATTAAAATTTTTGAGAAAAACCCCGCTTTTTGATTAATATGAAATTGGATTGAGGGAGAGTTTTAAAGTTTAAAAACTGTTGTTTTATTCCGTTCGTCAATTGTAAAATTTGTAAAAAAAAATGTGTTTTGAATTCAAAGATTTGACTTTCCATGTGAATATCTTGGTTGAATTTTAACGGTTTTTAAATTTTTCTAATTTTTTCTGAAAGTTTGTTAAATTTTCTTTCAAATGTGAAAAAAATTACAGCAAAGTTTTAACTAAAAGTATTTTTAGTGAATTTTCTTAATATTGTCGTTAGTTATTTAGCGTGTGTTTGAACCAAATGCCAAGAGAGAGAAAGAAACTGTCTCAAATTGAATGTTTTAAATTGGGAAGCCAATTTCTCCGCCATCTGTGAATAGATTTCATTTATTTCTTTTTTGTATTTAAGTCTTATCAGTTAACTTAAAATAGCTATTGAAAATAATACCGTTTTTTGTTTTGTTTAAATTTAAATTATTTATTTTAAAAAAGACCACAAAATTTGATTTATTCTTAAAATATGGGGTAAAAATGATTTTTGTTGTAAAAAACCAAAACTCATAATTGTATTTTTGATTTTCTTTCAAAGTCTGTACCGGATTTTAGATGAATTTATTTTGTCTTGACACTAAATTAATAAACTGTCCGTGCCAAAAAAAAATTAAGCATACTTTTCTGTCAAAAATCGAACAAATAATAATCTCAAACGTCTTCTGGAAACCCTTTATTTTATGATGCCAAAAAGAAAGCATTAGTTTCGGCATCAAATTTGTAGACACAGTAAGAACAAACAGTAATCTCAGATGTCTTCTAGAAAAACTTTAAGATAAATACAGAAAATAAAATATTATTTTTGGCATGAAATTTGTACTACGAACATTGTACGATAATCGTTACCAAAGCAAAAATCTTATATTTAAAGATATTGCATTAAACTCTATTATTTCTGACAAAGATTTAGTCCTAGTTTTGTTGTTCTATAAGCCATACACCCAATATTAACCTAATACCAAACAACGTAGACGTTGTCAGTGCAGATGTCAATATAATAAAGGAAGTTATTGTAACAACATGAAAAAATTTCAATTCCGTTATATTAAATTCTATTGTATTTTCGACTAAAACAAGAAGGCAATGTTATTTTTTTTTGGCAATATACTGTAGTTGTTGAATTAACATTTAAAAGAAGATTTATTAATAAATTTTTGTTCTAGAAATGCAGCTCGCTCGACTACTTCAACATTGAGATTTTTCTCTCGTAACACCCGTCACAACCGGTGGTGCACCCGTCACACACTTAAATATTTAATAAGAAACTTTCTAAAACGTATATAAAATTTTTTCTAATGCAGATTTAATCATCAAACATTAAAGAATTGACAGTAATTAATTCTTGTTTTGATTAATTTTAGTTTGGCTGAATTTCACAAACATTCAAGTGAAGTCAGATTTTCAATGAATAAATCAATTTTGATTTTAAGAGTTCATGATTTTAAAAGTTTTTTCTCACATGGATAGACAACCATAAAAGACATTTATGATGACTGCAAAAACGTAAAATTATTTTATGTTTGCTAACGTATGGATATTTAAATGCGTGAAAATATAACACCCGTCACATTTCAATGTTCAAGTAACAACAAATATAACATATTTTAATGAATATGAACCCACTGGTAAGCATACTTTTAAGTAAAAAAATATTATAATACATTTCAAGGCTTCTGATATATACCAATAAATAGATTAGCATACTTTTAGTATGTGAGATTCGTGTAGTTAGATTCAAGAAAAGTTCAAACATTCCTCAAAGGATGCAACTGAAAAATTAGTCTAAGCAAACTTTTTATCATGCTAACTTCATGCTATTCAATTATAACTAATTATAGTCAATATTATAGCAATAATTACAGTCTTAAAATATCTAAATAATAGGTACGAATGCTTATAATAATCAATTATTTTAAAAAAATATAAGTTCAGACATGCTTTATGCGTTTAATGTCCACATTCAATACCTGACTATTAGCATATTTTTAGGTGTTTAGTAAAAATACACAAGAACTATTATATATCAAAATATATAAGAGACAAGAGGCCTGCTGAACATGTTTAGGCTGAACATGTTAGCCTGGACCAGAACCTGTATCACTATTACAGTGCTTTTTATATGAATTTTAAGCCTAAAAGTATGCACACAAAATTTATTTGATATTTATCAGTAAGGACACATTGACGACGACTGGAAAAGAACAACATTTGAGATGAATGAAAAATATCATATCGTCTGCTACTTAATTATTTTGAATTCGACCCGTCGTGTGACGGGCTTCGATACTAGTAAATTATATTATATATATAACAGTGGCCGAAATTCGACCTATTCACTTAATTCTCTGTTGATTCTATACAAAATTAATGTGAAAAACGAATTTTTTTATCAAAATTTGGCAAAAAAAATTCTTTTAAAAATAATCAGTTCACTTCTTCGCCGCATTCTGATTCATTTAAAAAAAAACTTATCAAAATCGGTTGAGAAACAAGGCAGAAAATGGTTCTTAACTGTTTCCCAACGCCTATTTATATATACCTATGTAGTTACTTCCAGGCATACAATGAGAGTATATAAAAATTGTTGCATACTCTAAGGCATTATATTTTAATTATTTCATAATGCCGAGACTTATACTTTAGCCTAAGTATTGGTTTAAAAACTTAGCTTACTTCTTAGCCACGGCTTAAGTATGAAAAATTTTAAATATATTTTCAAAGAAACATGTTAAGATATGCACTGAGTTATTTTCATTAATCTGGCATCGTTGTCATATCTTCATTATTGACAGCTGTATAAGAAATATGACGCTTCTGCGTTTGGTCATAGCTTTTTAATTAATTTCAACTAAAAATTTTAATAAAACCTAATATATTCACAGAATTAAAGAAGCTAAAAATGATTTTATATTTACTTCTAAGCATTCAATAAGAATGAATCAATTAGATAATATTATTAAAAAAATTAATATGAACTGCTAGCTTATATGTTTGCATAAATATTAAGCATATTTGTAGGCACGTGTAAAGTACGTAAAAATCCAATTAAATATGCAGAAATACAAATTTTATCAACATTATCATTGAGCATACTTCTAGGCAAGCAATGAGAATATATAAAAATTCTTGCATACTCATAATATTTCACTCGTATTTCTAGCCTTAGCATTCGTCCCTACTGTGGACTTGGTGGCTGTGTAGTAAAATGTAATAAATTCTGCATTAATTAGAAAATTTTTCGAAAAAATATTAAGAAAAAATTAATCTTAGCTTAAAATAGTCACCCAGATGACTCTTCGGCCAAACTAGGGTTAAATACTTAGCATTTTTTTTTAGACACGACGGGTTAAGTATAAAAAGAATTTAAACATATTTTCAAATAAACATTCTATATCCACAGATTATGATAGCATACTTCTAAGCATACAATGAAAATTTGTATAATACTACTGCATACTTTAAGGCAACAAATGATAAGCTTAGCTTACTTCTAGTTATTCAATTGTAAATATCAAAAAAAAATAGTTATCCAAAGTAATTTCAAATTTTCTTGATATACCACGCTTTCAGTAATATTACAATATGGCAACCTTGCATGCTTTGACACTTGAATTTAATTAGAAATTCATTGCAATATTTTTAATTTTCTTGTCAACGCCAAAGTTTTCACCAATTTTAGCGACCACAAAAACAAAAAAAAAAAAACAAAAAGAGACACAAACCTCCAATAAAAGTTACACCGCAAAGTAACCCAACAGCCGGGCCAAGCAGCACAGCATATGACAAAACAATCCAACCAACCCAACAACCCACTAACCAACCGAGCAACTAGCTAACTCCGCGACTCGCAAGAGTAATCTTTTCCGCCAAATAAATCACTCAATTGAGGCGAAAAAACAGTCAAATTAGTTGCTGAGCATAGAGCAAGCACAGTGAGCACACGCGAAACTTATTTACTAAGCAGCAACAACAACAAAAAAAAGCTACAAGTTTTTTGTAAATTTCTTTCTTTTTTTTTATGTTACTCTATAGTATTTTGGTCAACAGCCTGAAAAGCATTACTTACTTACTTGCCAACTCTTGCTGGTTGCGCTTCATTGCATATATTTTGGAGCGCTGCCACATTTCAATGTGCCAGCCAACCAGCCAGCCAGCCAGCCTCTAAGCGCGCTGAAAGCTCTATAATGAAAGCGAAAAACTTAATTCATTACGTTTTTCGCCATTTAATTCAATTACATTATAAAAGTTTTGTCAGCTTGGGCGAGGTTTTGGTTTTGGTTTTTCATGCAACTTTGTACTTATTTGAAGTTGATTACAATTTTTTTTTTCTCCTTTTTCTTTTGGAAAAAACTTTTTAGGCAAAATAGCAGACTTGCTGAACCCAAACCATTATATTGCCAGGGCGTAGCGGTGAGAGTTTTATTTTTAGCTTGAAAAGACATTAGTTTTGTGTTTTTTTTTTTTGTGAAGAAAGAGTTAGTTGCTTTGCAAAGCAAGCAAGGTGTGGAAAGGAAACATTGATTAAGTCTTTATAGCAAAAAGTATGCAATATTTTTGTCTGTGTTTTTAAACGAAAAGTTTAAGTGCCTTAAGTCAGTGATTCAGGAAACATTCTCTGCGGAATACTAGTGTTTCGTAAAGCGAACTCAAGTTATTTTTTGACGTAGAATTACGTCTTACAGCGCGGTTTGTTTGGAGTCATTTCAACAGATTTTTTCAAGGACATGCAACTTTTTTGACGAATACTTTAGGGTGTACCTACAGCCTTTAATGCTCATCGTTCAAAAATAATATATGTACTTAAACATCAGATATATTCTACGCTGAATGAATATCTAACTTTGGATTCTGTCACTATTATATTAAAGTCACAAAATAGTAAAATATAAAAAAAAAAAATGCATGCATTTATATAAGAAAATCAATCATCAGCTGCTTATGCTGTGCCTGCTGCTTTCTTTGTTTTTGTTTCGTTGTTTTTGCTTGTGTTGTTTTTGTTTTGCACGAACTGATTGGTTCGCACTGGTAAGCATTGTAAGCATTGGTTCGCTTCTCAACGTTGAGAGTGCGCTTTTGGCGCATTGGGTTTATGTATGCACTACTGTTCTAGTTTACTAAGTGCTCTATTTTGACACGAGAGGTCATTGAACCTTTTTTCAGCTCGGTCAATGAACTCAAACTGTTTAACTCAACGTTATGGGTCTGTGATCCAGTTAGATTTAACTCTTATGAAAAAACGAGTTGGATCATATATCGTTTTATGCTTTTACCCAATAGATGGCGTAAAACTTTAATTTTTGGTTTTAATGCAAATTAATTTGGATCCCAAGCACTAGCGAGTGTAGCTCGCAAACTATACATCGGACAGAGACGAAAGTGTAGCTCGCAAACTAAACATCGGACAGAGACGAAAGTGGAACTAATGGAAAGGACATGTGCTCGGCGTAAGATATAGTCACCATACAATTTGGAATTTTAATATTATTTTGAAATTAATAGTTAAACTGACTGTAGCTTACAAATTACATATCGGGCAGAGAAGAAACTGGCACCAATGGAAAGTGCATTTACTTCGCCTTCTTTTTAACTAAGTCAATGAACTCAACCTGTTAAACTTAATGAAATGATTGAAAAATTTGACATTTTGCTTGTTTCTTTTTGTTTGCTCATTTTATCATACATACTTCTAACTTTTTTTTTAGTTTTGGTCTCGATAAGAAGTCCATCACTTGAGTATTATTAATTTTTTTGTTAATTTTCGGAAGATCAATAAAAAATACGTGCAAAATGGACAAAACAATCGGACCAAAAACACAAAGTAGAATAGGTTACAACTTAAACGGAATTCTACGTCTACACTTACGATACTATCGAAATTGTTTCTTTTTAAAACGAAAACTTTTTTGGCGCTTTGAGTGCGTTTTGATAGAAGAAAATCGTATGGTTTAGCATCATCAGTTAACGAGTAGCTTTTGCGTCAGCATTTAGCAAGTAACGAGTAGTTGACGTATTTAAAAGCAGCGAGTATTTCTCAGCTCTACTTTAAAACTTTATTTTTTAAGTCAAGTGACAAAATCAAGACAAAGTAATAAGTCAGTACACGAACCTGACATTTGAGGCGCCTTGAGCCTAGCTATTGTATTGAAGGCACGAACCATTTATTTAGTTTTTTTAACGTATTGCTACCAAAATAATGTCAACATCGCTTTGTAGATTTTACCAATTGGGCTGATAAGGACTTCGTCGGCCTGATGAGTTCATCGGGAAGTTAGAGGGGGTCCTCTTAAGGGGGGACATTACATTGGCCATTTTTTTAAATTTTTGAATCTATTTTTTATAGTTTTGTATTTTAGTAAATATTCTTAAGATTGTAAGAAAAAAAATTTTATGGAAAAATTGTTGCGGGTTCAAAAGTTACAGCCGGATTAGTCAGAGCGCATTTTTAATTTTTGCGTTTTTTTTTTTCTTTGTTCACAAACTTTGAACGCATATATCTCGAAACCAAGTTTTTCGTACTAGTTCGCGGCACTAGCGAGTTCATTTTTCGACATTTTTTTTTTGTATTATTTTAAACTTGATTTGCTATTGTATGACACGAGCTTTTGTTAACTTTTTCGATTTTTTAGGAATTTTTAATTTAAAGTCAATATTTTTTTTGAAAAAACACACTTTCACAACAAATTTGGAACATCACCAAAAATTGAAAAAAAATATTTTTAAAAAAGCTTCTGTCCTACGATAACCAATTTTGTTAAGATTTAAAAAATTCATTTTTTGCAAGATCGGACAATTTTTGCGCTACAACCACGAGGACCCCTTTTTGGTCTCTGCCGCCAGTTTGGAGCTCTATAAAACCATGTTGCAGTGAAAAATATATTTTTTTTTAATTTTTTTTCTTGTAATTTGTTCAATTCTCTACAATAATAAAAAAAAAACATTTTGGAAAAATGTTTGTTTTTGACTGAGTTATGAATTTTTAAAAAAAGGTCTGTTTTCTCTGCTGCCAATATTATGTCCCACCTTAAAGCATAACTTTTAAGTCACCCAACTTCTTAAAGAATTTAAACAGCGTTTTTAAGACTTGCCACAAAACGGTGGGTGGGTTGATTGTGCTAAGAAGCATTTATTTTAATGTTTACATCCGTTTCAACGCAAGCGGAAGTGCTTTTTGTATGCATTCATTTAATTAACATGCATTTGTTTGTCCTCTTCAATTAATTTGCAAATGTTTCGTTCTGCTTGTGTCTTATGACTGCATGACTTCCTATATTGTTTGGCTTACATTGTTTTTGGTTTTTATAAATATATTTTTTTTTAATTGTGTGTGTTTTGCAATTCATGGAATTCCTTTTACGTAACGGAAGCTGCTTATTTTCTAATTATGCATTATGCTGAATCAGTGTAGTTGAGCTCAAGCAGAAGAATTATAATAAGCAGAAATATTTTAATTATAAGCATACTGTTAGGCTTATTTGTAAGGATTTTTACTTATGTTTTTTGATTTTGGTTTTTGTTTTATTTAGCTATATATATTTTTTTTTTTTTTATAGTGATTTACATTATTTTCTCATTAAAAACAGCAAATGTTGCTGAGACAACGACCAGCAACACCAATACCACCGCATAAATTTCCCTTTAAAATTATTATTATATGCAAACATTGCTGAAAACAATCAATTTCCGTTTCCGTTAGAGCGCTTCCTATTGTTTTTGCACGCGCGCGCATTGCATGCAAATATACGCTGAAGTGCGGCGCGCTTGAACAACGCCTACTTAATTTTACGTTTTTGTATTGTTGTTGCTGCTGCTGCTGTTATTGTTGTTGCTGTTGTTGTTATAGCTGTTGCCATGACTGCTGTTTCTCGAATTACAGCTAAAGCGTCTTTATAACGCAGTCTGCCACTGACTAGCTTTTGTTTCAGCTGTTGTTGCTTGACTTCCGGTGCTTTTGTTATTTTTACTGTAGGTGTTGTTGTTGTTGTTCTGGAGTGTTGGTGTTGCCTGTTTTGCCTGTAATTCAAATAAATAATTATTGCTGAAAGTTGATATTTTGTATTGTCTTTGCCGTTGTCATTATTGTGCTATTGTTGCTGCTCTGCTTGGCGTTGTCATGGCTGCTTGTCATTATGGCATCATCAACGCAGGGGCGGATCTGGAAAAAATCTTGGGGGGGGTAAATTATCAAAGACACACATTTTCGATTTGAGAAAATTTTGTCTTTTTACATATAGACAAATTGTACTTTTTTGAATTGAAATTATTGAATTGTTTAAAAGGCATTTTTTCCAGACACATACACGCACATTTCCGTATTTATTTATTTCACCCTTTTTCTGGAATAATATCTTAGCGAAAAGTAAATAAAAACTCTAACTTTAACTTATTTTAGATTTAAGGTTGATTTATTCCAATTTTTCACATTCATTCCATTATAAAAAAATTGCACAATTATATTTTCAAGTATGTGCAATGAAAAAACATAGTTCTTTTCAATTAAAAAAAAAATTAAAGGAATTTGAAACTCATTGTTTCAATACAAAATGATCTTGAATTTGAAATGAATTTTTTTAAATCTATTATATTGATCTACCGAATTGTATTACTATGACTGATTTCAACGAAGATATACTAGACCTTTCAACTTTTGCACATTCAATAACAATATATTCGACAGTTTCGAAGATATCGACGTTCAAAGTCGAAAACATTTCACAATTTTGCGTAGTCTGCTCTTTTGAAACCCTTGTATCTTTGATATTTTTCAACGAATTTACAAAAACTTTTTTTATTTGGTAGAAAATCTCTGAATTTTAATAAGCATTTTAGTTTTTTTTATTATCTTGCATATTTTCAAAGAAATTGAAAAAACAAACAGTTTTGTACGTTAAATTTTATTCAAATGCACACTACTTTTGTATAAAATTATTTTCTACTTACGTAGGAACTTTTTGAAGTGAATTTTAATAGAATTGAATGTACAAAAATTTTTGTTTTTTCAATTTGTTTGAAAATATGCAAGATAATAAAAAAAAAATAAAATGTTTATTAATATTCAGAGATTTTCTACAAATTAAAAAAAGTTCTTGTAAAAGCGTGGCAAAGATAACAAACGTTTTAGAAATTAGTGGAAAAATGTCATTATTACAAAGAGAAAAACGGCGTTCATATCAATAACCTTAGTTTCGCTCACCTTTTTACACTGCCAAATTTAAAGTTCATGAAATAATTGAATAATTGAATTAGTTCCTTACTAAAAGTGGACTAAACGTGGCAGTTCCATTTCATTAAAGTCGGTTGTGGTAATTGGGTTGGTTTGTTGCAATTATAATTACTAGTACCGCCTGGGGTCGAAAATCGACCAATTTTTGTTTGCTTATTTATAGTTGTATAAAATAGTCGGTGCAGTCATAGAGTTCTCCGCACTCTAATTCATTTAAAAAAACAATTATCAAAATCGGTTGAAAAACACGGGAGAAAATGGTTCTTAGTTGTTTTCACTACGCCTATTTATATTATGATGAAGTTAAGGTAGGCTTGAAAAATTTCAGAATTACAAAAAATTAAGAATTAACTCAAACAAAAATAAATGTATGCAACAAATTTTTTGCGCAGTTGATACAATTTCAGCAACTATAACCTAACATTAATTCACTTCAAAAAAACACTGTTATATAAATATCAAATATGATAAAAAGTATTACAGATGTTTATAATATTTTCATAAAGACTATAGCTGAAATATTTCTGAAAAATATTTTAACTGTTGATGAAATAATTGAAGTAAAAACAGACTACTGGATTTTACATTGTTTGAACTTTTTTTTTTTGAAAATTTATAAAGTGAAATCTGAAAATAACAATGCACGTATTGTTTTTTTATGATAAAATTTGTTGGCCCATAGGTTGCAAAAAAGTTTGGCAGGTTTTCACTAAAAATTTAGAAGAATAAAATATTTTAAGTGGCAACTATGGTCTTCATTGCCAAAATCTGAATTGCGCTCACTACAAATCAAAATCAATGTTACTTGCTCAATGATTTCATATGTAAAAATATAATTATTATAAAGCAAACACTTACGCTGAGGTAGTGACTTCAGGTTTTTTGTTTTATTTTTATTTGTAAGAAAACAACGTGTCTTAAAAGTTGATTGTTTAAAACATGGCTGTAAATTTTAGTACTTAAGGAAATGTAACTTTATTTTCAGGATCATTTTTAAAAAAGGCAAAGTTACTACCTCGACTTAAGTGTTTGCTTTACATATAATTATATTTTGTTTTTTGAAGATGACTACAGATCGTGTTAATCTACTAGCAAAATGGTCCTACTCGTCTCGCATCGCTTCATAAAAACGTCACCTACACGCAAATGACGTCACAAAACAAAAAAAAACAAAATTTTTTTTTAATACTTTAATAATCGTTGAAATCAATAAAAAAACTAAAGTTTAACAATGTCTCTGAACATTTTTTTGTAGTATTCTTTCAAAAAACGTCTTCAGAATCGCTTATGTATGCATAAAAGTACCCTTAAGCTGTGAGCACAATTATTTTCTCCAAATAAAGTATTAAAAAGTAAAGTATTTAAAAGTTCTTGGGGGGGTAATTACCCCCTTTACCCCCCCCTTGTATCCGCGCCTGCATCAACGTTGGCTGTCATTAATTTTATATAAATATATAGAGTATTTTTTTCTTCAGCATTTTCCTTCAAGACATATGATAGCTTATTGTATTTTCTGCTCTCACACTCTTTCATGTTTCTTGTAAAACATAATAAATGATAGGAATTCACGTTTTGCTTTTAATTAGCATAATAATGCCAACATATTTTGTTTAGTTGTTGTTGCTGTTGTTGTTGTTATTGTTTATGTCATCTTAATTAATGCATCGTTAACAATAACATTTAATTGCCCTGCAAAGCAGCTCATATTTTGCACTTCAATATCAACAATAAATCATTTTAAAAGCATTTTATTTGGCATACTTTTAGGCATGACTTTGTTGTTTACTTATATTTTCTCTAATTAAGTCGACAACTTTAGCTAGTCTTAAATTTCTGATTTTATTAGCGAGAGCATAAATCAGGCAAATAATTTACACTCACAATAGTTGCATAGCCAATTTTTCACGCCTCATATTTCACTCAGTGCTGAGTGTTTTGTTTTTTTTTTTTTTTTAGTTTTTGATGTTGCAAGTTTCAAAATTAATTGCAATCAATTTGTCACGACTCGCATTGAAGATCACGCAAGTTACTGGCACGTACGTATATTTGCTGCACTCACACATATTCATATTCAATACACATACACTCACACATACAAACCAGCTCTATTGTATGGCACAGCGTTTTCTTTATATGTGCACGTCATTAGATTGCATTGTCAGGCGTTTGCCTGAGTGTCGCACATCAAAATTAGCTTAAGTGTGAAAGTGTCATGTTTCAAAATGTGACATTAACAAGCTGCGCTGCAACAAAGTTTTTGTTGTAATTAAAATTAATTGCATCATAGCAGTATTTGAGGCTTGCTTTTCAAATCACACACCAATTGTTACAATTTGATACATGCAATATTAAGTTTTTCAGGCATGCTTATTAATGTTAGGTTTTTTTGTTGCCTACCTTAAGGCGCTTATATATGTATCTCTTTAATTACTGATGACGTATAGATTTACTTCATTGGCATTTAAATAAATGCACATTGCTTTAATGTTATTGAAAGCAAACCATTTTAAATAATTACAGCCTACCTTCAGGCTTGCCAGCTAAACGAAAATTATCAACGAATGCTTACTAACATGTTTCAAAAATAATGTAGCCTTTTTATATACAAAATTTTTCAATTTTTTAAGACTTTCTTTGATTTTTTTTACAATTTATACTATTTTTAAAACTTATAAAAATAAATCTTTGAAAAAAAATAAATTGGCCATTTCAGCCCTTGAAAGGACTTTGACCGAACCTCTTATGCTTGTGTTGTGAATGTTATTAAATGTTTGCACACAATTGACCGATAACTGGACCGACATGTTTTATGCCGACTCCGAACGGCTTATGTTCATGTTCTCAATAAGCTTAACATGGCATTTTTTACTCTCTGAGGTGTGCCATTGTCTGCAAAGAGGTGACGGCCGAACAGAAGAATTTATTTCTATTGAAAAAAACTTTTGACCGAGGTGAGGTTTGAACTCGGAATCCGTTGGTTCGAACGCCACACACTTAGCACGCCAGACCACGGTCGTCACGATGGCAAAAACATTGCTGATGATAAATTTTAGTAGCAAAAATAATTTTTTCATTTTTTAAGATTTTTTTATGATAAAATTTAAGCTAATAAATTATTTTTTTTTAATGAATTTGACTTAAGTAGGTATTCTAGTCAAGATGTACAAATTTTGAATACTTTTTAAAATTCGACAAAAGAAAAACTAAGAATATTTATTAACAGTTGAACCAATTTTTTTTTTAAGAAAAAATTAAAAAAAAAAATTAAAAAAAAAATTTAAAAAAAAAAAATTTGGAATTGAAAAAAGGTCAAGTGGGGAGGGGGAAGGGAAAAGAGTGCTTCCTTCGTGACATGATTCTACCACTTCTGGTGATGTGAAAAAGAATAGAAAAAAATTCTCAATAAGTAAGAATGTCGCTATCGTCTAAACTGTGACAATTAACAAAAAATTTTTTTACAAAATGGTGTCTTTGAAAAAAAAATTGATTTTTTGCCCTGTTTTCAAAATTTTTAATTTTTTAAAAATATTAAAACACAAAATATTATACATACTTATTTCAGCACTCAGAAAACAGTTTCCCTGAATATGATAAAAAATTATGAATCATATTTAAAGAAAAATTATATAAATTTTGCTACAGAGAATGCTTTTCTCTAAATGTGATCCTAAAAATTATTAAAAGCTGCCTCATGGGAGAAAAATATTTAAAAATATATCGTTTTTGTTTTTATTAAAGTAAATACTTTGCATACTGAATTTTTTTTCAAAATATTGGAAAAATTTGTCATTTTCAATAAATTTTTCGCTATAAATGAGAACTTTTTTATGTGAGAAAAATACTTATCATTATCAGAGACATGAAAAATTTCCCATTTCCCATAAATGACGAATTATTTCTTCGAAAATGTGAAAATTTATTCTAAATGCAGAACATTTTATTTGAAAAAGATAAAATTGCTTTTATCCAAAATAGAGAAATTTTGACTAGAGTTAGAGCGCGGTTTATATGGGGTCGTTTTAACAGATTTTTTCAAGGTCATGCAACTTTTTTGACGAATATTTTAGGGTATACCTACAGCCTTTAATACTCATCGTTCAAAGATAATTTATACACTAAAATATCAGATATATCCTGCGATAAATGAATATATAATTTTATTCGCAGGATATATATGATATTTTAGTGTATAAATTATCTTTAGTCGCTATTATATTAAAGTCACAAAAAAGGAAAATATAAGAAGAAAAAAACATGTGTTTATATAAGAAAATAAATCATCAGCTGCTTATGCTATGCCTGCTTTGTTTTTGTTTCGTTGTTTTGCTTATATTGTTTTTGTTTTATACGAACTGATTCGCAGGCTTTTTCATTGGGTTCTTGTATATACTACTTCTTGATTGGACTCATTTATGTACTACTTAGAAATGAGTGCTCTATTTTAACACAAAATGTCAATTACAACCTCTTTTCAACTCAGTCAATGAACTCAAACTGTCAAACTTAACAAAATGGGTCTGTGATTCAGTTAGATTTAACTCTTATAAAATAAAGAGTTGAATCATATTTCGTTTTATGCTTTTATCCAAAAGATGGATTAAAATTTTAATTTTTTTTTTTAATGCAAATTAATTATTATTTTGGATCCCACATCCCACTAACACTAGCGAGTGTAGCTCGCAAGCTATATATCGGACAGAAACTAACCATCGTGACGTTTACGATACTATCGAAACCATTTTTTATTTTTTATATTGTCAAAATATCTATTAATTTCTTATACAAAAATCGGCAAATCCAGCGTCACGCACGTTTCAGTCATAGCAGTAAACATGCATTTTTCTCTATCATATATAAAAGCTTTTCATATAATATTATTTGGGTACAATAAGTCTTAGGCTCACTTTTATAAGTACATGCAAAGAGTTTTATATATATTTACTCATTTCGAAAAAACTTTCTTTAAATGGTGTGTCACTCACGTTTTCGCACGATTTGCATTTTTCGACTTCTTCTAACAAATTGCTTAAAATCTGCGAATTTTTTGAGTTAATATCAGGAATAAAGTATTTTCCGTAACGAAATTGAGTAGAAATTTAAACTGCAGGAAAAAATGTAGTTTTCTCTCAGAATTTTTTTCATTAAGATTTTTTCATATACTGATTTTGTCACTCACGTTTCACGTCGATGTCACTCACGTTTCAAATCAATTTTAATTGTCTTTTTTTGCATCGTGGTTAATCTGGTGAACTTTATTAAGCATATTTTATAAAAAAAATTTTTTCCTAATAATAAGGACATTTTTATACAAAAAAGAAAAAAAAATTTGTATGGAAAGAATTATGTAAAGCATAATACAGTTAAAAAAATAATTTATAATATAAAAACAACACAAAAACTTTTTCAGAAATATATTATTTTACCAAAATTTATTCCGATTCTAATTCGCCTAATTCGTTCATCCTTACGCTCATTCCTTACGGCCTATTAGCAATTCCGTCGAGGCCAACAACTTAAAGTAATGATTTATTACATCTTTTTAATCTTTGCTAAATTTTGTTTCTTATATAAATCCGGATTTACCTTTAATTTTTCTCTATTTATTTTTTTCATACGTTCTTTAATTTTTTCTTGATGTTTTCGTCATCTTCTTTAATTTCTAATACAAAAATAAACAAAAAAAAAAATTATATGTCACTCACGTTTCACTTCTTTTTTAGTGAAAAATAATTGCGTCTGCTTGATTTAAAAAAATGCAAAATGAACTTATCTTATATTAAAAGTAAATCCGAGACATAAATTATACCAGCCAATTATTTTCCAAGAATATCCAACTTATCAATAAAAACTGTCACTCACGTTTCAGTTTTGAATCACTTTTTTAAATTTTATTTTTCGATAGTTTTTTTTAAAATTTTAATATTAACTTTTCAATATAAAATGTTTCAATTGTGAATATTATATAACGCTTTGATATTTAAATAGCGAAATACCAAATAACAAAAAATAAAAACCTACAATTTTTTAACTTGCTACAGATTAAAAATACATTCAATAAAATCAGTTAAAATTTTAGGATAAAATATGTTTTTTCAAAATGCTTTTACCGCAGGAAAACACAAAGAATATCCTTAACGTTCCATGTATTTTTATTGAACTTGAAGCATTTTTATTTTTTAAGGTTTTGGTTTACTTTTTTTGGATTTGCCGAAATGCTTTAAAATATTTTTAGTTTTTTTTTATCGAATTTTTAAAAACATCCAAAAAACTTGTTTAGCTGGGTACATTAGTACCTCCTTATATCATTTAAAATTAATAACGTAAAATTCTGAATTTTTTGTATTGGCAACACTGTCATGTTTCAAACATTCCACTTCAATTACTTAAAAATTTCAATTCAAATTTTTTTTTAGAAGCAACTTTAGCTCATTTTATGAGACCACTCACTAAATGAAGTTAAGTTCAAGCATATTAATTTTGTTGCCAACAAAGTTGCCAAGCCAGCTAATAACAATATCAATTTCAATTATAAGCTTCAATGTTAAACCAGCAACAGCTCTTAAACCCTTCCTGGCGCTGAACATGCTGGCACTGTCTGTCGTCCTTGTCAACAATGCCGAGTTCAACAAAAGCTAGACATTTATTCGAGCCACGCGAACACTCGAACTCTGTTGGCATAAACTACGTTTTAACACTTTACTAAATTGCACTTGAAACTTTGCCAGCAGGCATTACAAAACAATAAAAATATGTTTTAAGCCAAAACGCAAACCCACAAAAAAACAACAAAAAAAAATAATTCAAGCAGCAGTGGTAGCAAGTAATAGAATACTCAACAAAACGAAAAAAAAAAAAAAAACACAAACAGCAACAAACTCGAAGGAATGAAATAAATGTTGAAAAAAAAAAAAAAAAAATACAGCATAAAAAACAAAGTTCTACTTTAATAGCGTCACGTTTCTTAAGAGTGGCATGCAACATGCGACTGCTGCCAAACAGGCAGCTAAGCCCAACAAAAGGCAGCAGGCAAGGCCAAAAGAAGAGCCTGCTTTTGAGCCTGTTGCATTTTTCATGTTGAATTTTTCAATTCATTTCATTTGTTGAGGTGTAGAAGCACCACAAGGCAAAGTCGTAGAAAAAGATGGAGTAGCAGTCGTAGTAGCAGTAGCTCAGTAAAGATATATTATAAGAGCAAGTTGAGCACGGTGAGTGGCTGCCAAACAGGCAGTCAGGCAGGCGACCAAGTCACATGAGCTACGTTCTTTACTTCAATAGGAAATTCGTGTTCGTTTTAGTAAGCAAACCGGAAACGGAAGGAAATGCTCTTGCATTGCTTGCATATTAGAGAAGCCAATGTTTGCCAAAAAAATTGTATAAGAAGAAAAAAAAACAAAAACAAGGACTCGCTGTTGCCACTTACTTTTGTTAGATCTTGCTGTGTTGTTGTTGGTCGTTTCTTGACACGGAAACGCTTAGCAGCGGTCGAGTGCTGCATGCATATAAGACCCTGTTTTATTTCTAACTTGCATGTTTAGTACGTGTTTCCTGCCTAATGTTGTTGATTCTTTGGCTCTTTTGGGAATTTTTTTTTTTTTTTGGTTATTTATGTTTTTGTTTTTGCTTATTCCCAAATTATGATATGTGGCAACCTCACGTATTTGCTTGTTTGACATTTGTTGCGCTCGAGGTTGTTGGTTGGTTAGTTGATGGCTGAATTTTGGTTCTGAAATTTTTGGCAAACTCAAATATTTACATAGTTGAATAACATGAATGAAGTTGCTTATTGTTTTTGGGCAGACTCAATAAAGACAGATATAACTAAATTAATAAAGTGAATTTCGATAACAACAGAAAAAAATATAATCATGTTTTACAGCTATTGATTTTTACTTAGTTTGCCAAAATTTAAGACTCAGAAAAATAATGCCTCGCAATACAGTCAAAATTCGTACATTTGAGCAAAAATAGTTTTATTTTATCAGATACATATTCGAAATTCTCTTATTTTACAAAAATTTGTTGTCAATATAAAGGTTAAGTTTCAAATAATACGAAAGCTGCGTACGATTCGCCCGCTTATACTCAATTGATATAGCTTATTTCAAAATTTGTATGAGAAAACAACAACAAAGTCTTCCGCTAGTTGAGGTTAGAGAGAGTCAACTACTGATTGAGTTGAGTAAAATTGCGTTGCCTAGTTCTAATTTTGTGGTTTGTGTACGGGATGGGGTAAAATATCATAGATTTTGCCAAAATGTGATGTGAGTACCAAAAAAAAATTAAATTTCTTCAAGCAGTCAACTGCTTTATTTTCAAAATATATCAAAATGTCATATGACGTTTGATTTATTGGCAGGTACAAATTTTTAATTTATTTATTAGTGTGGTTTGCCATAACAAAAGTGTTGCCAACTATTGAGCAAATAAAAGCAATATGAGTAGACATTTTTTTCACAAGCGAGTTGAGCACTGGCGAATCGAACGCAGCTAATATTGATTTTATTTTAAATAGTTATGAAAACAAATTTGATCATATTTATTTTAATTATTTAAATTCTGTGTCGACAAGGAATAACCGCTGAAGTCGAGATAGGACAAACTGAGGCGCTTACTTTCATTGCGATTTTTCGCAACTAAAAACACTAGTACGCACATTTTTATGGTTGTAACTTGAAAATTAAATGTTTGAGGCCATCAAATCTAATCAGCAAAAGTCAGGGTGCCCTTATATTAGGTAGCAATTTTAATTTAAACTAGTAAGGTATATCTTCGACTTGGCCGAAGTTAAAATACCCCCACGGCCGATTCTTAAGGGTGGAAGAATATTAAATTAGAGAGCTTTTTGTATGAGATTTTGAGAGATATTATTATTTTTATGTGTCTAAAAAACATACATATCAAATTGTTTTCCTGCAGCTTAAATATAAGCCTTTTTATAAAGTTTTAAATGGGAGGTGGGCGTGTTAGATTTTGTATGACGCCCATTTTTCTAGCATATCTCAGTTTTGACATAGAATACACAAATACCGAGTTTCTGTCTTGTAGCTTTAATATTAGCCTCTTTATAGATTTTTCAATTTTGGGGTTGTATGGGAGGTGGGCGTATTAGATTTTGTATGACGCCCATTTTTCTAGCATATCTCAGTTTTGACAAAGAATACACAAATACCGAGTTTCCGTCTTATAACTTTAATATTAGCCTCTTTATAGATTTTTCAATTTTGGGGTTGTATGGGAGGTGGGCGTGTTAGTGGGTGGATGACACCAATTTTTCTAACACACCTCAGTTTTGACATTGTATACTCAAATACCGAGTTTTCATTTTATATCTTTAATATAAGCCTCTTTATAGATTGTTAAATTTTGGAGTTGTATGGGAGGTGGGCGTGTTAGTGGGTGTATGACGCCAATTTGTAAAACACACCTCAGTTTTGACATTGAATACACAAATACCGAGTTTCCGTCTTGCTACTTTAATATTAGCCTCTTTATAGATTTTTCAATTTTGGGGTTGTATGGCAGGTGGGCGTGTTAGAGAGTGGATGACGCCCATTTTTCTAAGACATCTCAGTTTTGATATAGAATACACATATTCTAAATTTCAGTATTGTAGCTTAAATATTAGCTTCTTTGTAGAGTTTTCAATTTTTGGGATGTATGGGAGGTAGGCGTGGATTTCATCCGATTTAGCCCATTCTCGAACTTGACCTTAGTTTTTTTAAAAAAAGCTTAAATATCGAATTTCATTACGATAGCTTCAAAAATGCGGCTGTAATCGTGTCGACAGACAGACGGACAGACGGACAGACAGACGGACATGGCTAAATCAACTCAGGTGGTGATGCTGAGCAAGAATATATATACTTTTCTATACCTACCACGCCTCCTTTTGGGTTTGTTGTTTAACACCCAACACGACTTTTGGGTGTTACACACGTCGTGACAAAATTAATATAGCCCTTACGCAGTACGCGTGGGGGCATAAAAATACTCTCCTGATATATTAGAAATGAGTTTAGCTGTTGTTCCTTGTCGACACAGAATTGTTTCATGGGAATACCTTAAGACAGGGTGAAATTAGTCATGTTTAATGAATTTTTTCAAGTTGATAACATAATTAGGTCATTTCTTATTTTATTATCTTTTAAGGACACCTTTGAACTGTAAAAAGCATTTTATTTTTTTTACAAAAGGATAGCTCTGCAGAGTATCTCCTGGGGCATCTTAAAGTGCTGCAGCTGTCAAAAGCACTTTTTCAACTAGAACAGTAGTGCATATATAAACCGAATGCGTCAAAAGCGCACTCTCAACGTTGAGAAGCGAACCAATGCTTACAATGTTACCAATGCTTACAAATGCGAACCAATCAGTTTGTGCAAAACAAAAACAGCACAAGCAAAAACAACAAAACAAAAACAAAGAAAGCAGCAGGCACAGCATAAGCAGCTGATAATTGACTTTCTTATATAAACACATGCATTTTTCTTCTTATATTTTACTATTTTCTGACTTTAATATAATAGTGACAGAATCCAAAGTTAGATATTCATTCAGCGCAGGATATATCTGATATTTTAGTATATATATTATCTTTGAAAGATGAGTATTAAAGGCTCTAGGTATACCCTAAGGTATTCGTCAAAAAGTTTCATTGCCTTGATTCACAGAATATCTTTAAACTTGTACAATGTACATCCTTCCGGTAGTACTATAGATATATAGTAGTGCTATATATGCTATAGATATACTGTTACAATTTCAGCCTAATCGGTCAACAAGTTTTTGAGTTGCAGCACGAGTATTTTTTCGAGTTAATCGTATCGCAAAGCTTCGATACGGTATAACTAAACGGTGACCCAATAAGAGCTTCGTACTATGTTTTCTAAATTTATTTGAAATTATAGTTCGGTTCCTACAACTCAATGTTTAAAAATTATTTCCTTCAAATGTTGCCCACGACTAGCTCCTAAATGTTCCAGTCTGTGTGTTCAATTTTCGAAAACTCTTTCGAGCATATCGGCCGGTATTCCTTGATTAAGACGAGTTATGTTGGTTTTCGAAGCTTCAATAGTTTCGGATTTGTCTACATAAACAAATGATTTAACATATCCACAAAGAAAGTAATCCAATGACGTCAAATCACATGATCTTGGTGGCAAATTAACAGGAATATTAACAATTACAAATATTAGGTGGTGACCGTGGCATGCAGGTTAAGTGTGTGGCTTAGCATGCTCGGAGCCCGGGTTCGATCCCCAGCCGCGGCGAAAAGTTTTTTCAATAAAAAATTTTTCTGATTGGTCTCCACCTCTCTGCAGACAATGGCAAACCTCAGAGAGTAAATAACGCCATGTAAAGTTTCTTGAGAACATGAACTTTAGCCGTACGGAGTCGGCATAAAACATGTAGGTCCAGTTCTCGATCAATTGTGTGCAAACATTTAATAACACACACAACACAATTGATCATAAGAAGCTCGGTCAAAGTCCTTTCAAGGGCTAAAATGGCCAATTTGTTTTTTTTTTTGTTTATTAATAATTACCCGCTCATAGCGACCAAAATGATATTGAAGAACTCTATAACATTCTCTAACTGAGGACTGATTTTGGTAGTAATTTTTAATAAACGTTGTTCAGGAGTAAGTCTATTCATGATTGAGTCGTATTGAATAGGTACTGAACACATACGTTATATGGACATGCCATTTGACACAGAACAGCTGTCAAAACAACCCAGTTGATAAAGCGAACTCGTATGGATTACTCTTTAGAAGATTAAGAAACTTACGGGTTAAATCTGTTTGGCAAAATTCCCGAAACCTGGTTTAAAATTTATCTACTTTTCAGTGCTTTAGAAAAATATTAAGAGCAATGCGACACATAAAAACATCGGCTCGAAGCACTTCCACGAATGAGTGCTGCTCTGGAATGTATAGTTGCGTTGATTAATTGACTGACAGTAATAATAACCTTTGACCTTTGAAGGTAAATAGCAACTAAACACATCAATTTGTGCTAAATATGTGTAATCTTGGGCTTGTTTGTAAAAAAATTAATTTTGTTGTTGTTTGTGCACATATGAGCAACCGAACGATGTAATTCTCAATTGGTTGTTGTTTCAGTTAGTATAAAAAAGTATAAAAGTGCAAAGAATAAATTAATAAATTATATTTTCCTGTACGAATTGGATAAGACATATATAATGTGGACAATGAGAATATAATTTACATTTTGAGCTATTTGTACATTTTGTACAAGGGCATAATTCAGGGTTTTTATATTTTTTGTGTTTTGTTTTTTTATTGACATATTTTGATGAAAAATTATAAAATTCCATAGATTGGACATATTCCTTTTTTTTACTATCAACCCATAAGTGGCATGCATTGGACACAAGTGAGCATGATTTTTGTTTTTATAAGCAATTCCAAAATGACTTAAATTGGGCACAAGTGAGCATATTCATTTTTTGTTAAATGATCCAAACATCATGCAAATTACGCACGAATGGGCGTGTTAAGTGGGCGTGTTATTTGATAAATAATTACATTAGGGCTTGATAACAAGAACATTGTGGCTTAACTCAGAATCATTCCCAAAATTAATTGGTTGGGATTGTATTCAGCTCAAATTTCTCTCCGTGTAGTTCAAAAATTTTATCGAGATTTTCTCTAAGCGCCGATTACTTCGACAAAGATTTCCGAAAATACATTTTGCTAGAAAGAGATGTCATTTGTTTACAATATTTTGACAAAATATGAAGCTAGAAAGCAATTAGTTCCCTAGATCGTTGCCGAAGACCGTAAAACTTACCAAACTGCCCATTAATCCTTTCTTAAAAGTAACTAATCTTAAGAAATATTTCGCTCATATTTTGCAATGGAACTAACTAATTTTGTTTTGTTAAAAATAAAAATACACTTATCTTATCACTTAGCCACAAATTTAATCAAATTTGCATGTTTTTTGGGGGTTTTTCGATATTTACTCAGGGGAAAACAATGCTGGGGATTGGAAGCTGAATTTTTTTAAAGTTCAAAAATAAGGGCCACTCTGATATACATATATATAATCAACCTTCGCAGAATTACGGAAGAACAGAATTTACAATCCATTGTAAAAGAAGCACTGCTCTGCCCCAAGCGCTCCAACTACCTGTAAAATGACGGTTACGGACTCGGACTTTTTTGAGCATAACTCCGTAAATATTCAATATTTTATGTTTTACATTCGAAATATGAAAAAAAAAATTACATTTTTCCCGAAATCATAGAGATATTTTCCCCTTAAGTGTGAGTGTTGTACTGCTTCGTCGATCAGAATCATTCAGCACTCAAAACCATTCTCTCTATTCAGTAATAGCAAGTGTTAGGATACCTAAAAAAAAAAACACTATTGCTGAATGGCTGCTGAATTTTCATAAATGAACAAGTTCACAAGTTCAAGCAAATAATAAAAAATTATACCAGCAATTTGGAAAATAGCTTAATTTATCATTTGTTATCCATACATGTTAAATTATGGTACCACAAAGATCTAGAAACTTAATGTACTTATGTTTAATTATTTAAATATATGTATATGAGACATGAACTTTACATTCTTATATGAAGAAACAGTTTCGATAGTATCGTAAGTGTGAACGTAGAATTCCGTTTAAGTAGTAACCTTTTCTGCTTTGTCACTTTAGTCCGATTGTTTTGCACATATTTTTTATTTTTCTTCCGAAAATTAACAAATAAATTATTAACACTCAAATGATGGACTTCTTATCGAGACCAGAATATAGGAAAAGTTCAAAGTAAGCATGATAAATAGAGCAAACAAAAAGAAACAAGCAAAATGTTGATTTCATTGACTTAGTTGAAAAGAAGGCTTATCGAATGTCCTTTTAATTGGTGTCATTTTCGTCTCTGTCTGATGTATAGTTTGCAAACTACACTCAATTTTACTTCTAATTTTGAAATAAAGTGAAATAAAGACTTTAATATAAGAGTGGCAAAATCCAAAATTAGAAATTCGTTTAGCACAGGATATATCTGATATTTTAGTATATATATTATGTTTGAACGATTAGTATTAAATGCTGTAGATATACCCTAAAGTATTGGTCAAAAAAGTTTCATGCCCTTGAAAAAAAAAAAATTTTTTTTTTAAAACGGCCCCGCTGTAAGACGTAATTCTACGTCAAAAAGCTCGTTTTCATCTAAGAGTCTTAAAAGTCAGTGAATTTTGCGCCAAGTCTCTTAAAGCAAGTACATGTTATTTCAGCGTTAGTATTTCAATGAGTAGATTTTAATGCAAGCTATTTAGGAGCTGTCTATCCTCAGTATATCAAATAATTTGTGGGAGTGTATGTTTGCTGGCAAAGTAATTTGTCCAGCTTTACGCCAGAGCAATTCAATGCGGCCCCCAAAAGAACACACACAGCAAAAAAATAAAAATATAAATGTGTGTGTGAAAAATATAAGCAGCATAAAAATAAAGTAAAATGCAAATACCTGTTGCCCGCAGCGATGGTGCAGACAAATTAGCAAAAACCAAACACACATTGACACATACAAACGCATATACAGTACAATCACAGTTGCTGATAGCGGATTTTGTTCACATTACATGTTCACTAATGGTTGAACAAGCCGCAAGCGTATCCGGTGCTGAAAATCAACACACAGCACCTTAGTTCAACAACGCTGTTCAGCATAGCTCATCATCCTACCTCAACTCACCTCATTACGACGCCTTTTTACGACACTCAGCCACACACACAAACGTGCTATACACCGTTTAAATTGAAGCGTCTAGGCACTGAAGCGAGGCGTGGCGACTTTTACGTTATAATAAACTGGTTGCAATGCACAAACACTAATACATTCCGGTGAGTTGGCAACTCATACCGTTGCACTTAGTCACTCACACCTAGCTACAAAGCGTTGCATACAGAGTCAAGCATATCATCAGCATGATCAACACTGCATTTTGGCCAAATGCAATGTCAGTGTATTTGTGTATGAATGCATGTTTGCATTTTTATGTGAGTGAACGAGTATGTGTGTGTGTTTCCACTTCCTGCCACACTATCTGCTGCTCTTCTGTCCAACGCTTTTAGTGTTTGCTGAATGCTTCCTGCGCGTTGCTTTGTAGAGTAACGCTATCGCTGTTGCTATCTCGACCTGGCTTACTCGCTCTACCCACAGTCAGCGTGACGCTGTTGCTTCTACTATAAATATAACCGCCTGTGTGTTTTTCTAGGTGTGTGTGTGTATGTGAGTTTGTGTGTAGTGAAGCTCCACACTGGGGACATGTTAACATGGCTTTCGTGCCAAAATTATTATTCGTGCTACAACATGACAGTGGTTTTTATATAGTTGTTGGTTGGTTTTTGTTGTTGTTGGCTGTTTTTTGCATTTGGTTAGCACACTGCCAAAGCGCACATAAAACAACACGAACACAAAAAAGCAAGCAAAAGCCAAAAAAAACTTCAAAAACTGTTGCATACTTTTGGGTTATACCGATAATACCAGAGAAAGAGTACCGATTTTGTGTGGTTGGCTGTGTGCGCGTTGGCAAGTTTTGAAGGCGTGAATGCTAGGCGGCAGCTGCAACAGCTAAAGCCATAATTTAAAAATAAACCAAATCAAATAAAATAAAAAAACCCAACGAAAACAAAACAAAACTAAGAAAAAACTGAGCACACTCTACCACAAAATAAATGGATTTTTAAAGGGCTTACAAGCAGCGTCTAAAAGCTTGCGACAAAAAATTTGCAATTTTTGTTTTTGTATTTTTTTTTTTTTTTTTTGTTTTTTGGTTATGCGTACACAACAAAAGCCGAACAAAGTAATTTTTTATTAAAAACATATTTGCCAATATTTATTGAAGGCTATGAAGTTCATTGTAGTTGTTGTTGTTGTTGTTCTCGTTTGTTATAAGTTAACTATAATAGTTTTTTAATAAAATGCTGCCGCTCGTTTGCTTACACGCAACACATTGTTATTGCAAATTGATTGATATTGTGCAAAATAAAATACAACAAGCAGCAGCAAGCCTTGAAGTATGCTTGTAAAAATTAACAAAACAAAGCAACGCTTTTAAGCTACTTTATTGCTGCACGAAAATATTGTCAAGTTAACGATTTTATGATAGTTTAATATGTGATTGTTCTGCCTTTTTTAAGTGAATTTTTTTAAGTACTTTAGTTTTTACGACTTGATTGTCTTTAAAGAAAAGCATTTGTCAATTTAGAGGATCTTTAAAATGTTTGAATAAATTCTAAGCTATAAAACCATAGCTTAGCTCACAATATGTTTAAGTGTTATCAAAGTTCACATATTTTATTGAAGAACAAGTAGGAGCTAAAAATTTTAAATCGGAAGCAAACAAATAAAAAAATATCTTTTTATAAGCAAATGGAAAATATGAACTCAAAGTTTAGGTCTTAACACATTAAAAATTTTTTTATAAAATTGTCATTTACATTATTGTAATTTTTTAATGAAAACATGTTATTTAATTTAAAAACAAAAATTAAAAACTTTGAAACTTTATACCTAAAGAGAACAACAACAAAAATAACTTCACTAATTCTTTATCAAAGTTTAAAGCTAGTTGTTACGAAAACGCTTAAATCGAAAAGCTTGACAGAGAGAGATAGAGAGACAACATAAGATTAATACAGGCGCGTAGCCAAGGAATGTTTTGGGGGGTTCAAACCCTTTCCCCCATAGGTACCAAAGAGTAGACAAAAAATCAATCCAAATCAAACAAATTAAAGCAAATGTTGATCTTTTTCATTTTAAACAAAAGTTGATACAAACATGAAACATTCAGATGTTTTTAGAGGAAAATTCAAAATGTTTAACTTCTAAAAATACTAAAGAATGTTTTAATTGGTCAAAAATTTCTTGATAAAAACGATTCGTATTGAATTGTGGTCACAAAACAATAGTAAGAAGTCAAAAAATTGTTTTTTTCATTCATAATAAAAAGTCTATTTTGTACTTAAAAACTGTGTCAAGTATGAATATTCACCGTTTACAACTATGGTAAGTTGCTATCGTGTTGATAGATCAAAAATTCCATTTAAAATTAAATGTTTAGCTCCAAAAATACTTCAAAGGACGTAGTTATAGAGTTTTCGTTGGCTTAGCGCTGTTCTTGTAAAAAGTTTTCTAGACTACAGAAAAGATTGTTGGTGACAGGTCTGGAAAATAATGGAGGGTGAGTCAAAACTTCGTACTGCAACTACTGTAGTTTTTGCACGCACAAACTGGATGCATGCGATCATGCATTTTCGTGTAACAGATTGACCAATTCTGGCTATTCACCAGAGAGGACTTTTAAAAATACAATATTGTGTGCATTTCGATGCTTTCAGAAGTCGACGAAACAGTTACCATGACCTTGTAAGGGTGCAGCCTGCTCTTGCCTAGTGGCTGAGAACTTCTTCGCGATCCATTCATTGCAAAGTGCGGTTTTTTCAATTCTAGCGTACCAAAAATTCAGAAATTTAAAACTTTGATAAAAAGGAGTATTTTAACGAACAGAAATACATTCATGTAATTAAAAAAAGATTACTACCCTGCAAACATTTTTAATCGTCTGAGAATCTCCAGCGAATCGCTTAGAAGATGAAACGATCGCCGGCGAGCTCTTCTGAGAGTCTTCCGGGAATCGCCGAATGTAAGCAGCTGAGGTCATAAAAGCGATTCGGCGGGAAGATTCGCCAGGAAGAGTCGCGAACGATTCGCTGAGAGGAGTCATAAGCGATTCGCCAACGAATCGCCGAGAAGAGTCTTAGGCGATTCGCCAGGAAGAGTCGCGAACAATTCGCTGAAAGGAGTCTTAAGCGATTCGCCAAAGAATGGCAGAAGGGGTTTTTGTTTGTCGCAGAGCATCGTTGTTGAATGTTACAAGTTGTTGCATGTTTGAATGTCTGAAGAGCCCAGACGTTGTTTTATCCCAGTTTCATGAAATTTTTTAAAAGTTAAATTTTTTGATTAATTTAAACGATTTTTCAGAGCCTGCTTCATACAACAATGATAGATTTTGAAAAGCTTGTTAAAAAGCAATCTTCCAACGATCGCCGGAATGAGCGAAGGAAGATTTTAACATTTTTTTCAATCGCGCATTCATTCCTTGGGCGATCAAAAAGCGATCAATTTTCCAACGATCGCTGGAATGAGCGAAGGAAGATTTTGAACATTTTTTGTCAATCGCGCATTAATCGCTTGGGCAATCGAAAAGCGATCCATCATCCAACGATCGCCGGAATGAGCGAAGGAAGATTTTTAAATTTTTTGAGAATCGCGTATTCATCGCTTCGGCGATCGAAAAGCGATAAATCTTCCAAAGAACCCTTAGGCGAATCGCTAGCGCGTCGCCAAATGATCTAATCTTCCAATCGTCTTCCAAATGTTTGCAGGGTAAATTCCAAAATAATGTTTGTATAATTTTTTTGAAAAAGAATAAAAAATTTAATTTAATGCACTTTTTACAAACGTACTTCCAACAGAGATAACACAGGACCTAACAAAGATTTTGCAATAATTTTTTTTTTTTATCAAAATATTTAATTAAATTTGTAAAGACAGAAATAATTGTCCTTTTCTTTATTTTTATTGTAAAAACCCAATGATGTTTTTAGAAATTCTTTCAGTTTATTATTAAGTGAACATTAAAAAATAAATGAAAATTTTATTTACACTGAAAAAAAAACACTTAAAAAAAAAAAACTAGCGTGTAGCAACGTACATGAGGCAGAATTGAAACTTCTTAAACAGTAAAAAATATGAGAGATTTTAGTGTGAAATAGAGAGAAAGTATCTGAAAAGGAAATCAATCAACACAAAATCGAATAATATTCTGTTTATTCAATATTTATATCCCTGGACTGTACCGGTTATGGTTTTTATCAAAAAAGTCACATAAGTTGCTATATTTTTTGGGCAAAAATAACAGTTACTTTTGAATTTTATTTTATCGGTAAAAAAAAACAGTTTTTTCTGCCGTTTATTTTTTCTGTCAAAAATATCAGGCAATTTGTATTTTTTCAAAGGTCATTTAACTGACTTAAAAAGTATTGATATATTATTTTCATCTTATCGGTGAAACATTTTACTGATGGTGTCAACATCTGTCAAGCGGCTTTTTAAAAAACACAAATTGCATAATTTTTTTGGCCGAAAAACTAAAAATCACAAAATAATTGTTACTTTTGACCGATAAAATAAAAGTAAAAAGTAACCTTTATTTTTCCCCGAAAAAAAATACAAGGCAAAAAATAAGTTAGCTTTTAATTTCTAAAGAATCATTCGAAAATTTAAAATCACTTTCGTCAGCTGAGTTGTGGACTAGCTGCAGTTGCATTCTTAAGGTACTTTTCTTCGCTTCGGGACATTTTTTGGCATGACAAAAACGATTCGGCAGTCTTAATTATTTCACTTTCTGCACTTCTTGCTTTTAATTTTATATCGTATTAACTGTTTTGCATGTTGTCAATCACCTTTCAAGTTTTTGATAACAATCAATGTTATGATATGCTCTTTCAAATTAAGCTTTAAGCTAGGATTCGATATTCAACAAAAAAAATATACAAAATTGTTATATGTTGTTACGTAATGTACAGCATAAAGAAATAAAATTTCCGTGCATAGTCGTAGGATGAAAATCAAATGGTACAGTATGGATCAAATGGTACAGTACGTTATTGAGACATGGTGTGTGTCTGTGGAATGCAAGACCCGGCCTAAAACCCGTTCGATTTTAATTGCATTTTGTTGCTCGTTTGCCATGTGCCCATGTGGCGCAGTGATAGAGCTTCTGACTCTTATGAGATGCTTATTAGTGAGACTGGGTTCTGATCCCGCTGGCGTTGATAATTTTTTTAAAATTTTTATATGAATTCAAAACGTTAGCCTAGCGTCACGAATAAAAGACTTTGAAATTTCACTCGCCGCCAAAGAAGTTTCACTTCAAAAATTATGCACTTTTTGATTAAGGTCCTCCATTAGGTTTTTTACCAACCTTTCGTTGACCTTAGTGTATGCTCGACGCCATTTACGTCGAAATGTTTCGATGTTTTTCGCAGTTTGTTTGGTCTTTTAAGATTTATTTTCATTAAAGCCCAATATCTTTTGATTGGATGAAGTTCGGGGCATTTCGTAGGATTGGCTTCTCTTGATACCACACTGACATTATTGGCTTGGTACCAATCCATCGTTCTCTGGGCGTAGTGACATGTTGCTAGGTCAGGCCAAAAAAGAACTGAACCTTAGTGCTGACATATAAAAGGCAGAAAACGCCGCTCCAGACACTCTCTGATGTAAATTTCGGTGTTGATTGTGCGATCTGTCACAAATTCCTTACTTCGAAGGCCACATTTGCAAATGGCCTGGCACACCATGTATTTCTTTGAAAATTTGGTATGTTTTTCGGTGGTAAATTTAGAGCATACTCCACCTCTTCTAACCGCAGTATTATATCCGTGTCCAAGTAACTGCTTGAAATCCGCTTTGCAGTACGTTTCATCATTCATGATCACGCAATCAAATTTGGGAAGGTAATTGCGATACAGTTTTCGAGCCCTCCTCTTGGTTTCGGCGTCCTTTTCTTCTGACCTATCAGGTACTTTTTGTACTTTATAGCTTCTTAGGTTGTACAATTTTTTGATCCGTTAAACACTTGACTTCAGTGCTCTCGCTTTTGCTGCCATATCACGAACCGAAAGTGACTGGATTCTGAGTAAACAGCCGCTTAACGTTCTGGGCAACGCATGACCACTTTTTCTCCCTGAGCCTGACGTTTTTGATAAAGGGCTAAGCTGTTTGTATCGTTTTATGGTCCTTCCGACAGTTTTTACGCCTTGGATTTTCCAGGTATTTGCAAATAATTGCTTTCCGCTTTTCTTCTTGTTGAGACGACATCTTTTCAGTAGCTCTTTTATTTTACTCATGAGTATTTTTATTTTAATCTGCAATATTTATACTTTATTTAGGTACCAAATATGTTGCTATAGAGGTATCAATTTTTTATATATAACCTAAAAACAAAAGGACAGTTATTTCTGGTACAGTCTTTATTTAGTTTTAAGTCTAAAAAGAACAAAAATAATTAAAAAAAAAGTATAAAAATTAATGAATAAAAATTATTTTTTTTTCAAAATATTTTTAAAATGCAATTTTCAGTAAGAAAAAAATAATGTATCCAACGATATCTAACGCGATGATTATAACCACAAGAAATTTATGTATTTGTATAAAACGTTTATGAGATAATATCTTGCGAATAATTGCGGAAACGAAAACAAAACTTAATTTTACAATCTCTCCAAAACTGCTCAAATTCATATAAGGACTATAAATGTTAAGGACTTAGGAAAAATTGTGTAATAGTATTGAACTAATTTTTTTAAGGAATATTAAACGTCGTAAATTTAACAATTTTGACCAAATTGTACAGTATTCAATACCATGAACCACCAATTTTATGTATGTTGTATGGGAGGTTGTCGTAGCAATTGACCGATTACGCTAATTTTTCTGAAGTCATATTTTAAAAATACAAAATGGTTACCTTATATGACAGACGTAAATACGGAAAATTTAATAATAATAAAAAAATTTTATTGTCAAGAAAAAATTTATGAGTACATATTTTAAATTTTACATTTTTTGTGTAATAAAAGTTATTGGTTCCTTTCCTGACTGTTCTCAAATTTTTGAGTTATGACTTAAAACTCATGATTATGATGATAACCGCGAACGGTGTACAGTTTCATTTCAAAATTGCTCAAATCGTATAAACAGGAAAATAAATATTTATCTTAACCACTCAAAATATGAAAATACACATAGATATTTTTCTCGGTATCTACACTGAGGGAAAAATGTGTTAAAACTAAATGAAATTGTGTTCATATCTAACGAATTTGTTTTTGAAATAGAGCTTGAAACAAATTCATTAAAATTAAACACAACTGTTTTTTAAGTTACATTCAAAACAAAAGTTTTTGTTTTTAAAACAATGTTTTTGTTATGAAAAACAAATATGAAACAAAAATTTTAAAATTCAAAACAAAGATTTCAACGCATATTTTTTTCGGTGGCATTCTTTTAGCTTTTCCGAATTCAGAGCATCAGAATCACAACCAGCTACCTCCGGGACGCTCCGAATGGCAACTGTTAGCTCCATTCGATGAAGTTTCCATTGAAATAATTTAATAAATAATTAATTAGTTTTTATTTTATATATGTTCGACATTTGTCAAACCAATTCAAAAAATTAAAAAATTTGAATTGTGTTCAGATTTTTGTTTATTTTTTCAAAGAATAATGAAAGAAAATTTAAAAAAAGAAAGAAGTTTATAAGCTGTTCAAAATTAAACACACTTGTTTAAAATTTTGTTTTGTAGAAACGCGAAGGCGTTCAATTTCTATTTTAAAATTTTTTGTTTAATTTTAAAGAATGTTTTTTTTTCTCAGTGTATATATTTTAGGAAAAACTACTTCAAACCATTTTTACGTTTAATTTATTAGATTTATTTATTTATAAATAGTTTTTATAAATATTACCCCTTTTATCTCTTATTTTACAGCTTGTAATTTGTATCTGGTTGGCTTTTTCGTCATGATTTGTTTGAAAAAGTTGTTCAGAATAACTCAGGCTTTATCTTTTGTAACAAATATGTATTGGGTACCTTTAGGTAAAAATTCCAAATTATTGTATCTTTTTACTGACTTTTGCAGTTTGTAGACTCAAGCCGCCAAAACTTGTCAAGCCGACACAGAAATATTAAACTTAGTTCTCAAAAAATTGCCTTGAACCTCCATAAGGTCCCAATAACGAAGACATTTTGAAAAGAAATATTACTTTCGTTATTCTAAGCTAATTTGAATAACGAACAAATTAGCAAATTAACAAGTGAACAAACTAGCCATTATAAACTCGGTATTGGGTTCTTCAGTACCGAAATACAGCAAAAATAGCTTTTTATTCGCATTTTAACATTTTTTCTTTGTCATAAATTCTCAAAATTTGCTATTTTATATGTTCAAAATCGTTCATAGCTTTTCTGTTATAATTCGCCATTTTCGACAATAACATTCAAACCCAAATGAGCGAACAACGAACGAATTTTTTCCAGACTATTAATGTCCAACAGGGGCATATATGTATAAAAGAAAATTTCATTAAAACACGTTTTCGAAATTTTCATAACTGCGTGGCTTGTTTTTGTACTTATATATATTTTTTTATCAAAACCCCCCAAAGAATATCCTTACTACGGCCCTGGAAAACATATCAATCAACATTGAACTGTATGTAAAACAAAAAAAACTTAATTTTTGATAGCCTACTTTTAGGCACACTTAATTTAACCAAATATTATTATTATATAACATAATTCCGTAAAATGTGAGTGCGGAACGCTTGATTTTTTTTTTTTAATTTCATAACATATTTTTAGGCAATTTTTTGTTTTGTGAATTATTGAAACTTTTTTAATATTTTTTGAAATTTTCAGTTTTACCAAAAATTTCTAAACTTATTTTGTCGTACCTACTATAATTTTCGTTTTTACTTCAAGGTATTTTATAAATATTTAGAGCTAAAATTTGTTATTTGCACAACTTAAAATAGAATATGTGACCATTCAGCCTAAAAAAGATCAATATTTCATGTTTTTTTTCCTTATTAAAACCGGGCCCGTCATTTTTGACGGGAAAGAACTAGTATATATTAATATTTTAAAAAAAGAAGTGTATTTAACTCTTTTGTTGAAAGCATGGTAACATTAACATAAATTTAAATTAAACCCGCTTATTTTTCTACATTACAGGGTGCCTCATCCAGTCTTGTTGTAAAGTTTGCAGACACTGAAAAAGAACGACAAATACGACGAATGCAACAAATGGCGGGCCATATGAATTTACTTAATCCCTTTGTCTTTAATCAATTTGGTCCATATGGAGCTTATGCGCAGGTAAATATGCAATGAAAAAGTTATAGAGTAAAATATATTTACACATAGCGGCAAAAGCAATAAATTGTAAAATAAGTGATGCATACCAAAAAAGAAAACAAAACCATATAAAAAATGAAAGCAAGGAAAGAAAAGCATTAATTGATTTTGCATGTATGTGTGTTACAGTGCAGAAACAACAACGACAGGAACACAGTAACAACAACAACAGCAATAAGCATGTTTGCATTAAAAAGCACTTTACAGCGAAATGCAATAAATTTTCAATTTTATTACTTATTCTTGTTTTTATAACTTTACCAAACAACCGCTCTTTCTCTCTCTTTCGCTCTCTCTCTCTTTCGTCTTTTTCGTAGCAACAGCAAGCTGCCTTAATGGCCGCCGCTACCGCACCGGGCACCTATATGAATCCGATGGCAGCACTGGCAACGCAAATACCTCATGGCTTAAATGGCACCGGTCAGCCATCGTTGCCATCGCCAACCATGCCCAATTTTAACATGGGCGCTCAGACACCCAACGGTCAACCGGCCGGCGCAACGGCTGAGGGCGTCTTCACGAATGGCATTCCACAGACGGCATTCCCAGGACGTAAGTTAAGCTCTTTTTCATATTGCTTTAGCTCTATAGCGTTGGCTACTTTACACATTCCCTCAACTCCCAATATCCAGCTTTTGCTGCTGTCATATGCATGCTTCTTTGCTGCTCTTAAGTGCTTAAGGCTGAAACTTGTTTTAAGAGCTTAAAACATTGCAGCAGCTTAAAGCACTTTGAAGAGTAACGTTAAATCTTAACGTGCTTCGCAATGTTTTGTTAATCAATTTAACATTGAAATTGTTTTTGATTATTTTTTTATGAATTAACTTTTGTATTTGGCAAATATTAATAACTATCTACATTTTACTTCTGCTTCCACTCTACGACAACAACAGATCCATTGCATTTAACCATTCCGCCGCAAGGTCTACCAAATGGCGATGCCGCCGCTTTACAGCACGCTTTCTCCGGAATGGCACCGTTTCCAGGAGTCGGTAAGTAACCATTTCTTCCATCTATCGCTTTTACTTCTTATACCTTTTTACTAAACTACAGGAATGATGTATAATTTTTTTCACTTCAGTTCAAATTTTCAAGCAAGTTTACTGCATTATTTTTTATAATTGTATTTTTCATCAATTTTTTTGTTTTTTTTTTTTTCTCATTTGAGATCTTATAAGTTATTTGATATTCTTAAAAAAACGTTCTCTATGGTCTGTTTTTTGTTTTTATGATTGTGTCATGCTCTTAATATATACATATATATATATTTATAACTGTTGAATATTTATTAATTTATGTTTAATAGAATGCAGTGTCTGTGAAGTCAATGGATGGCAAAAACATGACAAATAATTCTTTTTTGAAAATTTATCTATATTTTTATCTAATAGTTGACTTTGCTGACACTGCGCTACACTGAGTCATCTCCAACGTGTTTGTTATATAAAATTATCGATATTCACCCTTTATATAATTAGATGTAGCTTGATTTTTTTTAAATTTTTTTGTTTATATTTATTATGATATCATTAAGTGTTGCCAATTTTTTGTTTCAATATCATACATACATTTTTTGTCATGATTTATGAAAAATTTGTGGTATTTTTAAACATTTTTGTTAATTTTTTTTTTTTGCAATTGTAAACATTAAAAGTTAGGGAGGCAATTATAAAATTGAAGTCAACTTTTGTAAAGCGATTTTTAAACTTACAATACTAACAATACTTTCTTACAGATATTTTTATTCGAAATCTAACCTAATATACTTATATAATGCATTCCGTAGATAATAATATTCATTAACTAGCGGATAAAACCCGGTGTAACTCGGGGTTGTGCCTCGAGCTCAGAAAAAGGACGCTTTTCAAAACTGCTCTCACTTTAACATTTTTGAAATTATTAATTAAATTTTAAAATTTTTAAAATTATCGTTTTTTGGGGTTTTGCCCCCTCCTTCCGTCGAAAGTGTTTAGTCAAATTTCCGTAAAACTGTACCTGCGAGACATGATTAATAAAAAAAAATGACACCTTCAACGCCTCGATCTGCCGTCTGGTTTTCTGAGAGAAATTGTCACACACACTCTGAAAAAAACACATAACTTTCTCCGGTGAAAAATTTCTCTATTTTCGATAATACCAATTTTTCTCTTTTTCAAAAAAAATTTTCTTTAATTAGAATAAATTTTCACATTTTCGAAGAAATATTTCTTCACTTCTAGGAAATGGAAATATTTCAATGTCTCTTATAATGATAAATATTTTTTTCGCACAAAAAAATTCTCATTTGTAGGGAAAAATTTATTGAAAATGAAAAATTTTTTCAATATTTTGATAAAAAATTCACTTTAAGAAGTATTTTCTTCAATAAAAACAACTTTTTTCTCAAAAAGTCTTTTTCTCTAAAAACGATATATTTTTATATATTTCTCTTTATCATAGAAGCTTTTTATCATTTTTAAAGAATTTTTAGGATCGCATTTAGAGAAAGACATTCTCTGGAGCAAAGTCTTTAGACTTTTAGACTAAAGACCATTTTTATCTAAATATGATTCCTTTTTTATCATATTCCGAGAAACTTTTTTCTGAGTGCAGTTTGAAAAGTCATTTCGAGAAAAATGTGTCAAAAAAATTCAAATTTTAAAAAATCCTATAAGCATCTATTCGATTTTTTATTGTTTTCGTTCAACTTCGGTTTTGGTCGATATTGTTCGGAAAATTTTTTTTCATCTTTCTAAAGCTTCTGCTCATATTCGTTTAACTTTTTTTTACGTTCGATTTTGGTTGTTAACTTCGGCTCGTTCCTTGATTTTTGTCGAAAGAACTTTTAAAAGCATAGGATCAATTTCAGTAACAGATACACTCAGAAAAAACACATATCTTTTTCCAATAAAAAATATCTCTATTTTCGATAATAGCAATTTTCTCTTTTTTAAATAAAACTTTCTACAATTAAAATAAATTTTCGCATTTGCGAAGAAATATTTCTTCACTTCACTATGAAAAGTATTTTCTTCAATAAAAACAAATCTTTTCTCAAAAATAAAAAAGTATTTTCTCTAAAAACGATATATTTTTAACATATTTCTCTTTTTCATAAGACACATAAAAACGTACTTAATGAAATTGTATCACTGTTTTGGAAGTTCATGTTTAGCCGAGTGTGTTGACGTGTGAGTATGGTACTTGACTGTCTTAGGTTCAAATACCGACAAGTCCTACAAAGATATTTTTATACCCCCACGCGTACTGCGTAAGGGTCATTTCTTTCGTTTTTCTATGTTTCATTTGAGAGAAAAGTTGAATTAGAACCTCTGAGAAAAACACCAAACTACTTTCTACAGCTTTGCTTACCAAAAATATGCAAGTTTAAAGTTTTCCTTCTTTATAAAGCTTCGATAAACACAATTTTACAGAATCTAAGGAGCTACAAAACAAAATTTTATGTCACTTCGATAATACTTCTTAAAAAGATTTATTGAAATCCAGTTGCAATCCAATGCATTAAAGACAGTTATTTCAGTTCATCTTTTACCGAAGCTTTTTTTTAAATAATAGCCTTCCAAAACTTACTTAAGAAATTTTTTAAAGCTTGCAGGAAACTGCCCATAAAACTTAACTTAAACTTAACTTAAGCTAACTTCCCATAAAACTTTTGATTTTAACTCCTTGAATAGTTATCTTACAACAGATGTTAAATCAACTACTTATGTCATCGTTAACCACTAAACTGCTGTTTACAAGCGCTTTAGAAGCGCTATCGAAGTCTCAGTTGGTGAATATTAAAATTTCTAAGCATTTTGGAAGTTGATATGTTAGTTAAGTTACTTCCGATGTTGAGTTGACTTCAATTTTGTATTTCTGCGTTAAAATATTGAAAATAAAATGTATTAAAATAAAATAACAGAATAAAATTTTTATAGAAAATACGTTGAGTTGATTTGCAGTAAAAAGTTTTTATCGCTTTAAATATATTTTTGTTTTTTTATTTTATAAGCAACTTTTCTCTATTTGCCAAAAAATGGAAAAGTTCGCTTTAGAAGTTATAATTGTTGCTTATGTAGTTCATGTTTTGACATAATTTTTCTATGTAGAATTATTTTTGTTTTTGTTAAAATTATTGTCTATCAATTTTGTTTTATGTTCTTTGTTAACTTGCGTTTCTTAACACCCTTAATACTTATACTAAATATATATATATATCTACAAATATATATGTATAAATAAAAATATATATTAACTATCTATATAAACGTTGTGATGTATTCTATATGTTTTGACTGTGAAATCAAATTATTTTAAATGCAGCATTTCCCGCCGTCTATGGACAATTTCCACAAGCGATTCCACCACCGATTGCGGCGGTTGCACCAACTCCACGTGAAGGTAAGCATTGTACTTTGTTTGTATATTGTTAAAGGACTAACAGACACGAAACTTAAGTTGTTGTTTTTTGGTTACTCATAATATGGTGTTCATAATTATTCACACATTTACGAGTTTTATTCAATTTTTTTTAAATGAATGGGCTTAAAAAAAGCTCTTATCTGAGACATATAAAGAAAGGCGAAAAGTTGAAATGGTTTCAAAACTATTTTTTAATACAGGCATAAAAGCAAGCTATCAGAATGACGTCATTAGTCGCGATCTAAGCAACAACATAAGGGGTATTCACGATGTGGTGTATATTTTATAAATTCTTACAAAATTTACAACGCATTGTCAACAAACCTTCACTAAAGTCTGGGAAGTTCATCATTTAGCAGTACGAGAAAATAAAAGCATTGAAACGTAACACTGAATTAAATTAACTTTTATTAAATAAACACACACCCAGCCAGTACGTTCATCCACGCTGAGTCAAAAAGTTTTTATGATTAGTTGATCACATATACTTACGGTGACCATTATTTTCAAATAAAAAAAAAGGACACGATAAAAAAACAAAACATATTCATTTAAAAAAATAGTCATTTATTTAAAAACATAAAAATCCTGCATGGAATAAATATAATATAAATAACGAAATGTTTTAGTATTTATTTATAAAAAATTTAATAAATAAACTGAGATCGGATTTTTCTTAAAAAAAAACAATGTCTTTTAAGCGTTTATCAAAAACATACAAACAAAAATGACTAAGTAATACAAACAAAACATAACATAAAAAAAATGGCTTAGTAATACTAAGTAATAAGTTTGTTCAGAAATTATTTTTTAAAGAGATCTTTTTTTTATATGAATAAAATATTAAATCACAGTACATTCTTAAATCTTACAGTAACTATAAGTAAATTCAAATCCTTACAAATACTTTTCGACAGAATGTATTTTTTTTAATAGATCGTTTTCATTTTTTTCTAAAAATATCTTAAATTCTGTGCAGTCCATTTGGAAGTTAGATTTAGTAATCAATATGGATTCTAAGGTAGCTACTTTTAACTGGGACTTCTCCGATGTCCAAATATTATTACATAATGAAAATACTCTTTCTGTTGGCGCATTAGAAGCTGGTAGACACAGTGAAAACTCAACGAGCTTAAGTATATTCTTGCAAGGAATATATTTATCAAAAAAGTGACTAAAAATTTCTTTCCATTTAGAGCCTGTTGAAGTTCCATCATTTCTCCACTTCTCAATTTTTTGTACATCTACATAATTTTTAACACAAACTACTTCATCGAATAAATCTTCATTATTAATCTCTATATCATCCCTTAAATTTTTTAAGTAAACTAAACTCTTTTCAATCGACTGCCAACATGGAACACTTCGTAAAAGGACCCATTCGAAATGCTCAATATCCTTAAAAGCTGTATCCCATTGACTCAAATAGTCAATACAAGTTCCATAAAAGCTTGTTACTTCTTTTTTAATCATGTATTCATCGACAGTGCCTGCCAACTTCAGGGCATTTGAAACCACGAGAGGCAAAAAAACTTCTTGTTTGCGTTCAATTAATATTAATTTCAATTCTTTCAAAATAAGAGAAGCTTCAGCCATAGAAATGTCTTGCGACTCAAGACGAAGAATATATTTATGAAATATTGACGCTTGGCTATGAGCAAAAATTAACCACACTTCAGCACATGGATTGTTAAAAAGATCTCGCAGTATTGTAGGGCACTTTTGCTGCGATAGAAAATATTCTTTTAATGGCACGAATAACTTTAAAATTCGCTCCAATGCAGGCTTTAACGAAAGCCATCGTGTTTTACTGTGGCCCAATAATTTTTTGTACTCAATATCGACATTCTCACAAATCTCTTTGAACTGTTGTACTCTTACAGTGTAAATGTAAAAGAATGAAAAAATTTTAACAATAATAACTTCTATGTCAACTGGCAAAGACTCCGCCGCAGTTTGAATACAATTGTTCAAAATATGAGCAACACAATTTACACCGATTAAATTCTTGCCAATGCAATCTTGCATTTTTTTAAAAATGTTATTTAGGCCTTTTCTAGCTGCACCTCCAAAATTGCAATTGGTATTATCAGCACAGAATGCTACCATTTTTCGAGTTGCATCATATTTAATTAAAGTTTCTTGAAGACTTTTACTTATGATATCTGATGTTTCACCTTGCAGTTCTTTAACGCCTAAAATTTTAACCATTATTCCTTTATTTGGTAGAAAATACCGGACTAAAATTGGACAAAGTTTAATAGGTCCATGATTGGAACAATCTAAATAAATTGTTATGCAGCTGGTGCTAAATAAATCAGCTTTAATCAAGTCTAAAGAAATTGGTGCAAATATGTTTTTGATGATTGCTTCACACTTAGTTCGAGCACAAGAATATTTTTCTTCGAAGCACGATTTTATCAATTTTGAAGTGCAATCATTGGAGCGGAACGAATAATTGTGCTGAACAGAATGATAAGCCCAGGAACCTTCAATAACAGCCAACTGCTTTTCTTTACAATTAAAATTCTGGTTTCTGTAAAATTTAGTTATTTGATTTGAACTACTAGAAGCAAGAACTGCCGTTTGATGTTTACGTGTTTCTATGTGTTGTTTTATGTTTGAAAGACCACTGTTGGCTATCGAAAAGTTAGCAAAGCATATTCTGCATTTAACTTCATGTTCACTACTGGCTTTTTTAATAAACGGGAATTCGGTTTGCAAATCATTATTAAAAACACATTTTCGCTTTGGAGGCATTTCTACAATTAATAAAAAGTATTTACATATTTGTATAAGCGCGAAAAAACTTGCAAATTTACCAAAACAATATAAAATATACCAATAAGTCTTACAGCAGCAACAGAAAACAATTGAAAAGAGAAAGAATTGAATTCTAACCAGAAAACACAAAAGAAACAGTGTTAAGAACCATTCACAATAGCCTTTTTCAGTGCTGCCAAATCCTGCTTATTTTCGTTTATTTAAGGCTGTTGCCAGATTAAGAAAAAAAATGTAAAGAAGTGATTCTACATTTACATGCAAACTTAAAGTTTTGAGTAATTAATTATAAAAAAAGGACAAAAAAGGACAATTTGAAAAAAAGAGGACAAAAAAAGGACAAGATTTTTAAAAAGGACACAAGGCTAAAAAAGAGGACTGTCCTCTCTAAAAGAGGACGGATGGTCACCGTACATATACTGAGTGTACAACGAAATTTACAAAGAATACAATAGAATTACGTAATTGTATTTTTGCTACAGGGTTGTATTTTGAACACTGTGCATTTTGTTTCTGTAATTTTACTTCAAATATTAAATTTTTCAAAAATACACATTTCAAGGGCAAATACACCACATCGTGAATACCCCTATTGATATTATGGCTTATAAAACTTGGTATCTCATAATAAGTGGTGACCGTGGCATGCAGGTTAAGTGTGTGGTCTAGCATGTTCGGAGCCCGGGTTCGATCCCCAGCCGCGGCGAAAAGTTTTTTTTAAATAAAAAATTTTTCTGTTCGGTCACCACCTCTCTGCAGAAAATGGCAAACCTCAGAGAGCAAACAATGCCATGTAAAGCTTCTTGAGAACATGAACTTTAGCCGTTCGGAGTCGGCATAAAACATGTAGGTCCAGTTCTCGGTCAATTGTGTGCAAACATTTAACACACACAACACAATTGATCATAAGAAGCTCGGTCAAAGTCCTTTCAAGGGCTGAAATGGCCAATTTGTTTTTTTTTTTTTTTATCTAATATCAAACGGTACTATGTAGTATGATAACGACATATGATGTTGTTAAAAAAGATGCTTAACAAATTTTAATCAAATCATAAACTAGACTTTTTCATTATTTTATACACTTTTACGCTTTATTTAAAACTGTTATTAAACTTTTATTTTTAGCATGAAACACTTAAAAACTTTTTTTATTAATTCTTTCATGAGTCAAAACATTTCAATATTTTAATTTTTTATTAATTCTTTATATTTTAATGCATTACTTTTCTGTTAAATATATTTTTACGCATGTTAGTCTAAAAAAACCCATTAAGGAAAAATTGTAGACAAATATTATGCAAAACTGACTTTTATTTCAAAATAAAATAAGAAGTTTGAACTTGAAATAATAAAGTTTTTCAAAGAAAATTTTCATGCAATGTCTCTTCATGCAAGTTCTTACTTGATTAAATAAAGTTTTCTCAGGCCGTAAAATGCATAACTGAAAAATCTTAATCAAACTTTAAAAAAATGTGTAAAAGCATAACAAGTGAATTTTGTACCATAACACAAAAATAGTGGTATGGAAATAGCCCTACTGTGCTGAATAAGGGTTTAAATAAATTGTTCACATATTTTTTTATATTAAATCTTTAAATTAGTTAATATCGGCCTTCTTCTTAATTAAGATTTTCAAGATTTTCTAAAATCTTTAAAGACATAAAATTTAGATAAAAAATATTTTATAAATATATATTAAAAATTCTATAAAACTCCCAAATTTCTTAAACTACTACGTCACTCAACTCAGCGCGCGGCAGCAAAAAGATTATAAAACAGTAAAAGGCAAATATTTTCTGCCATAAAGCATTTATATGATTATTGTTACAATTGGCTGCCCACTCCGGCTCCACGCTTAATGCTCTACGTAAGCTGACAAGCCTCACTCTCTGCCATTTTATACTCATCCAAGCTCATCCTCTTTTAAAGACAGCCAGCTTTTAACCCTTTTTCAAACAGACGCGCGCACGCTTCACATCATATTTATTTATAAACAGTTTTTTTTTTTTCTTTATTCATTTTATTACGCAAAATTTTACGATTCTTAACCCTTTTAATAAATGCATTAAAACACTTTTTAAGCCCTTCAACACGCATAAATTCAACAATTCAGGCGCATTAAAATCAAATGAAAACCGCCAGCAATAGCATGTCTTTCAATGACTGCCTATAAGTATGCAAAGACTTTTCGCCTTTTTTTCTGAGCAGGCAGAGCAATAAATTTGAGCAACAAATTCATGTTTATGTGTTTTGTATATTAATGTGCATGTATTGAGTTATATTTTTATGGTTTTATTATTTGTTATGTATTTTCTGTATTATAAAAATGGCAAAAATATAAGCACACAAATACACACATAGCTTTATGCATATAATATATAAAATTAATGAATGCTTACAATGACTTCTGAGCAATATTTGTTTAAATCGTTTTAAGCAATTTTTGACCAAAATAGTTTGAGAATTTAAAATGTTGTTTTGCAACTAAGACACAATTAAACGTTTAAATGTTTTTTGTGCTATGTTGTATAGCTGTTATTATTGCTTATATTAATATAGTATTTTTGAATAAACAATAAAAATATTTAATTAATTAATAAATATATAAGTATGAGTGTGTGTATTTCATCAACTTATGCATTTACCTTTTGTATGTTTTAATGTTTATACTTTGTCGCTTTATATAAATGTTTTATATTATATCAATATAAAACCAAGTTATTTTGCATGACTTAGAAATTTTTTGATTCTTGCATTTTAATTGTTTTTTTTTACTTTGTATTTATATTGTTATTTTATATTTTCCTTATAATTTTTTTTTAAATTTTTATTTCTATATTTTTTTCAATTAAGGCATCTGCAATTAAGATTAATTTAAGCATTTAAATATTTATAACAAAATTTTATTAAGTTTCAAATTTAGTTTTAAGCAATTGGTAAATCATAAACATTTCTCACTTTGCTACATTATAAAACAAAAAAAAAACACCACAACAAAACATCAGACAGGAATATTTTATAATTAAATGCTTTAGCCACAAGACTAAAACTAAGCTTATTAATTGTACAGGTAAAGGACAAATTTTTAATATATTTTTGATTTTAAGTTTTCAATAAATATTGAAAAATTTCGATCTAAGGATCGAAATCTGAAAAGGTTATTTCTAAACCAAACATCTGATGGAGTTCAATGCAAACTAGATCAATCCCAACATATATCTCAAAACTAATAGCCTCAAACAATGCAACCTTGAACAAATCTCGTAGAGAGCGATATAGCATAGTAATAAGATAGAATAACAATGCTTTGCTTAACTGAAAAGCGCTGCCATGTAATTCCGTTTTGGTTTTACTGCAGTTGAGCTTATAAGGTTTTCAAAGTAAGTGTACTGCAGAAACCACAGATAGCGCCTGATAAAATCATGATTTTATCAAGATGACTTAGTTTTGAGCAACCTATTGTTTCATAAATTATTTTGCATTAACCCATTATGGTCTTAAGCAATAAATTCTTTACTGTAGCTTTAGACATTTAGCATTAGGTTTAAAAAAAATAAAGTGATTATTCATGTTGACTACACTGAGGGAAAAAAAACTGTTATGTCAAACAAATCATGGGTTGAAATAACAGATTTCACTGTTAAATACCATCCAACAAATGAAACTTTCAAATCAACAGTCGGTTGACTGTTGGTCTATAGAACACGAAACCCGTATAAAAACTTATTTATTGAAATTTTATCATTGTTTTGAAAATTCATGTATGGCCGAGTGTGCTGACGTGTGCCTCTAGTACTCGAGTGTCCACGGTTCAAATCCGGCAAGACCAACGAAAATATTTTTTTTTTTTATTTAAAATATTTTTTTTTAAATAAAAAATGAAATTTGCAATTTTTGTTTTTTTGCAGACTTATTTTGAAGGTTTTTTTTTACCAAATTTTTAATGAATCAGAATTATTATTATTTCAATTATTAAATTACAAGTTTTAATACTTACACAGCTAGGGTTCGAACCCACGTCCCCCGGATGACAGTCTAGTGCACTTTCACTGAGCTATTGGCAACGATAATATAAATATAGCAAAACACATTTAAAAACTATTGCTTGGAAAAAAATAGATAATTCAACAAAAGCACAAAAATATTTCAACAGATGATTTTAACAGCACAAAAATACTTTGAAACGTTCATTCAACAAAGAAAATTGTTTACTTAAACGCAAATCATTCAATCGAACAGTGTTTTGAAATAACAGCGACCAACTGTTAATATTACAGTTGATATTTTTCTGAGTGTAATTTTGAATATGTTCTTTCGAAACCCTCAGAGTTCTATAAAATTTAAAAATTCGTACTTTTTGGTACTTTGTACATAAAACGGAATTTCTCAGCTAAGTTCATTTTTAAACTTTATCTTTTTTAAAAGTAAGAATATTTACATTTGGTTTAAATTGCTAAAAACCGTCTAGTTATGAAAAAAATTATGAAAACCCGTTTAATGGTGACCATGGCATGCAGGTTAAGTGTGTGGCTTAGCAAGCTCGGAGCCTAAGTTCGATCCCCAGTTGCGGCGAAAAGTTTTTTCAATAAAAAAAACATTTTTCTGATCGGTCAAGTCTATAGTAAACCTCAGAAAGTAAATAATGTCATGTAAAGCTTTTTGAGAAGATGAACTTTAGCCGTTTGGAGTCGGCATAATACATGTAGGTCCAGTTCTCAGTCAATTGTGTGCAAACATTTAATAACACACACAACACAATTGATGATAAGAAGTTCGGTCAAAGTCCTTTAAAGGGCTGAAATGGCCAATTCGATTTTTTTACCTTCTAATTATAAATCTTACCTTCCGTTTTTTAAATTTTATTTTGGCGAACTAGCTATAAAGGTTGAAAAAATGGAAAAATTGTTCCAAACTTCAGGAATTCTTAATTTTAAGTCAATGAAATCATTTAAGCCAATGAAAACATTTGAAGTAAGTGAAAACATTTGAAGTTAGTGAAATCATTTAATTTCATTCGTAATCATGTTTGAAGAAATTAAGTTGTAAAATCACTTGAAGCTAAATGACATCCCTTGATTTCATTGAACATTCCTTGAATTTTTTTTTTAATAAGTTTTTATGCAGAGTCATCTGTTTTATTAAAGGCAGTTTTCCAGTCTTGGAGTACAAATTTTTTTGTGGTTCTTAAAAATTCGATGAAAAAAAAAACTAAGAACATTTTTAGCAGCCAGTTGTTTATAAGATTTTTATTGATATTTTTACAATACAAAAACAATATAAAAAAAAAATTTTAAATTGAAATCTTTAAACGCGTTTTTGCCAAAACTACTGTTTCTAGCAAGTTTGACGTGATTTCTTAAGTTCTAATCAACCGATTTACTTGATTTGCTGTGGAGCTTCTTCATATATCCTTCTTTAGTTGGAACAATTATTATGTAAATATATTGGTTTTTACTATTTTTAAAAAAATTACAAACTTTGAAAAAGGGCAAAAATCATTATTTTTTTCAAACAGCCGCCATTTTGTAAACATTTTTTTTTTTTAATGTCTATAGTTCAGACTATACCGACTTTTTTACTAATCAAGAATGTTTTACTTTTCTTTTTCAGAAAAATGGCTGGTAAAAATATGCATTGTTTATTTTGTATCGAATTTTAAAAAAGCCTCAAATGTATACCCCTAAACTTGCACTAATCAAACAAAAAATCATATTTGACAAATAATAAACAAATATTTAAATCCCTTCAAAAACATATAATTAGGTAGCAACAAAAGAAAACAATCATCAGTTGTAAAAAATCACATATTTTTTAAGTTATGACGACAAATTCGGAATCAGCGTCTCATTTCTAACTAGTGTTCACACCAAAACTGAATTTGTAAAAAAATGTAGGTGGCAACCCTATCCGCCATCTTGAATATTAAAATTCTGACATCAGATTCTAAATCAGCGACTTCGTAAAACTGTTAGATAGTGTTTAAAACTCCAAAAACTCATTTTTACCAAGAAATCACACCGAATTCGTGAAATAAAAATTTGGGTGGCAGCCCTATCAGCCATCTTGAGTTTTTCAATTCTGACATCAGATTCGAAACCAGAGACATAATGTTTAAAAACTTTAAAAAACATATTATTTGATGGCAACCCTATGATTAAAAACTTACATCATTTTGAAAATCTAACAAGCCCGAATTCGTGAAAAAAAAATTAAGCGGCAACTCTATTACTCATCTTGGATTTTAAAATTCAAACGTCAGATGCGAAATCAGTGATCTTCTAAAATTGTTCGATAATGTTTGAAACTCACAAAAAAATATAAGGTGCGACCCTCTGATAAAAAAATCACAAAATATTAAAATATTGGCAATGAATTCGGATTCAGTGACCTATTTTACCTTGATTCCTAAAGCTCTTAAAAACATATAATTCGGTGGCATCCCTATAATAAAAAAATTCTGGCAACCGAATTAGATTCAGCGACCCTTTTTTACATAGTGGGTAAAACAGCAAAAAATTCGTAAGAAAAAAAAATAACTACCGCCACCCTTTCCGACATTTTGAATTTTAACATTCAATTTTAATTAGTTCACTTTGTTTTTACTTTTCGTCAGTTCAATTTTTGTCTATTTTTGCTGGAAAAAGTAATTTCTTAGTGCAAGAAAACAATCTAAAGAAACAAGTCAGAGAGTAGTTTTGTACATGAGTACTCGGGTCAATAGTACTGTACAAAAACAGAATGTACGGCATTTGTTAATCTACTCTAGCCAAATCATTGTGGATATCCCTTGTGAATTCAATAAAATCAATATACATATCAGCCCAAAATGAGTGTCATATTTGACCGAATTTTGTAATTCTGACGACAGAATCTTAATATCCCCGAAAATTATATGATGGCTACAACTTCCGAAATTCTTCAAGTAACCTGCCATATTTAACTCTCAAAAGTTTAAATAAATATTACTTTGATTTAAGACAAATTTCGTCCGCAATACCTTTCATATTAGAATTTCTATCTATAATATATGAGGCGCTCAGAATCAAAGTGGTCCAACTCATATACTGCAGTAATGGAAAAAAATTGATTTGAAAAAATTTTAAGTGACTCTTAAGGTACACCAAATCTACCTTCAAAAATTGCCAAATTTGCTTCATATCTACGTAAAATCAATCGAATTCTCTTTTGAATGGAATTGGAATTTTTTTTTTTTGCGTGGACCACTTTTCATTTTCATATTTATTTTTTAAACTATTTAGTATAGAAATTTCAATAATGCCAACATTTTAATGCCAAAATAGAATCTCAGTAAAGATGAGTGGTAACATAATAACGAAAAAAAATCGTTTATAGGTTGGACCATTTTGCTTCTGAGCGCCCCATATGTTATCTCTCTATTATTTGCCAAAGTAAGCTGAGACGTTTGATCGAAAAAATCTTTCAAACGAATGCCTGTTTTCATCCATTACGATAATCCAGGTATTTGTGATCGCTTCATCTTTAAGCCCCAAGTTCTGTTTTTTTTTCCTTCCTAAATAGAAACCGATTCTTCGTCGAATCCTCACGGAAGAATCATTTGTGGAGCTAAAATTTTCTCTAAATAGATGAATCTCTTAACTACATCAAAATTTGCAAAATTCATTCTCTCTTATTTAGGAGCCTTCTTTAGAAGATCATCCAAAATAAGTTCTCGGCACGCCTCCACTTCCCAAAGACAGCTTTTCTTATCTTCTGTCGATGCCAAAAGCTAATGCAAAAGATCTATCACGAATTCCATACATCGCCACTTTAGTTTTTCATGCCCTTCGGATACTTTGTTTTTGCTGTCTTTCCGACAACTTCACCCATTTCTTCGAAAAAAATAGAATTATCTCCGATTAAGCTGATCTTTGAGACCATTTCCTGGACCCCCGAAGGCCTAAGCTCCTTCACGAACTTACGGTTGCATTACCATTCCCAGACATCTAATCTTCCGAAACTGGTTTAATGCTCCCTCCCGGACCCGTTCATATAGTGATAAATTTTTGCCATGGATACTCCGCTTAGATTTCTTCTGATTTGAACACAGCATGCCAATTTATAGACAGGAGAAAGTCATTGGCTATTGGACCCAACTGGGCCGCAAAGGGATTGGTTCGGTGCTGAGTCTCTGTAGCTACTAGTCAGTTATCACTCCCAAGTCCCATCTTGTCTGGATCCACTCGTTGTCATACTAATGGTACGTAATCATTCGCATTTAACAAAAGCTATTCTTTAGACTTAAAATTTTCATAAAATAACTCAAATTTTTTGTCTTGAACTGCATATTTATGAATAATATGAACATTGAAAAAGGTCTAGATTTTCTTCTAAGACCCATAGTTTAGAGATGTCTATCTAAAACTAAATTGATCTGTGAAGTTTAGATATACTTTATCTAGATTTGAAAAGTTTGAGTCAGTTCCAATCAGTTCTTGAATGCGTTTTTTGTTTTAACAATTTTATCAAGAGGAGAAATCACACAGAATTTATCACACTTATTGAATCATACTAATTGAATCATTGAAGCCTGTAAAGTCGGTACACGTTGTGCGCTCTTCTCATATAAAATTGGTGCAAACATAAAAGGAGCGTATCTAATTTATAAGAAATTTTGTATGATTGGTTTGTTTGAGAATCATTTCAAAAATGGTTGAAATTGGTCTGTCTTTAGGGGCACTTCACTTGAACTTCTATTCATTTTGAGAGGTTCATTCAAAAGTAAACCGATCGTAATGAACTATAATTCTGGACAAAAAAAGTTAAAGTATGGTCGATATGGTGAACTAAAAATGGTCGAAATTGGTTAGACCCCGAAAGTACTTCTCTTGGACCCCTATTAAGTTTTTCGAAAATATTGTATGTGAGGTTCATATAAAAATTGGCAGATTTTAACGCAACTTAGTCAGAAGGCTACACAAACAAAGCACAACACAATATGGGTATCTTCCTAGGACCTCTATTAGTTTTAAGATGATTTTATATGGAATGTAAAATATATACAAAAGTTGGGTGATTTTAACAAAACTTTGTCAAAAGGTTAAAAAACTTCGAAAAAAGGTCGAAATCGGTTGGACCCTAGGCACCTCCTATGGAACTTTATTGAATTTTTTCAAGATTTGCATGGGAGGTACATGCAAAAGTAATATACATAACCAAAAAGGTATGTTTACTTAAAATAGTCGAAGTCGGTTAGACCCCAGGGGCATCTCCCTTGGAACTCAATTGCGTTTATACAAGATTTTGTATGAAAGGTACAAACAAAACGGCCGCTTTTAACGAAACTCGGCCAGAAAGGTACACAAATAGAGTTCTAGTTGTTTTATTTGAAAATGGTCGCAATTGATTAGACCCTATTGGTATCTCCTTAGAGTAACTATATTTTTTACACGACTTTGTCAAAAGGCTAGGCAAATAAAATACTAGATATACACTAAAAATGATTGATATTGGTTAGACCCTAAAGGTACCTCTTTTGGACCTTTATTCCTCTTCACTAGGTAGCCCTATATAAAAAAATATATACAAATTTATTGAAAAAAAATGGCCTTAATAGCAATACCAAATTAGATAATAACTGAATTATGCTGAGCTTAACCGTCCTTCTTATGTTTGATGAAATATTATTTCATTATATTGCGAGGAAGTTATCTCAAATTCTGCATTTACGCAGAGAATATAAAAGATATTGTTACTAAGGTAAACATACAATATATCGTCACATTGATATAGAAAGGACGTAACTCATATTTTTACAGCAAGATCTTAATAACTTCTTAAAATGTTATGTAATTCAAAATTTTTAAATGCCGACTGTAATGAAAATCGTCAACAAATTCAGTATTTAAAGCCATATTTCAGTTTTTTGTTTTCATGAAGGGTATTCTGACAGACAATGAAAAAAACACGATTTCGAAAAATTATAATGAGTTACGTCCTTTCTATATTAAGGTAAAAAATTACATAATTTCTGAAATTCTGGCAACCGACTCATTTTTAACTAGTGTTCGCCCGAGCAACAAATTCGTAAGAGAACAAATTATGTAAATCCTGGCATAATAAATGTGTCTGCGTGATTGGCTCAATTTGAGGAAGACATTATTAAAGAAAATTAGCAATATATTAGATTTTAACAACAAATATGACATAAAAAAAAAGTACTTTAACCACTACTACTTTGAAACAGACAAAATTTAAATCATTAATATTCTTACATAACCATACAAATAATAACGCCAATACAACAAAATCAAAAACAAAATCCATAAATCAAAAAACAAACATTTACAACAACCATATCATATCATTCATGTTTATTATTATTTTCAACATATCTCTTTTTCTTCTTCTTCTTTTTTCTTCGTCTTTTTCTTTTTATCATGTATTTCTTTAAGATTTTCTGATGTTCCCAGGATGCTCGATTTCGGGACCGGAAGGTTGCAATCTTTTTATATATCATCTGCCGCAGGAATTTGGCGATGCCGAATTAATGCAAATGTTCTTGCCATTCGGTAATGTTATCAGTTCCAAGGTCTTCATTGATCGGGCAACAAATCAGAGCAAATGTTTCGGTAAGTTGTAATAGAACTTTTAAGTTTCCCCAAGACCCAAGAAGATTTTATTAAAATGAACACAATCATGCAGGTTTCGTTTCGTTTGATAATCCTGCCAGCGCTCAAGCGGCCATTCAGGCCATGAACGGTTTTCAGATTGGCATGAAAAGACTGAAAGTTCAATTGAAGCGGCCCAAGGATGCCAGTCGACCTTATTAACAATCGGAGTTCCTCAAAGTTTTTAACAATATCAACAGCAACAACAACCAGAATAACAACAACAAACACAACAACAACAACAACAGCAACAATAATGCCATAAATCATTGTTCCAATGTAGCAGCTATAGCTGCAGCAAATACCACAACAACAACAGCAACAAACACATATTACAACATCAACCACAAAATAGTCAATGCAAAAACATGCTCAGTAATGCATGCGCCCGAAAATATGTTACTAAAATTGCATTCAACAAAACCAGGTGAGCTGCAGCTTATCTCGAGGCGTTCTTTTTTTTATAAAAAAAAATCGTTCTGCTTTATTTGAAATTGTTTTTATGATTTTTATATTTTTTTTTACTCACTAAAATAAGATTTATATTAAATTAAAATTAAAAATAAATTCTTTTATTTTTTTTTTGTTATATATATATATTCTTTTCTGTGTAAATGTTTTACACACAGAAAATTTGTACTATAATTTATGTATTTATTTTTTTAACGAAAGTGAGTTACTTTAAGAATTAAAAATTAAAAAATATGTATACATTTTTTATAAATATTTCTCTACGGTTTTCATTAATTTTATTTATTATTTATATTTTGTAAGTTAATTTATTTTTTGTAATATTTGTTTTGTAGTGAATTTATTTAAAATTGTAATTTATTTTAATTTAAATTAAAATATAAACATGTTCTTTATAAAATTTCAAAATCCTTTAAAATAAAATTATATTTAATAAAATAAAAATATTAAAAATTTAATTAAAAAATTAATTACATTTTTAAAAATAAATTTAATTTCATACTTTTTGTCTAAAAAAATTAATTTACTTTTATCGTATATCTTAACATTATTTAAATTTTCATTTTAACAGAATTATTTTTTCAACTAATTAAAAACTAATTTATTAATACTTTATGTAAATAAGTATTATTTTCAAATTTATAAGTAACGCTACTAATAGAATCATTTTTTGTTTTTCTTTTCAGATGAAACTCCAGCCTATAAAATCCAATAGTTATGATTACACTAAACTTCAAAAACACTACAAGTTTACTGCTAAAATTAAAAAATTACACACAGGATAAAATAAACAAAAAAAAAAAACTAAAACACATATTAGAACATTTAGTTTGTGGGTAGAACAAAACGCCTGCTGTAGTTGAAAAAAAAAAAAACATAAAAATTTTTGCCAAAATATTGTATAAAAAATTTAAAAGTGCATAAAAATTATTCAAAAACAAAAACCAAAAAAAAAAAAAAAACCAATGGCTGATTTCAAAATTTTTTTTATTATATTTTAAAAAACACTATTTTACACAAATAAACAAAAAAAAGCACACAAAAAGTATACATTTAAAAATTGTATAAAAAAAAAATTTTGAAAATAAAGCAGCAACTAAAATACAACAATAACAAACAACAAAAACAACAACCGACTGGATAGCGACCAAAATTAAGAAAAACAAAAAACAAAAACCTTAAAAAATAATTAACCTGGTTTTCACACAAAATAGCAAAAAAACTAAAAAACTGAAAAAATTAAATATTAACAAAAAAAAAATAATAATTTTTATACAAAATTAATATTTAATGATTAAACTAAATGAATGAAATTTGAAATTTTGTTAGAAAATCAATTAAAACGCAGAACAAGAAAGTATATTGAAGATTATTTAATAAATAATATATATATATATATATATATATATACATTATATATAATTATTAAATTTAACATATATAAAATAATTAGAAAAAAAAAAACCAAATATAAAACAAACAAAAAAAACACACAATATAAAAACTAGCTTTAGACTATTTTTTTAGCTTTTAAGCAAAGAAAAAATATTTAACACAAAAATTCGAATTTAACTAATATTTAAGTCAAGCAAAAACAACCAAAAAGTTAAAATATTTAAAAAATAAGCAAATAAATAAATTAATGCAATTTTGAGGAATGAAAAACAAAAAAAAAACTAAAACATAAAATTTATGAATATATTATTATGAAAACATATTAATTATTAAAGAAAACAAAAGGTTTTTAGAGAAAATTTATGCATTGCAAAACAACTTATGAAAAATATCAAATTTATTAAGCAAAAAAACAAAATTATCATAACATAAAACATAGTTTGTTTTTTTTTTGAAACAGTTAATTTTGAAAAGAAATAAAAAATTATTGCAAAGTATTTGGAAATTTTTTACGCTTAATTTTTTTGAACAAACATTTTATATTGTTTTTTTATGCTTTTAAGGCAAAAACAAAATAAGCATCAGTATTTTTATGACTAAACAAAAATATTTTGCAGATTTTTTTTAAATCAAATAAATATAATTTGCTTTTTATTTTGTTTTTAAAAAAATGGTTGCTCTTAATATAAACTTATTTAAAAAATATATATAAAATAATTCATATATTATGAAAATTATTGTTATTAATAACTACACCAGAACAACTTTTTTTTGGAATTATAAACTAGCAAAGAAAAATAGTAGCTTACTTAAAAATACATTTAAATTAATATGTTTATTAATAATATTATGACGAAACACAACAATAAACATATTACAATTTTAAAGCAAAAAAACCAAAAAAAAAAAAAAAAAACTGTACAAAATGCAATTTTGAAAAATACACATATATTCTACATTTACTCCTTATTTAAAACACAAATTATTGAAAAGTTGTTTAAAAAAAATATTAACTACAGCTAAAGCCAAAAAATTTAAACATACATGAAAACATGTAAAAATAATTTAGTTTATTTATGGTGTCACACACACACTCAAACAATTACATGCATATATCAGAAGTCATGTGAACCAAAAAAAAAAAAACCAAAAATCAAACAAGTTTAAGTGCAATAAATGCTTTAACATTAATTTTTTAAGCTTAAGTTCTTTTGATATATTTTTATATATATTTTTTTTAATAATTTTGACTTTAGCTAAAAAAATTTATTAGTTTAATTTTTGTTTTGTGTATCATTATTATTTTTCTAAATATTTTTATAAAATACTTTTGTTTTTTAATTAAAATTAACAAAAGCAACAACATTTTTAAAAGATCCTTGCCTTAAAAAGCAAGTGAACATAAAAATATATAAGACTTTCTAAAATTTACTAAACAGAGTAGAATTGCTCTTCAACAGTTGGTTTCTAAACCACTGTAAATCATAATCTTTAAAAATCTTTTATAAAAGTTTATTGATTTAATGCCAAAGCTTATTTAATTTGTTTGAGAATTTATAATTTCAGTGCTTCACAAATGGTAAATTCTTTTTTTTATCTTCTGCAAAACCCCTGCCCTTTTTTTGTCTATTCACAACCATTACTATGAGGAATTAAACCGATAAGATACCTCTTTGTATCCAAATATATAGCCTTTCTTAACAAAAGCTTAAATTTTTATAGTCATTTCTGGCCAAACAGTCTCTCAAATTTTGAGGTCTTAGAGCGTCGTCAACTTTAAGAAGCAATTATAGATTACTATTTATAATATTGTTTTCTATGATGAATTACTAAAGTCAAAAGTCTATCTTCTTCGATAATAGGAATTCTTCTCAACAGGTTGCTTAAGATTTTTTTTAACGCTTAGCAGAAATCCAAAATCGTGTAAAAGAAGCAGAGAGTTGCGATCCAGGATTGTTTCGGCATTTCATAGTGCCACTCATCATTAGCTTTTGACGGACGACAAATATCATCTGAGGCAAAGAAAAATAGTAGCTTACTTAAAAATACATTTAAATTAATATGTTTATTAATAATATTATGACGAAACACAACAATAAACATATTAAAATTTTAAAGCCTTTGAAAAAACTGGAGGGCCTGCGGAATTACCGAATGATGATACAGCTACGGGCAGTATCCAATTGGCTCTATTGAGCCGTTTTGATGCCACTAACTAAAATTTGCAGGCGTTCTAGAGTGTGAGGCAGGATGAATGAGGGCATGTTTTCTCAGAGCCATCCAGTTCGGCTAAGGAATGTGAGTATCTCACTGATCCATATAGTTGAAAGTTCATATGGGTTGTCAAAGAATGACTTTCCCAGTATGACAGTCATTGTATGACATAGTTAAATTTTGGAACACTTTCAGCAAATCTCAGAATTCTCGGATATTGACTAAGCAGTTGATGGTGGGGGCCCAGAGTAAAAAGTACCTTTATTCTTATGACTTATGACCAATAATGACTGTAGACATCGCCACCAATTATAGGCAACTTAAATAATTCTTTCTCAGATCTAAATTGACAGATAAAACTTTGTCGCCAAACTTTTTTTATTTGGTTCGCAGCAACCAGTTGTAATGACGCTGGATCCTGTAGTGTTTCTCGACCAGTTTTGTCAGTTACCTGAGACGAAAAGTTTTCAGAAGGCGATAATAATTTTGAATTGCAGAAGTAAGGAGATGATAATTTTGAGGCGTCAAAAATCCTGGGCGGTTCCCGCCAAAACATTTGTGTTTATATTATTTATATTTTATTATTCAAAATGGGTGAGATTGTGTATCGATAAGCCCAAGATTTTCTGTAAAAATACTGTTATCAAAAATTTCAGCGCCTAAACAATTGACGTTATTTCGGAAGCAAAACATTGTATTAGTTTATAATAAATTTGTTTAAGCAGTTGAGTCGAATAAAAAAAAAACCTAAAAACCTGCCGCCATTGCAAGGTTTGAACTTGATCTCTTCGCCGGGGTAGAATTTAAGTCTTGTTGTGAGGTTATTGAGCTAATTATGTCTTCTGCGGCGAAATTAGCAATCATACCGTGCGTGCGAAGTTAAGATAATTACTTTATGCTTAAAAACATGGAGAAAACTCATGTCATCCCAGAAGTGCGACCCAACTAGATCGATTTTTCGCTACCGAAAAACCCATTTAACGTAAATTTCTTTACACTCAGAAAAACACACCTATCTTTTACCGATAAAAAATTTCTCTATTTTCGATAATAGCAATTTTCTCTTTTTCAAATAAAATTTTCTTCAATTAGAATAAATTTTCACATTTTCGAAAAAATGTTTCTTCACTTGTGAGAAATGTCAATATTTCATGTCTTTTTAATTATGATAAGTATTTTTCTCGCACAAAAAAATTCTCATTTATACACACTAAAAAATTTCCAAAATAAATTCACACCGGTCAGCGGGTATTTACATTTTTAACACCGAATCGGTGTAAAGTCAGAAAGGCAAAGAAAATATCAACATTGAAATCACATAAGCATTGACAAACAAATTGAAAATCGAAATTTCTCAAGACTGAAAGCGAAAATCTATAAATCGATTTTTGAACATGTCTAACATTTTAGTTGGTAAAGCACATGACCTTTTTGAAAACAAAAATTGTAAAAATAGCCTTTCGAATAATAAAAAATTTAAAATTTATTTATTTAAAATTACACCGATTTTTAACTAAAAATCATCATTTTTAACACCGTATTAAAATCCGTATGCGTATTAAACTAAACACCTAATATGGTTTAACACAAACATCCTATCGAATATTTATTTATTTACACCGATCGCTGTAAAAAACATATCCCCTTTCAGATATAAAATTTTAGCACTTTGGCACGGTGTTTTTTAACACCGAACAGTGTAGGACTCCCTGGAACACCGATCGGTGTAAAAATTCAATACAAATTTTTTCGTGTGTAGAAAAAAATTTATTGAAAATTAAAAATTGTTCCTATATTTTGATAAAAAAATACACTATGCGAAGTATTTTCTTTAATAAAAACAAATCTTTCTCATAAATAAAAAAGTTTATTCCCTAAAAACGATATATTTTTATATTTTTCTCTTTTTCATGGAAGCTTTTTATAATTTTTACGGATTTTTTTAGGATCAATTTAGAGAAAAAGAGAAAATCTCTAAATATGATGCCTTTTTTTATCATATTCCGAGAAACTTTTTTCTGAGTGTACCATAAAATTATAGGATAATTTCATATGATGTTTAAAAGTACCTACTTTAACTAATCTTTCGAACTTACAATATTTACACAGTATTTTTGTATGTTTCTCTTAAAAATTCTATTTAAAAAATTCAAAACTTTCTTCAAAAATGTTTGATAATGATAAAATATGATCATTAGTAATCTGTACTTTGAATACTTTTCCTATTAATTTTTTGCCAGTATAACTTTTTATCAGGCATGCACGTTAACGTTAATTTTAATGGTAACCGAAATATTTTTTTTGTTTAGTTGAAACGAAATAAAAAAATAACATTAATTCAAAAAACGAAAAATATTTATTTCGTTTCGGAGAAAACAATATAAAATTTTTTCGTTTTTTTCCCAATCAACCGTTGAAAATAACGTTAATTTCAACAAAAAAATTTCTTTTTTTTTTGTATCAGAAGAAATTTTTTTCAGCATAGGAGAAAATTATAGAAAATTTTTCGTTTTTCAACGAAACGAAATTTGATTTGATAAATTTTTAACGTTATTTAAAAAACGAAATAATTTTGATAATTTATTTTTCGGTCTCAACGAAACGAAAAAATTTTGTTGATTTCGTTGTGCATGTCTGCTTTTTATACAACTATTAGTTACTTTTAAACTGAAAAATCACAAATAAAATAATACATTATTTTTGTTATGGGCTTGAGTTGCCAGATATAAAATTTATATGCTCGATATAAGATTTGCTTATATTGATCGATTTAGCTACGATTTCATTTTAAACTTTTGAAAATTTAATAAAAATGCACTCAATATACATTTTCTTAGATAAAATATCGCTAATGTTACAATTTTTAACTTGCATAATATGGGCTAAATGAAATAACAGAATCGATCTCAAACTTGCATCAACATCGCTCACTTTTACTTTCACAACAATAATTGTTAGCTTACAGAAAAAATTGATGCAAATGTTTTCACCCTCTTGCGTCTTTTAATAGGTACTAGAGTTCGATAGTGGCCGAAATTCGACCTTTTCACATACATTCTCTGTTTATTCGATACAAAATAAATGTGAATAAATGTTTCTTCATAAAAATTCTGCAAAAAAATCTTTAAAAAATTGTCGGTGCGCTGATTCATTTAAAAAAAATTATAAAAATCGGTTGAGAAACACTTGAGAAAATGGTTCTTAACTGTTTTCCCTACGCTTATTTATATATAGATTATGCCTTCTTCAAATAAACTATAAGAAATAGGCTTAATAAAAGCATTCGTAAAGTATTCAAATATTGTATAAAAATGTTTTTATAGAATAATAGACTCTAATAAAAGAGAGAATAAGATTTTAAGTAATCCTTTTAAAAAGTTCACCTTTTAAAGAAATGTTCATTGCATAATTCATTGTTCTTATATAACATTAATAAAAAAATTACTCTTTTTCTCCAAGGAAGTAAGTTAGAGACAAATCTTGTTCAAAGTGGCTTGTAGTGGAATTTTACAAGGAACATTTTCATAGAAAATTTAAATGCTCTGCGACTTAGTTTAACCCTCACAGGCTAACTAAGTTACCCCAGGCTCAGACAAAGCAAAATTAGAGGTATAAAACCATTGAAATTTATTATAAATTTTTTTAGAAGGGCATCTATAAATTGACCAGGTTTGTAGGATTGTAGGTTTTTTAGCGTGGGATAATGAGTTACCCCGTGGGGCCGCTATGTCGCCTGGCGAACTAAGGGTTAAGCGAACTTTTTTGCAATAACTTCACAGAAGACTCATAAAAACTAGCACCCCTTTTTTTAAAACAGGATTAAAACATTTTAAATATTTTTCTCAGTATTTGATAAAAATGTTCAACACCGTTAGTAAAAACACCAAAATAAGGCTGCAAGCCATACACTGGCAAAAACTTTTAAAACGACGATACACATGTTATTCGCTTCTTTTTTTTATTCTAATAAAATCCGTTGGTTGAAGTCTATAATTTTTCCACATGTTACACAATTATAATTAATTTCCAACATAGACATATAGACAAAAGTAGCAATTTCAATTTTCCAACTAATACAGTTGTTTTCAATATTTAAAAACCAGTATCTGCACTCAAAATATAATAATTCAACTATTTTGTTTCAAACATAACGACTGATATTGAAAATTTGTTCAACTATTATAATTGTTTTCAAACTTTAAACGAATTTTTACACTCCTAATATTACAATTCTTTTTTAATATTTTATTTTATTTAATTATTTATTTTTTTTATTTCGATTAAACTAAACTATCAAACTGCACAGTATTACATTAGTTAATTTATCTATGATTTTTCATTGTTTGAAATATCAAATATTGCTTCCAAAGTTACTTTGATTCATTATCATTTATTGACTATAATTATAATTTAACAGTATTTTACAGAGCTTTATATGCTTTTTATTTATAAATTATATATTATATCTTAGTAGTTTATGAAAAGTATAATTGAATTACAAAAAGAACTACAAACAAAAACAAAAAGTTGTACATATAGTAAAGAATGAAAGGCGGATGAAAGTCCCGCCTCGGATACCACCCAACAAATATATAAATATATATAAATATATATATATATATATACACATATATATATATATTAAAATAGAACATACATACATATTTGTAGCATATAAAATGATAAAAAAAATATTTATATATATATCTAGTTATATATGAAAATAATACATACCAAACTATTAAGAAGTAGTTCTAGAAACGCCTAAAAACCAACTACAACATTTAATTATTTATTGATTAACTAATGATAATACATCAAATTATTATTATTATTATTATTAACTTATTATAATTAATTGATTAAGTAAAACTATTATATTATTATTAAGAATTGTACTTAAACAGAAATTATATACAAATATTATATTAAACAACTAAATTAACTTTAAAAAGGAGAAAAACCAAAAACCAAAAAAAACAAAACAACTCAAGCCCTGACAACAACAAACATCCATATATGAGTAAAAAAAACAAAAAAAAAAAAATATTATTATATATTCTTAATTTAAAAAATTAAAATTGAAACTATTCAAAATAGCGGCCGCATTTAAAGAAATTTTTAAAAGAGCAGCGGCAGCAACTAGTCAAATTCAAGTTAATTAATTGCTAAAAAATTTAAACCAAAAAAAAGGAATCACACTAATTAGTAATTGAATTAAAAAATAATTAAATTAACAAAACAGTTTCTTTTGTATTTAAAATACATACTGCAAACAACAACAACAAAAACACTAAAACATTTAAAGATTATTATTATTATTATTATTATTATAAAATGAAGAAATAAACTATCATATTTGCTAGCAGCAAAAAACAAAGCTAAAAACTTAACTTACAACAAACAAAAATAATAATAACTACAACAACAACAACAGCATCATATTAAACTGAACTTTTTAGGTTTTTCTTTGGCAAAATTTAAGCTGAGCAAAACAAAAATAAAGCGAACTATTGCAAAAGCATTAAAAAGAAATAATAACTTAAAATTATATATTTAATAAAAAATAAAAAAACACAATATTCAAAATATTATTAAATTATATACAAAAAATATATATACACACATTCACACATACATACAAACACAAACTTGATAAAATTATGCAGCAGCAAAAAACTGATGATAAATTATTTAAATAAAAATATTAGCAAAAAAATTTGAAAAAATTTAAACATTTTGTTTTATTTCGATTTATTTCGATAAATCAAGACGAAGCGACTGATGATTGGCATATTTTTAGATTTTTTGCTGAGCTGATATTAAATGAGTAACGACTCTCTTCCGAAATAACTTATGAGTACAATTCAGAGGTTTAAGAAGCACTGGTTAGTGGTTCTTCTGAGAGACTTGCGAAGAAGATGTGCGATAATATGAATAAAACCATGATAGAATATTAAGGTGGGCGTAAAACAAAACAAAGAAATACCTACATTTTAACTTGGAAGAAAAAAAATCAGTTCAAACACTTATGAGGACCAACAGCTTAAAAAGGTACAAGGTTGTTCTGCGCTGTAACGCTTAAATCGTTAAACAATTGAAGTCTACTGTAATAAGTCACAGCAGAATATTGCAGCTGAAGCACAGCACATTTTCTGACAGCCAAGCCTGAATCATACACTGTTATGTAGTTCCATCTAGACTTGGTCCAAAATTAAGCGTTCGGCTTTTTCGTCTAAGCGACTCGCATCAGTGTAATCATCATACGCTGATTGAATATCGATAAACGTTTACCCTGTATGCAGTAAGTTTTTACCGAAGTGTGCTTAATTTATGACCTGAGCCTTGACTGAGCCTGAACCTGACTGTTCTGATCAGACTGTATCATTAAAAAGCATAGTTTAAAAGACACTGTAATCAAATATGAGTCACTTGGGATCAGTTCAGAAAGTGATTTACCCTCTGGGTATGGCTTTATAGATGAGAGAGTTGAACAAATTTTTGTGAAAGTGAGCTACTCTCTCAGTATAGTTTTAAACATCAGAGAGTGGGAACAATTCTTGAGAGCTTGAGAGTTTAAGAATCTCTGCAAGAATTTCAATGCGATTTTTTCTTGCTACTAAAAAAAGCAAAAAGCACATAAGAACAGCACATAAGAAATATTGAAAGAAAATCAAGCATAGCTCTTCGTTTGAACTGTTTTTTGACATTTTATTTTCAAATTCGTTAATGACCATATTTGAAAAAAAAACTCATGCATAATTTTTCATTAATTCTATAAAAACTTGATTTCAAATATTTTATTAAATATTTTTTTTTTCAGCAAAATTTGATAAAAATGAAAAATAGTAATACGGGCTGTGATTTGAAGTTAAAACCAATAAAAAGAAACAAAAACAAAAATGACAAGCACAAAAATCAAACAAAATTACAAAAATACACAACAAAATATTACAGAAAGTTTTGTTTTATAAATATATTTTTGTTTTTTTTTTTGGTTCAATTGATCTTTCTTTTGATTTTTCCCAAAATAATTAAAAAACACAGTTACAGCTAATATATTAATGTAATAAAACTAAATAAAATTTTAACTAATAATACTATATAACAAAACTACAAAAAGAAAAACGTGATATCTACACAAGAAGAAAGCAAAATAAATTAATAAAGAAAAACAAAAAATTAAGCCAAATCAAAAATCAAAACATTAAACTTTATGCACAAAAAATAAACTTATATAAAATATCAATTATAATAATAAAAATAATATTAAAAAGGTACCTTAACTTTTGCAAATAAGGCATTAAATAACAGAAGTAATTTTCACAGCTTTTAAAACTAAAATTTTAAACGAGATATACACAGTTTTCTGCTTTAATTCTTTTATCGCTTTAAGGCTTGATAATTATATATGTTTTTTAGTTAAATAATCAAATCATATTATTTTGAAAGCATATGAGTGTCATTATTATTTTCAAAAAGAAAATTTTACTAAAATTTATGAGAGTGGCCTGAAATTTCCCCTTTCGAAAATTCCCGCAAAGAAATTTAGCGTCAAAATATATGCTAACAAAATTCACTCTTTCATAATTTCTGAAATTATTCTTTTACATGAGTCGTTCAATTCGTTGACATCCGCCGACTTAATAAATGTTTTTATCGGTATCGTTATCAATTCTTTTGTTAACTTTCTTTCAATGAAGAATTAAGTAAAAACAATACTTTTGTTTAGAAAAATTTTGTAAAGAAGAATTTTTAAAAAAGGGAATTTTCTTATTTTGAATAGTTTTTCTCTGGAAATTGGAAAAGGTAGTTCAGACAAAACTCAAGAGCTTTTTGAAAATTGTTAACGCAACCGTCAATGAGTGTTGTTACAAAAAGTATGATCTCTTTGTATGCTATCTTAAATAAGAAAACTTATTTTACCAATTCCGGAGGAAAAATTTATCTTAAATATAAAAACTCCCTGTACCTAGTTCGGAGGAAAACATTATTCATAAAAGGGCTGAATATTTTGTATCCGAGGAAATTTTGACGCCAACCCAAAAATGATATTCATTTCGGCTACTGATAACTATTCACTTTCTGACATATTTGCAATAAAAAACCTATCTGTACTTTTTTATAATGCTCTCGGTTTTTTTTTCCATGACTTCGAAAGATTTCCGGTGATACCTGTTAGCATTCCTGTCGAATAGTCTCCATAAGGGAGACTAGCGATTGTCTGAGGCTTGTTGACTTGTTGACCCGCGACTTCAAGTAGTCTCAAAGAAAGCAGTCTGGAATGGTTAAGTCGGTTGATCTTGCTGGTCATGCCAAAACGGAATATTACGATTCCTTCATAATATCCATTGTGGATCGTGCTGTATGTACGTTATACCGTCTTGTTGACACCACATGTTAACCCAGCCCCGATCATCCAATTCCGTCAGTAAGAAGTTGTTTATCATGGCTCCGTAGCGTTCGCCAGTAATAGTGAACTTCTTCCGCGTAAATGCCGCACCACACAGTGGCTTTGAGTGGATGTAATGGCTATTCGTGCATCACACGCGGATTATCAGTGTCCCTGAAACCAAGATTTCGTTTATTGACGTAACCGCTTAAATGGAAACGCCAAATCCAAAAATTATAACATCTTCCAATAAGGTGATCAATTTTGCGCCACCTTGTACAAATATTGAAGATAGCCGAGCAAAATTGTAGAAGTTTTTTTTCTTATTTTTTTAGGCGGCCAAAATTATTTTATTGGGTTAACAATTTCTAATCATGTATGTTGTCGATTTTTGATAATCTTCAAAAAGAGCCATCAAAAATTTTGTTTGTAGGTGCACATTAGAATTCTTTTCTTGCAAAAATATTATTTAATGATGTTTGTTTTCTGATTTTTGCTAGTCCCTAATCTTGTGCAATCAATGGGTCATGTATGACCCACCGCCTTTTTTTTTGAAGGAGATCTCAAACTAATTTTTTAAATAGCAGAAGTGATGTCTATTTTCTAAACTTTTTACTTTTTTAACCCTCTATCTAGTGCGCGCCGTGCACAAAACGAATAAAGACAGGGAAGAAGAAATTAAAATACCATCCTTAATTCAAAAGAGCCTTCAGCCAGCGATGAAATTTTTTAACTACTGACTTAAAAGATATTGGTCTATAGCCAGTAACTATAAACGATGTCACACGAATCCTACTTGTTCAACAAGACGCAGCAGTGGTTCAAAACTCTTGCGTGACGGTGAATTGGTCGACATTGTTAGCGACAAAAGGTCGCAACAGAAACATAACGAAAGCTTGGTTTTTTCGTACTCTGAAAAATAAAGAAAAAACTTTGAAGTCGTGGCAAATGTATTCTCTTTCAAAAAAAGCTCATTACTGCTTTTGATTATTTGAAAAACAGTTCAGTCAAGTCTTAAATCAGGATTCAATAAGTGGTGGAAGAATTAGTTTTCTTCGCCTTACGCCCATTGTATTTTTTAATCGAAATTTAGGTTTCCTAGGGTTGCAAAATTTCTTATATAAAATACGTTAAAAACAGGACTCTTGACGTCTGGAAAAATGGCCACAAAATAAGTTAACTAATTTTCTTTTTTTTATAACTTTAATTTAATTGAGGGGAAAACATCGAAAAACTTGTTCTTAAAATTGGTATTCGAAAAATTAATTCCAGTTCTTCAAGACGCTATTTTGAAAAGAACTGTTGCGAAAACGCAATATTGGCTAATTTCTAAACAAATCATGTTTTTTTATTTTTTTATGATCAAGAAGTGCTTTAGTGCTACGTCACAAAAATTTAGAACGGTTTCTAAGCGGAATCGGGTAGTGGTACAAAATGGGTTAATATCATATCTGTTTTTTTGCAAATTGTATAATTATGAGAGGGACGGCTAATTGAAAATCCGCCCAGGGCAGTTAAACCTCTCGGTACGCCATTGTAACGACGCAAACTGCTTCATTGGCTGCATGCAATGGCTTTGTAAGCTTTTTAGAACCATTTCTTCAGCAAACGAAACTAAATCATCAAAGTACACATTGAATTGGTTTCATGTAGTTCTTTAAATAAAAAACAAGAAAAAAACATCAATTGTTTCACGATCAACAAAGCTACGGCACTGTGGCGTTAATATCACGAAGGAGGCCCAAAGGTGATCTAGTGAAAAAGGACCTCTAAAGAGAAAGTATTAGCTGTATCTTTCAATTGTAATTAGCATGAATAACTCAACTTAATATACAGCTTTCAGTAACTTGATAGAGATTATTAGAAAGCAAATGATCACTAGAAAGAAACTATCTACTCCGTGTCACGTTTTGAATATTGCTGTGAACTCCACTTTAGTCGGGCCAAAATAATACGTGATATCTTTCAAAATTCTTTTTTTAAAAAAAATCTTTCAAAATTTTAACAATTTACAAAATAGTAGTGCTTTGAAGTCTTTAAAAAATTCAGTTAAAAAGTCTGCATCTGAATTTTAAGGGTCTGTATCAAAATATATGTTCAAATTTTATTTAAAGTAAATTGAAAAGATTTCAAAAAACTTTTAAAACAGACCACTATTGGGTGATATATATTTTGTATTTTAAAAGGAACATTTTTAAGTATTTACAAAATTGTCATCAAATAAGTTTGTACACCACAAAACTTTGGCTTTTGGAGGCCTCTGAGTAATGAAACCAATCTACATTACACAATTTCAACAATAAAAGCTTTTGTAGAAATAAAAAAATTAAATATTTACAAAAAGCTGCATTAGTGCAGACTTGTGACCCGATACTTCCAAGAGTTGTGTGAAGAGAGGGCCCGAAAGATTTGAAGCGACTTACTTATATAAAATTTAAGAAAACATCTAAATATAGACCTTCTTTCTTCCTTATGATCCGAACCTAATGTCGCTCAAACTGTAGTTAATTCTTGCTATTGCAGTGCTTTTCAAACTTTTAAGCTCATGCTATGCGAAAAAATATTCAATCTGAGAGTATTAGACCTGAAAGTATTAGAGCTTCAGCTCAAGTTTCAAAATGCACGTCTTCACAAAAGTTGGAACTCCGTGCAGTTCGTTTTTCGAAACATAAACTTCAACTAAACGTGTTTTTTATTCACTAACTATTCGTGGTACAAGATTTGGCTAGTTCCTGAATGACTTACTTGGACTTTTTAGTTGTATGGGTTCCTAGGATAGGAATGAAGATTCCTGTGAACAAAAGATTTTCTGTTTTGTTTTTTTAGAGTAAAACCTTGATCCAAATAAAAGCCAAAGTAACAATATTTATTTAGATTGTATCAAAATAGTTGGCGAATCAGAAGTAAATTATTTAATAATGTGGCTTTTTAGTATTTCCGTGTTTCTTTCGTAATCCTCTAATACAATTAAAAACATTCTCTGTAGAATATTTTAAATAAATAAGGTATCTTTTCTGATTATCCTTAGAAAATTGATTGATCAACGAAAAATAACTTCTTTCAACTTTCAACTTGTTTAGAAAATTCGCCAATATTTTTGGTACAAGCTATATATAAAAGAAGCGTTATCGGTGGCCGAAGAAAGTATGCAAGGCTTTTAGGCATAAGCAGTTTATTAGGCTTTTATATCATAACCTTAAACCTTTTCTTTTTTATGTACCCAAGCAGCTTTCTCACTTTTTTAGCTTTCAACATGTCAGATTTGATTTTTGATTTTCGATATTCATTCCATTTTCTTTGCCATTTTGCTGTATTTGCTTAAATTTTGCCAAAGAAAAACGCTTTATAACAACAAAACAAAAACAAAAAAAAACAGATATAAATTTAATAATTGATAAAAACTAAATTTCAAAATATTTTATGATCATATCAAATTAAAAACCCATAAAAAACTATCTGTTTTTCAAAATAGTTGCAAAAACTTAATTGAAATTAATTATCAGCGATCTATTCATTTAAGATTAGCAAAAAATAAAACACTTGACAAAAAATTAAAATTTTATTGCGCTTTCATAAAAAACAATTTATTAGATTTTTAGTCGAAATTATATATATATATATATATATATATACTCGATTATATATATGTATAAATAAAAACATATACATTAATTAATGAAAATTACAAACACTTCAAATGCGTCCATGAAATCCATTTGGGAAAAATATTTAAAACTTAAATGAAAAACAAAAATAAAAAATTAAAAAAAAAAAACTACAACAAATAAATATATGTATTATATTTATAGAAATATGTAAAATTTATAGTATTTATATACAGACATTAAAGTATTGTGTAAGTTTTTGAAAATAATTATATTATTATGTCATAGCACAATAAATACAAGTTAAAAACAAACACATAATATATTGAAATACAAATAGTATAGTTCATTAAAAAAAAAAAAATAAAAAAATTAGAGATGGCATTAATTCATAGAATGCAGAAAGTATCATAAAACGATAATTTAGCGTAGAGTTATTTAAAAGCTTTTGGTTTTTTAGATTTTATAGCTTAGAATTGAAGTTATAAAAATGTTCAGAAAAAAAACAAAGTTTTGGAATTAATTTAAATTTTAGTTTTTAAAACTTTTGAAATTTGTTTGCAGTTTTTTTCAAAACACATTGTATTGGTTTGTTAATAGCCATACATACAATTTGCTAGAGGTTTCAAAATATAACAAACATTTATGTTTTAACATTTTTTTTATGACAAATTTTTAATACGTTTTCTACTTGATAGTTTAATATTATTTGTAAAATTTAGATTATAAATTAATGTTGATTTTGTTTTTAGACTTTGCCAAAATACAGCTAAATTTCCAATAATAGGTACACTTGTAATAAATAATTGCAAAATTTTTACTTCTTAGCATAAGCTTAATATCTAAAAAATGAATAACATAGGATACAGGGTACTACATGCAATTATTTATAAAGTTGAATAAAACAAAAACATAATATGAATAAAATCAAAATAAGACATTTAATAAAAAAAAATTTCAAAATTAAAAACCTTAAAAAATAAAACAAAAATTTGAAAGAAAAATAAAACAATATATAAGCATGCTTAGGATTTTAGATACATTTACATACATAATTATACATATTATGTGCTAGTTTATTTATATAAATGGTGCTTATTTATATATGTAATATATTTTTATTATTAAATCTTACATTGGCCAGACAGTTCCTATTATTTTGCTTACAATAATTATGCTTAATTGCAATCATTTATGTTATTCATTCAAATTATTACTGGCCTTGTTAAAATTGAAAAAAAAAAATATAGTTTATACCGAAACAGATGGCAGTTGGCAAACGTCCGCAGTGAAAATATTTCCTCCTATTTTTTAAAGAGCTTTCCGCTTTTCCGGAAACATGTTCCGCTCCTAAGTTCGCATAAACCCGCTAGAATTGTGCTCTCATGGGGTAGTACTTTGACCTCTATGTAGTGGTATATAAGAATTTAAACTTTTTTTTTAATTTGTTTCACTGTGTAATATACTAGTAATGCTGAATATGTTTTCAAATTCTAATCACACTTTCTAATTAATTCTTTCTACCATTTTTTTCTCCCTGAAACGCTCATATCAGCTAAACGGTACCACTAATGAAAAATCGTATCTCTGGAAATTCTAAGCGTTGCGGTTATCTGACACTTGGTGCTGCCAACAAGATGGTTCTGCTTCTTAATTGCTTGCTGAGCCCAAAGAAACATCTGTTGGCAAGAGTTATCTTTCGTCTGATCTCAACGCTGATAGCGTTAAAGAACTTTGTGCAAGTTCCCAGAAAAACGAAATCCTTAACAACCCCTAAAGACATGTTGTCAACAGTGACGAGGTTTCTCACGCGATAAGACATGACTTTGTCTGAAACATCGATTGGTAACACATGCGGGGGAGAGTTCCTTCCCGAAGTTCACTCCACTTCTGGTGTTGCTCAGTGCCATGTTGCAAAGACGTATTAGTTTTGCAGGAATACTAAATTCGGACATGATGGAATATAGGTGACTTTTTATTGGACTGTCTAAGGCGGCTTCGTAATCAATAAAAATAAACTGGGTATCGATTTATATCAGATCGATGGTACATTTTCCAAGTCTGAAGCTACACTGATAAGATCCAATCAATTGGTTGACCAGACTTCAGTCTTTCACATAATTCGTTCGACAGGACGTTATATGCAATATTAAGAAGGCTTCTCCCACGGTAGTTGGTCCAAATAGTAAGATCCCCTATCTCGAGAATTGGACAGAGCACAATGAGGTTCCAATCGTTTCGGAATGCAGTCTTCCGACCATATTCTGCAAAAATGCTTGGGAATGCATTTAAACAGAGCTTCACTTTCGTTCTTAAACAGATCAGCTAGTAGGCCATCGGCTCTTTCGGCTGTGTTGTTTTAAAGCCGAGCCGTTACTGTTGAGACTTCATTGTAATCAGGCAGCGCAACTTCAACAATGTTAACCATAATTGGGGTTTCCAGGATATCATCTCTATTGCCTTGATTGTTGTCAGCGTCGCCATTTAGAAGACTAGATAAGTGTTCCCTCCATAACATCAGTGTACTCTGGATATCTGTCACTAGATTCCCGCTTTCATCCTTGCAGGAAGCGGCTCCGGTCTTGAAACCATCGGTCAGGCGTCTTATCTCTTCGAAAAAATTTCGAGCCTCATTCTTGTCGCCATGCATCTCAATTTTTTCGAACACACGCATTTTGTTTTTTTTGCCTGAAAAGGTGTCTCTCTTCCCTTCTCTTGTCTCGGCATCGTTCGACAACAGCCGTTACGACTAGTGTCCGACCGAATATTCGGTTTCGGTTTCGGTTTCGGCCAGTTTCGGCCCTTTTAATCAGTTTCGGCTATTCGGCATCAATATGGCCGAAACCGAAACCGAAACCGAATATTTGATCGGACACTACTAATTCGGTTCTTACATATGTATATTTCAATGGTAGATGTGAGTTCGCTTTCATCAAAATTTTTAATGGTGTTAAGTAGAACAAAAACGTGAAATTCAGTCATTTGATTTACCGTGTGGGTTGGGTCCAGCACAAAACGATAAATGTAGATTTTTTTTAGATTATAATATTAAGTTATTTATCTTTAAATACTAAAAAGTTCCTTAAAGTGATATTAAAATGATCTCTTTATTTATTATTTTAAAGTTAAACATTAATATTCAAACGGTCTTATTCATAAAAATATCTTGAAATAGATTTAAAGTGCTCAATAGTCAAAAAGCAATAGTCACATATTTTGACATGCAAACAGTCAAAAAAATGTTTAATCTATGTTCTTCTCTGAAAAAAATTGTCACTTATAATTTTTATTTTCAATATTTTGAAATGTTTTGCCATGTTTCCATATTTTTTGAAACAGTTTGAAGTATTTTTGACAATATTTATGCTCACATTAGAGTAAAAATTTTAAAAAGGCTTTATCAAGGGTTTATTGAAGGTTACTCATTTAAGAAGCCTTTATAAGAGATTTTTGTCGGTATTGGACGTTTATGAATACTGTTTTTGGGTTTTTTTTTTTGTAAAGGCTTTATAAGAGGCTCGTAAATTTTTATGAATAAAGGCAAAAGAATATTTATCGTATATATACGTTATTATAATATGTTTCAATTGTTATATTTTTGAAAGCTTTTAACAAGAAAATTAAAAAATAATTTGTTTTTTAAAACAATTTTCAAGTAGACATTCAGTTTCGGTTTCGGTTTCGGTTTCGGCCGAATATTACAAAAATGGCCGAAATTCGGTTTCGGTTTCGGTTTCGGCCAAAATTTTGGTTTCGGTCGGACACTAGTTACGACCGACTGCAAGATTGCTTTGTGAGGCTTTTCGTGAGGCTGCTGCTCCGGGATGCAGCACTACGCATAGAATGCGCGAAAAATGTGCGTCCATTGCGGACATATATCGTCAATCGGAGGAGTGCGGTTTTAAAGCAGTGGCGAGGGTCGAGTAGATAAAGATTCGGCTGTCCGTTATCATTGCAACTTGTCGACGTCTAGCTTCTAGCTAGAGTCATAAGAGCTTATGCCAGTAATTTAATTTAAGTTTATTTAACAATAGTTTAGTTTTGAATAATTCAACAAAAATTTTACTTTTGTCTACTGATGCTAAGTATGCATACATTTTTTTGCATGTTAACATAAGTGCCAATTTATATATTTATCCTAGATATATCTTAACACATAAAATTCATTTTTTATTATGCAAGTATAATTTATAAGTTCACAAAACATAAAAACATCTAGATTGTTGATAGAAGTGAGTTGAAAATTATGTCTTACCCCATTCAATTTGTGATTTTTTTAAAAAATTATAATTATTTTAAAATAATTAAATTTCAATATTATTGCAATTTAATCATTTACTCAATTATTTCAATTTCAATTAACTTTTACTTTGACTTTGACTTTGACTTTGACTTTGACTTTGACTTTGACTTTGACTTTGACTTTGACTTTGACTTTGACTTTGACTTTGACTTTGACTTTGACTTTGACTTTGACTTTGACTTTGACTTTGACTTTGACTTTGACTTTGACTTTGACTTTGACTTTGACTTTGACTTTGACTTTGACTTTGACTTTGACTTTGACTTTGACTTTGACTTTGACTTTGACTTTGACTTTGACTTTGACTTTGACTTTGACTTTGACTTTGACTTTGACTTTGACTTTGACTTTGACTTTGACTTTGACTTTGACTTTGACTTTGACTTTGACTTTGACTTTGACTTTGACTTTGACTTTGACTTTGACTTTGACTTTGACTTTGACTTTGACTTTGACTTTGACTTTGACTTTGACTTTGACTTTGACTTTGACTTTGACTTTGACTTTGACTTTGACTTTGACTTTGACTTTGACTTTGACTTTGACTTTGACTTAGACTTAGACTTAGACTTAGACTTAGACTTAGACTTAGACTTAGACTTAGACTTAGACTTAGACTTAGACTTTGACTTTGACTTTGACTTTGACTTTGACTTTGACTTTGACTTTGACTTTGACTTTGACTTTGACTTTGACTTTGACTTTGACTTTGACTTTGACTTTGACTTTGACTTTGACTTTGACTTTGACTTTGACTTTGACTTTGACTTTGACTTTGACTTTGAGTTTGAGTTTGACTTCGACTGTGCTTTAGGCTTGATTTTTACAATACACGCGGTTTATACTTCATTTATTACGACAACTATTATAATTTTACTTATAATATCAATTAAATGGCAAAAAATATAAATTAAAATTAGTTTGACGGCTACCAAGCTTTTATCTTGCAATTAGTCTTGAGTATTTAATTTTTAGTATTTAATGGGGCCTCGGTAGTCGAGTGGTTAGCGTGCTTGACTGCCAACACAGACGTTCCGGGTTCGAAGCCCGGTCTAACCATGGTCCTAACTTTTTACCATTCTTTAATTCTTTCCTCGTTTCTAATCAACTGAAATTAAGAATTCATCAACATATATGACTTTGGAAGTTGTAGTTGATGGTTGAGATGTTTGTGGAATGAGATTGCTTAAAAACTCGAACTGACTGAGGTAAAGACATAACACTTGCCTCAGATTCAAATTCGCATATTGATATAGCGCTCTTACTTATCTATCACCCCATTTCCGAACTAAGACAGACTTAACTGAATAGGTTTGAAATATTTCGTTCAAAGCTACAAAAAAAAATTATCAGAAAATTCTAACTTACTGAATAATTAATACCAACGGGTTGATAATCTAAAATAATTAATTTCTATAAACTTTTCCTACTCATGTGTATCACGGCATTTTGAAAGTTTCTAAAAGGTGTTTTACTCTTCAAGCTTATAGTGGAATTTGGGCAGTTAGTGAATTCAGTACTGATAGTGTAATTATTTCATGAATCCACTTCGGAAAAGTATAAAAAAAAAAATATATTTTGATTATCATATCAGTTTGGAGACAGTCATGACGTTCTTTCTGCTTACATTTTAAATAAGATTTTTAGTGATTTTTTATATTCTTAATTTTTTTCTTGCTTATCGCAAAATTCGAATGTTTTATTTTTAATTTTCTTTATTTTTTTTTTAACCTTACTTAGTTCTCTGATTACATATAGAAAACGCTTAACAGCAACAATAATTGGCGCTTATTAGAAGGAAAAAGAGAGAGGAAAAAGCTCAGAAGTGCATTTATTAAGATTTTTTAGCCATAACGTATATAGTATAATATAAAATTAGTACATTAATCCTAATGATAATAAAAAAAAATAAAAATCTTAATTAATTCATACAAAGACACACACACAACACGCACACATTAAAGTCGCTGCTGCATAGATTTGTACTCTATAAATACAAAAATAGCAGCTTATTTAATAGTTTAACAGTTTTTTCCTATCAGCAAGCTTAATTATGTATGCTTATATGCGTCAAGGCACATACAAACACATACACACACACACACATACATCCCAACAATATTGCGAATTTATACTTATATATATATATATTGACTGTACATAGTTACTTATATAGATAATAGTTTTAATAAATTAAATAATAAAGCAGCACTTTCGAATAAAAATAATGAAAAAAACAGCATTTCAAACATTATAAGTTTGAAAAGAATATAGAAGATATCATGTGAAAGTTTAAGATAAAATTATTTGAAAATAAAAATAACAAATCTCAACAGTTTAATTGAACTCATACCAAGCAGTTAAAAATAAAAATAAAAACCAAAAAATAAAATAGTTTTAAAGTTTAGCAGCTAGCCACGCAAATTACACACATACACAGGAATTTTCTTTAGAAATAATGCAGCAAATTTTTGTAAAATTTTTTCTTGCGAGCTTATATATATGAAAAATAGCAACAACAACAACAAACATAACAACAACAACAACAATTGTCGACTGTTATATTAAAAACAAAAAAAAAAAACAAGAGGAAAAATCTTTGAAATTAAGTAGAACAGCGTAGCTACAAAAATATTGATTTTAGCAAAACAAAAAAACAATTATTAAAACAAAATACCGAAAAAAAATCTTAAGCAACCAACTAATTATTACAGTTCCTGCAAAACTTTTTTGCAAAGCATAAAATTAAAATACATAGAAAACAATATACAGTGGCGGCCATTGTAGTTGAAACATGAGTGTAGGCATCTTTTTAAAAAAATGCTCTCTCTATATTTTTTAAAGTGAGCAAATTGCAAATTTATGCAGGGTTTTTATTTATTTCGTTTTGTTTTGTTTTTTAATAATTTATTTTTATTGTTTGTGTTTAAAATATGTTGTTCTTATTGTCAAAATTTTTTTTTAATTTTGTTGCATAAGTAAATAAAAATACTGGTCTTTTTTAAGAAAATAGTTAATAAAAAACATATTTTTGGGGACAAACAAGTGATATTTTTAACAAATTACATTAAAAAAATGAGTGTACTTTTTTGGGTGCAAAAGTAATAAGTTCACTTTGTAAAAGTTAGTTAATTCTTCGTGAGAACTATTTCGATTTACCTTAAAACGTTAAAAAAATCAGTTGCAATTTTTTTTTAATTTTTTGAAAAATTTTTTCCTAGATTAAGTGAACTCTTCTCACATGTCAGTTAGAATTTTTTCGATAAGTTGCTGTTCATTTTCTATATTAGTTTATAATTCTTAAAAAACATATTTTTCAAGAATTATTTTTAGAGCTTGATGCCAAATAATTTATGAAGCCAAACAGGTTGCTACAACAACAATGTTCTTTGCAGAACAAACCGAGCAGACTAGACCATGGTTTCGTCGGACGCTACTCCGACTCATCAGTAGTCTCTGTGGTTAATGCAGTCCACTAACTTTGATAAGTTAATAAGCTTAACTGCAGTAAAACCAAAACGGAATTACCCAAAAATTTTTCATTCAAAATTGCTCATTTTCTTTTTACTATCAATCAACAATTGAAATTCCAAGAATCTATTGGGAGGAAAAACAATCTCTACATCTTATGAACTTGGGTGAAATCTCTTCGAAGCTCATTTAGTTGGAGTATTTTAGAGGTTCTTTTTTCCCACTTATAAATTGGAAACTAGTGTGAGCTGAAGGAGCTTAGACAAAGTACTTCATAGTAGCCTTTATAAGAAGCATCATAACGAGAATCCGCTCTAACATAAACAGCCTTGCTATACCAAGTTAATTACAAGTTTTTTTAAAACGATCTGCTCTAATCGAGAGAGAACATTTTGAACACCTGTGTTCACAAGTTTCTTAGAAGTAATATCGAGGCGGAAACCTCTAATAATCTCGAAAATAAAGCCTGTTCAAAGTTCAAATGCTAGTTTTGCGTATTTTTCAACTAAATACCAGCCGATGTTAACATTTCAGAACGTAAACCTAACATCTTTTAAAAATGTGATCACCTAATAGGAAAAACTTAAAAATTTTACGTATATGAAAAGGTTTATTATATGTACTTACTTACTTAGCTGAAGCATACAACCGTTGGTCGATTTTGGTCTCGTCTAAGAATTTGAGCCAGCCTGTTTTGTCGTGCGCTTGCTGGCGCCATTTTGAAATTCCAAGCATCGCCAGGTTATGCAATACCTGATCTTTTCAGGAGATGCGGTATTTTTCTCGTCTGTTTTGACCGCCACTGGGTACCGAATCGAATAATTTTTTCGCTGAGCGTCATCATTTATTCTGTCGACATGCCGACATGACAGCGACGACGCTCGATTTGTAAACGCTTGACTATAACGTTGTCGGCATATAGCTCGTGATTCCATAGCATTCGGCACACGCCATTGACGCAGGTTTAACTATAGATCTTGCGAAGAATTTTCCTTTCGAACGCTTCCAAAGCCCTTGATCCAAAGCCCTTGAACGCTTCCAAAGCGTGATGTTTTTTCGTCGAAAGAAATACTTTGTTTCTCAATTGCCTACTGAACCCAAAGTAACACCTTTTGGTAAGAGGTATCCTTCGTTTAATCTCAATGCTGATATCATTGGGTGAGTTAATGCTGTAACCCAGGTAAACTAAGTTCTTAACAACCTCAAAGCAGGTGTTATCAACATTGACGTCGTTTCTTAGAGGCTGGGACTGTTTGTTAATAGACAGAAGATACTTCATTTTATCTGCGTGTAGAATGCTACACTGATAGCGTGTATTATGGGCAATTATGTCAATATCATCAGCATTCGCTAGTAGCATAGCACTCTCATAGATTATTGTTCCACTGCGTCTCAGATCAGCAGTTCGAATGATCTTCTACATTACAAGATTAAAAAAGTTGCACGATAAGGAATTACTTTGTCTGAAACGTGGCTTGGTATCGAACGGACGGGAGAGGTTCTTCTCGATTTTCACTGCGCTGCTGGCATTTCTCAGAGCGCATCATTCTGTTATCCTGCAAATACATATTATCTTATTATTATAAATTTTTTCAAAACTTCCCCTTCCCTTCCATACTAAAACAAAAGCAACGCCTGCTTCAACACTTCATTATTAATTTAATGGATACCTAATAAGACTTACTCCAAGAAATTTAAGACTTTGTTCTATGATTTTCGTATTACTAGAATTAAATAGAATAGAATAAATATTAAATATTTTTTTTACACCTTTTTGTAAATTCAATTTTTTTGTTTAAAGTTAAAATTCTGTTCAATATGTATTTAAAGTATTTGCGCCCTGCTCAATAAATTTATTTAAAATGTGTAATTTTTTTATTTTCAAAATAAAAAAAAAATTTCATAAAAATCCGTCCGTAATATTTAAAATATATAAATGTCTTTAATTGAAAAAAATGTGTGAAGAAACTTTGTGTGCTTCAACCTAATATGTATAGCCAGCACTGTATGTCAACTACACGTTGCCAATTTAAAACTTAATACATGTTTTTTTTAAATATTCCAGTAAAAATTAAACATTCATCAAAATATTGAGTAAATTAGTAAAAAAATAAAACATTTTCTTGAAGAGCACCTCAAAATAAAACAATAAAAATTTAGTAAAAACGCAAAAAGCAGGCGGTAGAAAATTTGTTCAGTACAGAAGACAAAAAGAAAAAAAAAATACAACAGAAAATAAACGTACATATAACATAAGCCACACATAGAGCAGCAAAAAATTGAAAATGTATGCAACTTTATAATAAACTGTATTAAAAATTTGTCAAAATAGATAAGCATCAAAAAAAGAAAAATCACCCCTACCTCCCTACAAAAAAACAAAAATTTTCACATTTTTTCTTCTAACTTTTCGATTTTTGTTTTATTTTCTGTTCTGCTTTGAAATTTGCAAGTTGAAAAAAAGTCATTTTCTGAAACAAACATCCAAGAATTCTAAATTAATTATAAAAAACAAAAACATGAGAGCAAATTTATCGTTGAACATGTCAAAACAAAACAAAAATAACAACAAAACAAATTGCAGAAATTTGTTATAATGGTTTCACAAAAACATAAAATTCTTAGAAATAACAACAAAAGATAACGATAACTATGAAATTTTGAATATTAATTTTAAAGTTTCATTTTAAAAAAATTTTATAAATGCTAATGAAGATTTGAAATTTAAAAATGAAAAATAAACAAGAAAATATTAAAACAAAATGAATAGAAATAGCATGACTAAAAAACAGTTTATTGATAATTATGGAATGACACAATGAGAATTGAACGCTTTTTTGTTTTGAATACTGAGATTTTATTATTATTTAAAGTCTAGCACGCAAAAACATTGAACATTTTTGATTAATACTGATCAAAATATAAAAAAATAAGAATTTAAATAAAACTACAAATTAAGCAACCTTAACAAAACCGGGTAAATAAAAATGCTTCTTTATGAGAAAAGTCAGGCACAATACTAAGATAGCCAGGAACATACATGGCTCTTAAAGGTAAATAAGCATAAAAATAAAGTTGTGAGGTTCTATAACTCAAGAAACTATAACATGTGCTGAAAAATTAAGCTTTATGTAATTTTGTAAAGTTTTTGCTAGAATACTCAATTTTCTTTTTTTAAACATGGAATGCAAAACTTCTCAAGACAACGTTATAGCTTCAGCAGGTTGAATGCATCAACAACTTAACGACGTCGGTCAAAATTAATTTCAATGCAGTTTTGTTCAAGCAGCATACATGGTTGTGAAATAGCAACATGGCTTTTTGCAACGATATTGTTGTTGCCAATTAATATATATTTCTCACAAACATTAAATAAACTCTTTTCTTTGCTGCTGTTGTATTCAATCTGTTCAGTCTTGCTTCGCTCAAGCTATCATGACATAAGCAGAGTTTTTATGTAGCAATCTACAATCCTGGAATCTTGAATCAAAGGAAATATAATGAATAACAAACAGTTCATTTTTAACTAAAAACTATATACTTACGTCCGACCGATTTTTCGGCGTCGGCAAGAAATTAAGCCATCGCATCGTTTGAAAATCTTAATCATTTTCATACCGGAATCGGTCTAATATAGGAATCGAAATCGCTAACGGTTATAGTTTTTACTGAAGTAGGCGCGCACAGTTTTTTTTTTTCATGCGGTAAGAAAGAGCCAAAACCGGGATACATAAAGAAGTCAACCATGGCCAAAACATTTATGAAAATACTTAAGTAAATTTTATCAAATTAAACTCTCACTTACATGGATTTTAACACTTCTTAAACAATTTTAATTTTGCACTATTTATTTTCCTGGCCGTTAAGCGTTCGGTTGTCAAATTAAACTTGATACCAGGGTTGTACGATTGCGTACTCGTGCAGTACTTAATGGTGCTCATAAACTGTTGCTGTGGTATTTAATACTTTTTAATGCAAAGTTAACTGCGCGTTAGCTAACATATCGTTTACATTAGACAGTACTGTTAAGACAGTCAAGAATATGTATTAGTTGTCAAAAATCCTTCGAAATTAGATCTATGACGTAGGCGTCCAGATAATTGGCAGCACAGTAGATAAAACAACAAATTTGATATTAATTAATATCAAATATTCAGTGTTTCTAATATTATTGCAATTGTTTGCGCTGCTAATATTCTTAAAAATATATTTTACTTTTTATCTTCAACTTTCAATGAATTTGACGTTTTTCCCTTTTCTGTTTTTTTCTATATAGAAATTGTCATTTTACTGTCCCAGCTACTGACTGGCAACTGTCTTCAAAAAAGTTCAGACCAGACAGTTGAAAAAGTGAATGTGTTGCAACTGTCTTAACACTACTGTCTAATGTAAGCCCCAAGTAAGCAATTTGATAATGTGAACAGTAATAATTTTTTCTAGCGCGATTTTCAGTAGTTTCAACGTGAACACAACGCATATATATTAAAATAGCAGAAGAGCATTTTTAATAATTTGCCACATTCAGCATAGTAATAGATGTACAGGACAATAATGCAATTTGATGAACAATTTTATGTATGAATACTTGCATGATTAAACTTTTTGATCAACAGTTTGCTGATAGTTTGACAATGTTTACTTCCCTATTCCGATAAGAATTATTCACCTCAGCATATGTGACTGTTTGGTAACGTTAGAGTTCACATTTTCCTATTGTTCGTCAAATTCCAGTTAAAACTTTTATAAATACATTTCAAAAGTGTTCGGTGAGCACAGTTTTCTGCTCTTACTTGGTCTTGATCTTTGTTTTTTTTTTACAACGCTACTAGTTTTTGTGGTGTAAATTAGTGCAGCAAATAAATATATGAAATGCTTTGGTTCTTAAATTTGAAGAAGTGTTGATATATGATAAAACGAATTTATTACTTTCAAAATTTTTAATCACAACTAAACTTTGTGTCAAAATTTTCAAACTTTTGTGTGCGGGATAGCTATTTTTAGGTTTGCTTTAATTTATTTTAATAATTTAAAATAACAAAACTGCTATAACCTAAATAATGAACTTAAAACCGTTAAAATTTAGCAACATGCAAACAAATAACAACTTTTTCAAGCAACAATTTTCGAGGAACATACAACACGTCTTTATATAAAAATGTTAAGCAACAACTTAAAGTAAAACCAAAACCTACAAAACTGAATATACTACTAAAATATTTAAAAAAAAACAACTTTATACATGTATTAAAAAAACAAAAACAACAACAACAGCAACATTATATATTGACTTTAACACGAACAACAAAAAATAAAAAAGTGCGGCTATTTTTAAGCATATCAGCTAAATTTAAAATACATAATGCAAGAAAAACAAAAAATGTTTGAAAATTTATCAAGTAGTATAACTTTCATACACACACATTAACATTAACACACACACACAAACATAAGTGCATGAACATTATTATGTAAGGCAGACTAATTTTTTGCTCGTAAGAATTCATTTAGTCGATTTTTCAAAGCAAAAAACTGCAAATCTTAACTACATATATATATATATATATGTATATGAAAAAAATTTTATTAAAACAAAAACTTAGCAAAAATTATTAATTTATACAGTTCATAAAAATTTCCAAATATATTTGCAAAAACAAAAAAAAAACAGAAAACAAAACTTAAAAACGATAACCAGGAAAAAATATACACATAAAAACTGCGCAAGGGATAAATTGTTTAAGATTAAAAAAAAACACAAACTCACATACATATTTATTTGCATAAAAAAATTAAAAAACATTGGTAAATCTTTTAAAATTTGCTATAGAAAAATGTTGAATTACATAAAAAAAAATTTTGTTTAATTTGACAGAAGAATGATTTAAAACATAAATTCTGCTATAATAAATAAATTAAAACGAGACAAAACAAAAATAATCACACATTAATAAATATGTTATTAAAAATAAAAATAATTAACAATATAGTTGCAGTAAATTTATATAATAATAATAAAATATATATTTAAAATTATCATTTAATTATTATTAATTCATTATTTTTTAATACTTTAGTAAAATAAATTTACTTTCAATTTTATGAAAGAAGTAGTCAAGGATATATGCAGCAAATATAATGTGTTTGGATTAAAAAATATATTTTCAAAAAATTTAACAAAAGCAACTATTGCGTTTTATTAGATTTTATTTAATAAACTTTATTTCTAAATTTTAAACTAAGTTAACTCTTAATGATGTTTATGAATATAAATTCAAAAATATCTACTTAAATTTAGTCTTTAGCATGCATTATATTAAAATTATTTTCTCTTTGTTGAATTTTTGTTTCTTTTTATGTTTATAAAATACTCAATCTAAAAATAGGGAATGCATAAAGAATTTATAAATATTACAACAACAACTACAAAATATACTTACTTATCCACAGATACATATATTAATTAATAAAAAAAAATACAGCAACAAATGCGTTTTCATTGTAGAGAAAAAACAAAGCATTTGTGGAAAAAGGATGAAAGCAAAACACCGAAAAGAAAAATATATTATAAACAAGAGAAAATTTTAACAATTTTCGCGTTAAAAAAGAGCAGCTATGGAAATATAATAAAAAAAATAGTGAAAATTAAAAAAAAATATACAAAAATAATGGTAGAACCTACAAATTATTATTAAAAAACTATTTAACTGACTTTAAAATTACTACAAAAGAAATATGTTTAGAATTATCATTATAACTGCAAATATTGAAATACTTATCTTACTTGAAAATGTAACATAACTATGTTTAGAAAGGACGTCTATCAGTTGAAATATATTTCAATTACTTTGAACAAAATAATTAATTATTTACGTAAGACTTGTTTTTAACAAATTAATTTTTGTCATAATATTGTTAGAGCTAAGCAAGCTTGTTTTTAAAAAAAATATTTCTTTATAGAAATTATAACTGAAGATACAAATTTTTGAAAAAATTAAAAACATTACTTATGATTTTTCAGAAAAAAAACACAAAATTATATAAAAAAACATACAATTATTTATAAGTAGCGCTTAACAGAAAATAATTATATAATAATATAGCCAATGCGCGATCAAGAAAACAGGAATAGCCTAACATTAAAAAAAAATACAAACAAAAAATAAAAAACATAAATAAAATAATTCTATAAACTAGCAAGAAACATTTATTAAATAATATTTTAATTACATAAATAAATAGAAGAAGTAGCAGAAAATACAAAGCAAAGCTGATAAATTTAGGCAAAGAAAATAAAAAATTAATTAAAACAAAAATAAGAAATGTATGAGAGAACGTGAAAATAAATAGCTGTAGTAGCAGAAGTAGCAGCAGCAGCATAACATAAACATTATAAATGCATACATAAAAATAAAAAACATTTCAAAAGAAATAAAAAAAATGATAACTATTAACTATTATATTAATAAAAAACACAATTATTATTATTATTATTATTACAAAACAAATATTAAAAAATTATTATTATTATTATGATTATTACTTAATAAAAAAAATGAATTATTAAGATAATATATATATTATAAAATTATACATATTATATAATATATATTAAAAAAAACAACAAAAAACATAAAAAAATCTCAACAAAAAGATATATATTATATATACTTTATAGACATGAACAAAAAAAACCATTATTAAAACTGAGAAATAAAGTTACAAAAAACTTTTAACAAATAAAACAAGTCGTTTTTCTTTTCTCTTTCAAAAATTATTTTCAGTGAACCCTCTGGAGTGTGTGAACGTGCTGTTTATTTCCAATAAGTTATTCAAATAAGAGAAAATAAAAATATTTTGATTTTGATTCATTGCTCAATAACGAGTTTTTAACGACGAAAACTTAACAATGTGAACACTTGTCAAAGTTAAAAGAACAGTTTTTGTCATTTCAAAAAGGATTGTAAACATTTTGCTTTAGTATCAAAAAGCAAAAGTGCGTTTTTGACATAAAATAAAAATGTTTCGAACATATCAACGAACAACAGCAATTGTGGGAACACTCCTATGTGTGATCAAACTCATTGTTAAACTGTTTAACCAACTTTTGACGCACAGTTGACAATGTGAACACCTTTTTTCAGGAATATATGACAGTGATAGGTTTTTCCATACAATTTAAATTCTTCGGAATACTGCCCAAATCGAAAGTAAGTCAGTAGCCCGGAGATCTATTTACGAACTAAGGTGTGCATGACAACCTAAGGTCAGGTTACGGAAAACTTCATCAGCTCTCGCCTGAAATCTCTGCTCAAACACCTTTTTCGCTGGAGCTTCTTCACCATACGGCAGACATGACCTAACCAGCGTTGTCGCTAAATTTTTTTGCGCTGAATAAAGTTAATGTCGTCATAAAGCTCATATAGCGCATGGTTCATTCGAATACTATAGTCTAGTGTCCGACCGAATATTCGGTTTCGGTTTCGGTTTCGGCCAGTTTCGGCCCTTTTAATCAGTTTCGGCTATTCGGCATCAATATGGCCGAAACCGAAACCGAATATTTGATCGGACACTGCTAATTCGGTTTTTACATATATTTCAATGGCAGATGTGAGTTCGCTTTCATCAAAATTTTTAATGGTGTTAAGTAGAGCAAAAACGTGAAATTCAGTCATTTGATTGACCGTGTGGGTTGAGTCCAGCACAAAACGATAAATGTAGTTTTTTTTAAGATTCTAATATTAAGTTATTTAACTTTAAATACTTAAAAGTTCTTTAAAGTGGTATTAAAATGATCTCCATATTTATTATTTTAAAGTTGAACATTAATATTCAAACGGTCATATTCATAAAAATATCTTGAAATAGATTTAAAGTGCTCAATAGTCAAAAAGCTTTTAAGAGATAAAATGTTTTTTAAAATTTTGTTATTCATACAAATATTGTCTCAGCTTATTTATTAAAATAGGAACACTCTCAATTTGAAATGGGAACAGTGTCAAGAATGGTTCGTGAATTTGATGAATTCAATAATTTTTTGTTTATTTGTCACAATTTTATCAATACTTTGACATGCAAACAGTCAAAAAATTGTTTAATCTATGTTCTTCTGTGAAAAAATTGTCACTTATAATTTTTATTTTCAATATTTTAATTTTTTGCCATGTTTTCATATTTTTTGAAACAGTTTGAAGTATTTTTGACAATATTTGTGCTCACATTAGAGTAAAAATTTTAAAAAGGCTTTATCAAGGGTTTATTGAAGGTTACTCATTTAAGAAGCCTTTATAAGAGATTTTTGTCGTTATTGGACGTTTATGGGTACTGTTTTTGAAATTGTTTTTGTAAAGGCTTTATAAGAGGTTCGTAAATTTTTATGAATAAAGGCAAAATAATATTTATCGAATATATACGTTATTATAATCTGTTTCAATTGTTATATATTTGAAAGCTTTTAACTAAAAAATTAAAAAAATAATTTGTTTTTTAAAACAATTTTCAAGTAGACATTTAGTTTCGGTTTCGGTTTCGGCCGAATATTACAAAAATGGCCGAAATTCGGTTTCGGTTTCGGTTTCGGCCAAAATTTTGGTTTCGGTCGGACACTACTATAGTCGTCGGCAACTCGAACAGGACCAACAATTTTGCAGAGAACTTTCCTCTCGAACATCCCAAAAACGCCTGTATATGTTTGCGGTTTATTTAACCTACATTTTGACAAAAATTGACAATGTGAACACCCCTCATCAAAAATATGCGACAATGATAGCATTTTCCGTACAATTGCATCAGTATACTTACCAAAGTACGTCGATACCCCAGAGACTTACTTTGGCAATTCAATTTTTATTGAATTGATTTGAAAATTCTAAGAAATGGTAACTTTTTATGATTTATGCTATGTTTCATTCAATTTGCACGAAATCCTGCGATTTTACGAGATTTCATTAAATCTACCACCATTTCCATACAAGTTGAAGACAATTTTCAATCTTTGAAAAGAAAAAATTAAAACTCAAAATCAAAGGAAAATTTGATCATGGAAATTGTTAAATTTATGAACAATTGAAATTGTTGAATTTTAACAATAATTTTGGAAAAGTGTATATAAAAGCCAGTTCATAGCATCAGGCCAAATGAATTCAAATAAATAATTAATAATGTTAAAAATTTAAGGTCAACATAAAGAATGTAAAATTGCAATCTTCTGTAAAAGAATTGAACACTTAGACAGGCTTGCTTTGAGTATCAAATATGGTGGGAATTTTGATGAGTATGGGTGAGTGTACATAACAGCAATACGGGAATATACTGGCGAGTATACTCGAATCATGAGTCACTCATTGCAGGTCTCTGATGTGGAATGAGAAATATTAATCTAGAGCAGTCATCGAACACAGCGTATGTTATATGTTCATATTATGCAGTCATCGGCATGTCATGGTCTCGCATTGAGAGTCAAACAATTTGATAAACGATTTGACAAATGGCATTTTGCTTTCTCGAAAACGTTCTGCATTTTTATACCCCCACGCGTACTGCGTAAGGGGTATATTAATTTTGTCACGACGTGTGTAACGCCCATAAGGAGGCATGGTAGGTATAGAAAAGTATATATATTCTTGCTCAGCATCACCACCTGAGTTGATTTAGCCATGTCCATCTGTCTGTCTGTCCGTCTGTCTGTCCGTCTGTCTGTCTGCCTGTGGTCACGATTACAGCCGTAATTTTGAAGCTTTCGTGCGGAAATTCGATATTTAAGCTTCCTTTAAAAAAACTAAGATCAAGTTCGAGAATGGGCTAAATCGGATGAAAACCACGCCTACCTCCCATACGAACCCAATGATGAAAACTCCATAAGGAAGCGAATATTTACGCTACAAAACTTAAATTCAGTATTTGTATAGTCTATGACAAAACTCAGATGTGTTAGAAAAATGGGCGTCATCTCCGCACTAACACGCCCACCTCCCATACAACCCCAATATTGAAACCTATATATAGAGGCTTGTGTCGAAGCTATAAAAATATTATTTTAATATAAAAATTATGACGTGAGAGAAAAATGGGCGTAATCCACCCACGAACACGCCCACCTCTCATACAACCCCAAAATTTAAAATTATATAAATAGGCTTCTGGCGAAACTACAAAAGTAAAATTTGATGTTTATTCTTTTTATAATAAAATTAAAATTTGTAGAAAAATGGGCGTCATCCATTGATGAACACGCCCACCTTCCATACAACACATAATATTGAAAACTCTATAAATAGGCTAATATTTAAGCTACAAAGCTGAAATTGGGTATTTGTGTATGTATATTATATCAAAATTGAGGCGTGTAACAAAAATTGGCATAACTTTTTTCATTAAATGAAGCTTTCTTATTTTCCATATTTTTCATTAAATGAAGCTTTCTTATCTTCCATTCTATTCAATAAGCTACTCATACACTGGCTAGGCCAGTTAACAATGTTTAGTTAATTTATTTTGTGTTTAACAGACTGACAAAATACAAATTAAACTTTTTCATCAAGTTCACAACTTTCCTATCACACCTTTTTCAGTTTTGCAACCATTTCGGAGATGTCAGATTTCTTACGGCAATATGGTTTGCTTCACTTCGCATAAGATCGAACAACAGGCGGTAAAATAATAATATTAAAATATATTTGAGCTTTTCCCAGTTTCGGGCATATGGCTTTGCAAATTTATGACTTACTTAATATTTGCCATCAATTGTGAGCATACTTGTTATCCGTCAGCTTTGATTCCATTGACATCGCTCATCTAGGTAATGCTATCACAACAGCTGATTTCGCTGAATCTGACCTTTAACTTGAACATTGTTGAAGAGGAATTTTGATAAAATGTAACAGTTGATTGATTGCCAAATCAGTTTTGCCCATGTCCGACTGTTTGCAATAGGATTTGAGTGTTGCAAATATGACACAGTCGAGCAAATGCACTTGTGTACACTTTGTTGTTGTGGTGAAAATATTTGCCATTACATTTTGCAAATGCTTTCCAAGCAAAAACTGTCCATTTGCGTTCTTGCCCGAGAAATTTCTTGAATTATATAAATAAATATATGGTCTGTGTAGACCGCTCAACGAATGTGAGATGTAATAATACCCTTAGTAGCAATATTTTTGAAACGTACAGTACATGCGAAGATTTATGACACTTGTTAACAAAAAGATAAACAGCAGAGTTTTGAAACAGCTGACTTGTTCCTTGCCGAAGTTCACTGGAGTAACTTTGAGAAATTTAGTCATTTATTTAAAAATCCTTAATCCATACAAATGCTCGACAAAGTAAAACACGTTATACTTGTGCTTTCTGGCAAAGGTGGCGTCGGCAAGTCCACAGTAAGCACGCAACTGGCGCTAGCACTCCGTGAACATGGTCTGAAGGTGAGAAAATGTATTCCTATGAAATTAGAAACTCGAAGCATGCAGTATTGAAGCATTTTTGTAACATGCGTACAGGTAGGATTGCTGGATATAGACCTGTGTGGTCCCAGTGTGCCCTATCTGCTTGGGCTTGAAGGCAGCGATATCTTTCAATGCGAAGATGGCTGGGTGCCTATCTATACAGATGACAGCAAAACATTGGCCGTTATGTCAATTGGTTTTCTGCTAAAGAATCGCAATGATCCGGTCATTTGGCGTGGACCCAAAAAAACAATGATGATTCGTCAATTTCTAAACGATGTTAAATGGGATGATTTAGACTATTTGATTATCGACACACCACCCGGTACATCGGATGAACACATTACAGTAATGGAATGTATGCGAGATGTCAAATGTGATGGTGCAATTGTGGTAACCACGCCGCAGCAAGTGGCACTCGATGACGTGCGCAAAGAAATAACATTCTGTAAGAAAACCGGCATTAATATAGTCGGCATATTGGAGAACATGAGCGGGTGAGCAGCGAACGATAACCATTTAACTTGAAGATTAAAATATCATGTTTATTATTCTTAGTTTTGTCTGTCCACATTGTGCCAACTGCACAAACATATTCTCTTCCAACGGTGGTGTTGAGCTGGCAAATCTAACCTCTGTGCCACATTTAGGCACACTGCCCATAGATCCACGCCTAAGCGTGTTATGTGGAACAACGCACTCTGTTATCACCGACTTGCCCGATTCAACAACAGCAGCAGTATTTAAGTCATTGGTACAGCAGCTGACATCAAGTGCGGCTTGAATAAACTAGATGAAGTTGTTATTTCGGAAGCTGTGGTATATTGTTTGCATTTTTTTATAAATAAAAAAGTCGTGCTTTTTAAAATATTTAAAAATTTTGAAGAATTTTTTTTTATTATGAAGACAACTGCAAATTAAAAAGGTTTTTATTTTCGTTTAACGATACTTTTTGATCAAAAATAAGACGGACAATAACTTTCGCATAATCAATATTTCATTTCATTAATTAATTTAAATCTTACTTACTGTGAATGTGCTCTAAAAATTTTAAAATTTTTAACTTAAATATTTTAGATTACAGAGCAATACTGCGTCGACAAAAAATAACAAATTAAGTCGAGCTACCTGGTTGGTTGTACCTGGTCTTGGTTGTACCTTGGAAATTAAACGTTTGCGGCCATCAAATTTAAACAGTAAAAGCCATGGCTTTCTGATTTTAGGTTCTGATTTTAAACTTTAAAATGCTCTCCTGAAAAAATAACTAGTTATTCCTTGTCGACGCAGAATAGTTCGTACACTATAGCTGTGCATTAAGTTGCACGTTGTTGAGCAAATCCGAAAACAAGTTAAGGAAAAGGAACGCTTTTAACCAGCATTAAATAAATTTAATTCAGCTGTTATTTTTATTAAAATCTATTATTCTTTATTTTATAAATAATGTTATCTATAGGAATTAAAATCCAGTTGTTTTAAAAAATAGTTTCAAATATATTTAGTAACTTCGACTATTAAATTTCTGAAATAACATTTTTCAACTTAAATTAAACTATTGCCACTTTAAATACTTTTTTAATTTAAAAAAACTTTTTACAGTAAAAAACAAAATTTTTACAAATTAATTAAACTTTTAAGATACAACCCTTGATAATAATATTGTCTTAATTTTTATCCGTGGTATCAAGAGTGCCATTATCGTTTTCCTCGTAGTCTTTGGCTACTCCGTGTTTTGAAATGCTGTGGAAACAGGTACCAAGGGCATCTTCTCATGTCTTGATTCTTTAGTTGCTTGTTTTTACTTGCCTTTAAAAAATTTCTATCTGGGCATGGAAGTCGGGTGATGTGGTATACTGACGTTTGAATCAGATTTGTTAGATACTTGCAACAAATATTCTTTGTTTTTTTTTTTTTAATTATTACTCATTAAAATATTTGAGTTTGAAAAATGTTTTCTAAAATTTTATTTTCTTTATTTAAATAATATTCTCTTGACGAAATTAAACTATCATGGAACATGAATTGTTATTTGCACTTTTGGATGGGCAGCAATAATTATTTTACCTGGAAATTTAAGATGGATATGTACCTAGTACAACATGATTTGTGGGCTACGATAAGCGTATGCAGGAAGGCGATAACATGCAGGATCATTCGGACAGTCTAAATGTAATGCGATACTTTTAGAGATAGTGGAAATGGTGGCAATAATACTGAATAGCTTACCGAAAACATTTGGCGCATTGGTAACAGTCATAGAGGGTCAACCAGCAAACCTGATTTCCTCGGAGTACATTATAGAAAAGTTGCTGGACGGCGCAGGGCAACGAGGGTGAAGTTGGAAGCGAGTATAAACTGTCAAGCCTTAGAAGCATTCAAGTCAAGGTTTAAAAAGTGACAAAGAAAGAACACGCAAGCAAGTAAGGTGCTTTCATTGTAATAAGATCGGCCACATGAAGAAAGATTGCTTTTAATAAAACAATTCTAAGAGGGAAGCACATGTATCAAAAGCGTAAGATGATATTAAACCAAGTTAGTTTACAAGTAACAGTCGGACGGGAATGGAACATCGATCCACATGACCTGCGACAGAAATTTTTTTGATACGATTTCATAATCGAATAGCAAGATATGTATTCAGCTGAAACACATAAATACCACACAAATGCATGTAGGATGTTTCATATGACTTAAAATAAAATACATCAAGGAAAACAAAAATTTATTCTATGGTATTTGAGTTTAAACATTAAAAATTTAATATCAGAAGTTTTTTTCTAAATACTAAAAACACATTAGAAAATTAATCCAAAAATCAGAAATTGCTACTTTGCTTAGGCGGACACACAAATAGCGCAATTTGGATTCTGAAAAAAAAAAAAGGAAAAATATTGTGATTTTTTACTTAACAACGTGCTTACGAATATGGCTTACTAGTACTTGGTACTGTATACTGAATTATCCAAACTAGTCTGACATTTTCGTCTCATACTCTCCACAAAATAAAAGCTTTTGTTTTATTCTTCGGAATAGAGTACCAAGCCTTCTCAATTCCACTCAACATAAACTTTCTAAAATTGTAGTTGCTTATGCTTATCTGCACATCATTTCATATATTCTCTAAAGAATTGAGATCTGGACTTTGAGCGGGCCAATCCAAAATACGTTTTTTTTCTTTTTTAACGCAATCCTAACAATCTTTACTGTGTGTTATGGGTCATTATCCTGCGTAAAAGTCCACCTAATAGGCATATTCTCAAATACAAATGGTTCCTTAGTATATCTAAATACATATTTTTATCCATAATTCCTGGTGTACGAAAAATTGACCCAAGGAAAAAGCTCCCGTAGTCATTAGGTTGCCTTCTCAATGCTTTAATGATTTTTTTGTATACTTCTGATGCAAGTCTTGGCATTTGGGGCGCCGAACAAATATTTTTTCATCTGGTTCAACCCTGTTAAATTTAGTTTCGTCAGTCCAGAGCAAATTTTTCCAAAATTGGTCGTTTGTATTAACATGGGCCCTTGCAAACGCTAAGCAATCCTTACAATTTGTTTATTTGTTAAGAACGGCTTTCTTCCGCTGATGCGACCATTAAGATTAGCTTCATGTAGTCAGTCTACTATATAGTTTTCTTGAAACATTAAGGTTATTTTTAGGGCTATTACTTTTATTTGAAGTTTTTGAACTTCGAAATATTCGAAGCTTCGAAGTTCGAAGCTTCGTTTCAAAACTTCGAAGAGGAAAAAAACTTCGGATTTACTAAGCTTCGAAGCTTGACTATTCGTTCAACATAATAGACATTAAAAAAATTCGAAGCTTCGAAGTTTTTACTTAAAAATATTTCATAAATTTTTTGTGCCTGTGCACACTTACACTTCGATATAAGAAAAAACATTAGATCTTGGGTGTGGAGCTATTATACTAAAAGTTCTGATGCTCAATCAGCGATTTTCAATGTATGCGAGCGAGTATTACAATCGCATGGTTCCACGAGTTCACTGCGTGTGCATCTAAAGATGCATTAAATTTTTCCAGAAGAATTAAAAAGAAAACGCCAGCATAAAGAAAGGTAAGTTCACGGTGGGATGCTGTAAGGCCAAAGGTTCTAAGGCCATATTGCCATTATAACATTATTGTAATGATAAAAAAATCAAACACAATGTTTCATTTCCAGAAAGTCATTTTGGCTTTATAACAGTAGAGCTGATTATTTTTTTTTAACGTTTATAAAACGCGTTCAATGTCGCATTGCAAACTGACTGAAACAAGTATTAGCATTTTTTTCTGCATCTATGTATTACCCATTCAGAAAGCAATAAAATATTGTTTGTCAAATTAAAATAAATAAATACGTAGTTACACAATGTGTATTTCAAACTGGGTATCATTCGGATACTCGAATAATTGAATTCTTCGAAGTTTTTCCTATTCGAATAGTAACATTTGAAGCTTCGCCTTTAAAACTTCGAAGTTCCGAAGTTTGCTTCGAATATTCGAATACTTCGAAGCTTCGAAAAAACCCAATATGAACAGCCCTAGTTATTTTCTTCATTTATTTCCCTCATAATTTGCTTCGCTGACTTACAAGTATTAACATCACTTTTACTAACTATAAGTCTAACAGTAGACACGGTGATTTGACGCGGTCTAGGATTGCTTGGCTTATTATCAAAATTATTTACTTGATTTAATGAGTGCATTATAGACCATTTTACGCGAAATATTAAGAATATCCGGAATTTCAGGCGGTTTTTTACCTTTTCGACGAAGTTCGTGACTCTTGTATTTCTTGTGACTATTGAAAAAAAGGGACTCTTGTATTAAACCAAAACATAAAGCGAGATTAATTGCAAAGGGGTTTACTCCAAGATTCGTAGAGGATTGTGATGAAACTTTTGCACCCTTCGGAAGAAAATATACAATTGTTAGAACATTAATTACTGTTTTGTACATAAAAGGGTTAATTGTGAAGCATTTTGATGTTAAGACGGTTTTCTTAAATGGATATCTTAAAGAAGATATTTTTATGACCATTCCGAGGGTTATATTAAGAAAGGTTATATCTAAAAATTTGGTTTGCAAACTTCAAAAGTTTATGGGCTAAAGCAGTTTTGAAAAGCTTGGTATAATAAACTTAATTCAGTATTAGTTTACGAAGGGTTTTTGAGAAGTAAATTTGATACTTTTCTTTATGCGAAAGGATTAAGAGATAAGCTTATTTACATATTAGTGTATGTAGATTACATACTTATCTGTATTCACAAGGACGATGACATTGAGCAAATTTTCAAAAGATTGGGAAAACATTTTGTAATTAATAATTTAGGCAATGTATCAACATATCTTGGTATGCAGACCGAAAAAGATATTGAAGGAAGTCTTTATTGACACCAAGAAGAAAAGATAGAAATTAACATGAAACATGAAATGTGCAATTCTTTTCTGCGAATTTCTGGATAATCATATTCAATTATTTTCTTTTGATACGGACTCGTACTTTTTCCAGACCATATATTCTATAGATGCTCTCATCTTGAGGCGGTTTAAAAAGCTGATGTGATGGTGATTTTGCTAATATAATAGATACAAACATTTCAAATAAAACATATTTAAAATAACTATTATAATACATTGCAGTGACCTTTATAATACTACGCATTGCAGTGATCTACAAGCACGTCTCAAAGTTGTTGTTTCCTGTAATTTGAAGAGATATCATTAATGTAAACAATAGAAGTTATTGCAACAACATAGAGTAACATTAAGTTTTACATATATTTCGCAGATATACAATTAATGTGTGATATCGAAATTGACGTAACGTGACGCTTATGTTGATTGTGTGTGGTTGCATGTGGTTTACTTATTTGTTGTTGATTGATGATTGATGTTGAATTGTTGCAAGTAGACGACGAAGATGAAGAATTATTATTGTTTGTGATTAAGATTAAGACAATAAAAGTCATATGTTTTTTTTTTACATTCAAACATTTTAATTTTCAAATTAATTTATATTCAATATTCTTTTTTATATATGTTTATATTTTTTTGTTTCTGCATTATTTACTTATTATCACAAAAAAAGAAACAACAAAACAAAATTTAAATATCATTCATATTCATGATTATGAAAGTTAAAATTTGCCATTTTTTGTTTTAATATTTCAGTTAACTTTCTGAATTTCTCATAAAATAGTTTGGCTTTAAAGCATTGCATAAAATTTAAGTAAATGACTTAAAGTTATCATAAGATAGTATGTAATATATATATTTTTTTTTTTTCAAAACATCAGCTTAAAATAAAAAGTTTCTTTCTACTTAGATATTGTATCATATTTTTTTTTTTCTTTGTTTTTAATATAAGTTAAGGGTTACTTATAAAACGCACGTTTGTGACGACGTTATTTTAAAATTTTATTTATATTTGCATATTTTTGTATTGATGTAGAAGCTTAAAGAACAAAACACAAAAAAGAAAATTAACATATATATAAATAAATGCATTAGGATACATTTTTTTAATTCTAGAAAAACTTAAATTGAGCTTTTGTATTGAGTATATATATATATATATATTTATATATTTTTGTTTGCTTAAAATTTTATACATATTTTTTTATAATTTTGTTTAACAAATTATATTTTTATATATATATTTTTTCTATATTTAATTTGATTTGTTTATTAATATCAGTTTTAAAAACAAAGATCAGTTTTGTTGCTATGGCTGCTCTCAGAGTAGTTAACTTTGCATCTAATTACTATAGACACACGCTCTCTCTCGTTCTAACACTCTCTTTTTTTGCTTACGTTGCTTGAAAGATGTCGTAAAGCGGGTTTTATTTGACTAATATTTTTTTATTCAAACCTTTAAGAATTAGATAAAGAAAAAAAATAATTTTAAAAACAAAAAAAAAAACTCTAGGTTAAAATTTTTAAAATAAACTTTTAAAATTCACTGAATCATAAATGCTGGTTTAATAGTTTTGCTTACATTTTAATACAATGATGTCTAGTTTTTAGCAGACTTTAGAAAAAATTAGAAAAACAAAAAAGAAGCTTTTTAATGTTTGCAATAGTTTGCAAAGGAACATGATAATTACTTTTTGTTCATAATACATTTTGAAAAAAAATGTGTTTGAAAATATAGCATAAATGATTCTATTTTTTCGAAAATTAATTTGCAACTGAATCATAAATGATATTCTTTTATCGAAAATAAATTTGCAAATGAAAAAAATGCTAATTTGTTTTGATATTAATAAATGAGTACTTCAACAAATAATATGGTGTTATGGACGTATTAACGTATTTGTCATTAAACAACTTCAAGAACTGTCATGTTTACAGCAATATTTGTATTTATAAATTTGTATTTGTATAATTAAGCGTTAATGTTAGCAAAAGAACAGTTTTAAAAACAGTTATTGTAAAATTATTGTTATGGCTCTTTTGAAAAATTTCAATGTGGAACAAAAAGTCTCATTTATGATTCTCTTGCGAGCATTTTAGATCAAAAAATTATATAAAAACAATTTATTTGCAACGGTCGTTGGGTTGTTAAGTTCAAAATGGTTTCATAAATAAATTTAAAAATAAAACTTTTGAAAAAAATTAGAAAGTGTAAGAAAAATTATTCAGTATCAGAAAGAAATATGAAAGTTAAATTAAGCAATATTGCGACAACGTTGTCTTAATTCTGCTTGGTTGTTCAGTAGCAACGTCCAGCATAGTACAAAATTATTATTTTGAAATTTATTTATAGCACACACTTTTGCTCTTTTCAATTTATCAATACAATTTTTTTAAAAAAGTCAATAATTTTTTGCTATACATTTTTCAAAATATAAAAATGCGCAGATTGAACGATTTTTGGATTTTTTAATTCAAGTTTGCGGCTCCAACTTCAAAAATAAGTAATCAAACTTAAAATTTGAAAATAAGCACGAACGCTAGGGATAACACAAGAAGTAATAGTTGTATTCGTATCAATACTTTTCATGACTGTGGTTTATGTTTTTCTTTGGAGATACACAATAATGGGTACATGTTTAAGCACACAGCCCAACAGCAAGCAAAGCAATATGCTGCTTGCCATAAAAAATAACAACATGCTAACCCTTTTTGTTGAACACAGTTATAGTTCATAAAGTCTGATGCTTGCTGTTTGTACTAAAAGGATATATGGGGATTGCGATCATAAAACATGAGCTACTTTATTTGTATACTTTTTTTGAATCTGAAAATCTTTTGCTTTTTCTTTTAAAATTTTGTTAAAGTAATATAGTCACGTCCATAGGGATTGAAGACCAAGTGTACTGCGGTATCACAGTGGAACAAACTTGTCTAAATGAACTGGTGTATTTATTACACAGGCTGCCGCCCCTATCTACCTAACATCTTCATGTAAGTTTTGTTGTTTGGAGACTTAAGCATATATCAATAAATTCCAGGCGTGTTATTTTTCTATAGCTGTGACTTATTTAAAAACAAAATCAAAACAAAATGATCAAAAATTAGGGATTCTTCAATTTGATGAAGTTGAAAATCAATTTAAAAACATTCTTATGTAGCAGTTTAATCTAAAAATCATTCTCGAAAAGGTTCGACAAGCAACAGTTTCATGATGCCACGGTATACCCAAATGTACAGTGGTGGAAAAAATAATAAAATAGTGTCGAAATATTAATAGAAAAAGAAACTGGAAGATTTATCACTACTGTATGGCTATGACTAAGCAACGAAATTTAATATTTTTTCTCTCATTTGAATAATTTCAAATATCATTATTATGTCAATTCTATGTCGATAAGGAATAACAGCTAAACTCATTTTGAAAATTCCAGAAGAGCATTTTTCAGATGAAAATTGCTCCTTTATATCACTATACCTTTGCTTTCATTGTTAAGATTTGATGGCCTCAAACATTTAATTTTCAAGGTACAACCATTAAAATTTGAGTACTAGTGTTTTTCGTTGCGAAAAAAAGCAAATAAATTAAGAACCTCATTTTGCCCTATCTCGACTGTAGCGGTTATTCCTTGTCGACACAAAATTGTAAGTTAATAGAAAACATTGAAAAATTACGTGAAACAAAAATCTAATCTCAATCCAACAGAGGACATGTGGGGAGTTCTAACGCGTCTAATGGGCGAATTGAAATAAAAATCGAAAAGACTTGTGCCATAAAATCAAGGAATCCTGTTATTTCTATATACCGGCGGTTACTAATTTGGTAGATTTTTTTGGAGTGGAGATGTCATGAAGTTATCAAAACGTAAGGAAAACCAAACTAAATACTGACTCTATAACTTCCCAACTCATGAAAAGGTAAATTCAAAGAAATTATACAGAAATATTGCAAAAGTTGAACTTTATAATTTTTTCAGGTCGAATTTACAAAAAGATTGAAATTTAATTTTTGTTAGACTTTTTGCGAAAAAAACATATCTGCATACTTTTTATAAAAAATTATGAAAATAAAATTTTTGTTGAGCAAACTGTTCAAGAAAATTAACGTTTCTAATATTTTCTCAACAACAGGGGAACAACAATTTTCTGCGTCCTTCGTTTATATTCATCTGATGAAATTTTTTATGCAATCTTTCTGTAGATGTTGTGTTTGCTATACTAGGAAGTCCAGAAAGAGTCTTTTTAATGTATCAAATGAGGCATTTTCCTGGAAATTATCGTGCAGACGAGGTAATGATGAGTAAAAGATTTCACCAGGACATTGCTGCGATTGAAGACAGATAAAAGGAAAAGTTTTTGGTTTCAATTTTTAATTTTCAACGGTATTAGTAACCACGTTATAGCATTTCAAAGTTTAACATAGCGACTGCATAAAATAAGCTATGAGCCACTAAGCATGTATTCACAAATAAAGTTAGAATGAAACCGAAATTCTACAACTATTCTAATAAAAACATATTAGAATACTAGCCTGATGAGTATCTTAAAATACAGAATTACCAAAATAGGCTACTGCAAGAGAAAACAAATAATATTGCGGATACAATTGAGGCGCTTAGAATCAAAGTGGTACAACTTAGCGAAAAAAGAGGCATTTTTTTAAAGGTTGAAGGATCTGTTATGGGTAATTACTGCGTAGCAAAATATTCAGATCGTTGAATATCTTGACAGCTTGACATCAGCACCCAATATTAGTTTATCGAGGAAATAAAGTCAGAAGTTGCACGTTTCGCAATAAAAAATTCTGAGGTCAAGAGCAGACCCTAGAGCCCAGAGTGTTACAAGATCCTCAGTTGATAAATGATTTTAAAGATTGTGATGGGCTTATAGATCTTTTATAACTCGTTTTCCAAATGAGCTGTCGTGTATTGCAGAAGCCAAAGCTGCAATAAACCATAGAGGTGAAATATATATGTTTGCAAGTAGCAGTTTTGGCATGAAACTGGCTGAGGCAAATTTTCATTTAAAAGGGTTTGTCAAAATTATTACAACACTCAGTCGGTCATGGGCCATCTGTATTCGAATTTCTTTCTAGTGAAACTTTTGGGAATTGAAGAAAACCTTTAAATCTTTACAAATTGATAACGATAAAACTCCTGAATGGCTAGTGAACACGTTTTGGTACTTAAAATACTATTGATAGTGTACAAAAAAAGACTTCATAAACTTTTGGTGCTTTTAAAACTCTAAAAAAGTTTCAGATTAAAATAAATATTACTATTAACTAAAAAAAAAAATAATAACTTTTGTTTACATTAAAAAAAAAAAGAAAAAAATACCAAAATCATTGATTTGTCAAAACACACGAATTCACTCGAAATCCTCACTATTGGTAACAGCTTCGTCAAAGTTGTAAAAGCATAGCTTGCAAAATAATTTATAAACATGTGCTATACATCTTCATATAATGCGTTATCTTTTTGTAAATTTTCTGTATAAATAAAATATAGAAATACTTCTGCTAGCTGTTCTACGACTATATCTATGTTCAGCAATAAAAAGTCAGCGTGTTGTTTTGCTTGGAAAAAATGCCATATTAACTGTGTTGCCATAAAAAATTTTTGCTCTGTCGAACTATCATATATTCATAACTGTTTACCAAGTCCAGAACGGCATCAACTGCAGTCATGCGTAGAAGCTTAAATCCGCCGGAAACAAAAGTAAGAAAAAGATTGAGTTATTTTGGTAATCTCAAGCCTAGGCTACATTTTTTAAGTACAATGTATGGTTCCAGATCAAATTTAAGTTGCTCAAACGATGTGGACTTCTGCTGCTTCTGCTTTACATTTTTCACCATCGCCTTCCTGTTCTTTGCCTGTTTTTTTATCTGCTTTTTGGCCTTGCTTTTGGCAATATTTGGCTATCTTCTGCTGCGCCCAATTGATGCATTTTTAATAGTTTTCAATTTTTTCGGCTGCTTCTGCTGTTGTTCCTCTACAAAGCTATCGCCTGCTTTTAACACATCTTGCTGCTGCTTATTTTTTATCGTCTTCATTTTTGCACCTTTAACAGTCTTTATTTTGGGTTTTTCTTTGGTGGAGGATGTGGTGGGTTTGGAGCTGGAAGAACTTGTGCCTGCTTTTGGACTTGTTGTAGTGTTGAAGGAGGAGAACGACGATGAGGAAGTCGAAGCTAGGTCTGACATCGCTGCTGGGTTTACAGCTGCTGGTACAGGTGGTGAGGTTGAGCTTTTCGAGTCGGTTTCATTTTCAAGATATTCTTCTATTTCGGGTGGCACAAAAACATTCTTAACTATGTTATTCAGCGAGTAAGTGTGTTTTATGTGTTTTTCCATCAGCTTGGTGGAAACACCGGGACTGCTACATTGTAGTGCACCTGTTTCAATAGCATCGTCTACTAATTTTGACAGCGAAGGTGGAGTGCTGTTGGAACCGCTACGTTTGGGATTGTGTTTGGGCGTGCTTGTTTTAACACCTTTTGCTGGGCGCCCACGTTTACGCGTTGTTGCCTTTTCAACTGTCACTGTTGTTGTAGACGGTGAGCTGGCATGTCCCTCTATTGCAATAGCTAAGAGTTCCGCTGGCGATTGCACTCGAAAACTGGCATCAGCGCAAATAGTTTTACGTCGCTTGTGCACAGGTTGATGCCGCTGCCTATTGTGCTCTTTACCCTCAGCGGTAGAGATTTCGTCGTGTGTTGAGAGTTTACGAGTTCGACGTCGCGTAGAGCGGCTGCTGCTGCTGTTAGTGGTTGTGCTTTCGGGCAAATGATGCGTTGTGTCCACTTGATTGTTCTGCACTGCAGAACCAACTAGTGCTGCGGATAGTGTTGCTGCTGTTGCGGTCGTTAAGGACATTCTTCTGGCTGATAAATTACCATTTGGTGAAGAAGTTTGCATCATTAGCGCATTTGAGTGGTTAGTGCTACGCAGCTGCAATGTTTCGCAAAGCGTTTCCTGTGTTGAAGAGACTTCATGGTCGGATGTAGAAAGCGTTGTGTTAACAGCTGCCGTTGCGGCGGCAGCATTGGAGTTTGCACTAGAACGTGTAGCTCTTTCCGCCGGCACATGTGTTGAGTCTACTGACGCTGACATAGGCGCTGTTTCTGCTATAAGCAGATCCGGTGTTGGCGCTCCTGTGTAGGCAGCTGGCAGCGCTAGTAGTGGCGTTGGTGTCGGCACATCACGACTTTCACCATTGAAGAGATATGCTGGAACTGTGGGCGTAGCTTCGAAATTAATTAGAGTTAAATTTGATTGATTTCCTAGCGCATGATTAATGGCAGCACCTGCTGCAGCAGCCAATTCAGATATGCGACAACAGTTTGGCAGTTTCTGTGATGGCGGCACGCTTTCGTCGCTGCCTTCGTGATTTTGTTGTCTTGTTGCTATATCTTTTGTAAGTGCTGATGCTGCTGCCGAAGTAGATGGCTTTGTATCTGACATTAATGGGTTGTTTGAATGCTGGGGCGTTTGTGTCTCTGCTATGGCAGCGGTGGCTGCTGTATTGGCCAACATAGCTAGACCGGAGGCTGCGGCAGCGGTTTCTACAAAACTGGCCGGCTCTAATTCTTTTATTAGTTCAGAGCCATTACAAGAGCCAGGCGCCTGCTCACTGCCACGTTTTTCTGCCGCAGGTGTAACATCGTATGCAACCTTGGCAGATTTATTAGTTGCTTCTTCTTCCACGTCGATTTCATCACTTGCCTCATTTTCGTCACTTTCTCTGTCATCATTATACATGTGCAACACATTTTTGTCCAGCAATTGAGATCTTATTTTATTTTTCGCCGCCAAGACTAGCTTTCTTATGCGCTGCATTTCCAAGCTTGTCTCAGTGAACTGGTTAGAACTTTCGAGCTCTTCTTCTTGTGCTTGTACTTTGGCCAAGACGCGCATTTCATTAGCAATACGATTCTTTTGCCAGATACGTTTTATGCGCACCTTAACAGGCTTCGTTGCTGATTTGGGAGTAACCACTTCAGCATTCAACATGCGTTCGGGTGTAGGCGTGCGCAGTAGACGTCTTTCCAGTTCCTCCTCATCCTGCTCTTCCGTTTTTGCTTGTTTTACATCTTTGGGTTGGTTATTAGCACTAGAGTTCGTTATTGGCAGTTGTTTTGTCGATTTGACAGATGCTTGGCTGTCACTGAAATAATCGATTCCACATACGACCCGTGATCGCTGCATGGTATCTTCTATATTATTACGATCATCAATTGATACAATACGCTGTCGCATTTTTGCGGACTTATGTTCATGTCTCTTTTGCAAACGCATGGCCAACTTATTTTCCTTACGTTTGGGATGCTCATGTCTTCGACGTTTTGCTTTCTTTTCTTCTTGTTGACGTTTCAGTTCGGTTATCTGTTCCTTCAGCATTTGCTCCTCCAACATTTTTGCTTGCAGCACACGTTGGCGCTCTGCCTCTTGTCGTTTCTCCAATGCTTGCTGACGTTTCTCACGCTGCATTTGTAGCAATCTATTTAAACTTTGCACCATATTACGATCCAATTCATAATTACGTTCGATAACAACGCAGCATTTTTTTCTTAGATTTTCATCAAGACTTTGGTAATAACTAGAGTAGCAGTCATGCAAATGGCGACCATTATTGGATGAACCTGCAGCCAGCAGCATTTCTTTGCATGTCATTTTTGTAGGTGCATAAGGCGCACCATTGCTGGAGGATGATGAACTGTAGGAAGGCGCGATGTGGGGGGTGTTGGTGCGACATTTCTTTATATTTCGATGTAAGTGAGAGGGCAGACATTGCCTATGCAATACCTGTCTCTTCTCCGCATCAGTGTAATGTTCTCTAAATGCACTCAAGTGTTCTGTGCGAAAGGAAAGAAGATAAAAAAAGAAAAATAAATATTTGTAAGCAATTCATATTTGATAAAGTAAGTTAGTTGTGGAAAGAAAGTGAAAAAAAGTAAAAATATATACATAATAAGTTTAGTTGAAGTTATGGCCACATTTTAAAGCATTAGTATATAAATACAAAAAATAAAAAAACCATCTAATGTCGCACATCATCTGTTAAAATAACAAACACGTAGTTAGATACAAACGTTCTGTTGTCAGGCAGATCTTAACAATTAAACTTTTTCTCTTCTAAATAACAAAACCATAACAAAGTTGTCACTTTTTTGGATTAATAAATTCGATTATGTTCAGATAAATTTTAGTCAAATTTCTTCGCAACATTCCTACTTTTTCTTCTTTCAAACAATATTCCTTCTATAAATACAATATTTCCTAAAATTAAATGCTTTTTTTTTGTTTTGAACCAAGCTTTGCTGGTATAACACCTATTAAGTAAAGTCTGTCTTGTTTCGGAAAAGGTTGGTTACCATCTTAAGTCCACCCAAACCTCCGCGTTTTGTCTCCTGGAAATGGCAAACTAGCAACAACTAGTTTGATGGCAAATCTGAGCGCCGGGTTACTCTGGCCTTCAAGCAAAAACAAAACATTTCAATCAAACCATTAACAATGAAATCTGATGACAACAACCGAACAAAGGCTTCCGAAGAGGTGATAGGCTATCACTTTCCGGAACCAGTGGTAGTGACCAGGAGTGTCGCGACGGCTCTGCAGAGAGGCACGCAACCTAAACAGCGCCCCGAGAGAAGAGTAGGGATGAGAGATGTTTTTTCAGCTCGAGGTAGATATGGGGAAAACGAGAGGCAGATATGCGTTAATGCGAGAAAGTTAAGGTGCTTGGCGACAGGAATGACGCTCGAAAAAATAAGACGCCTGGCCGATGTTTTAGGAATGGCTTCAAGGGGGAATATGGGAATCTAGTGACAGATTTCCAGAGTACACTTATGTTGGGGAGGGAATACTTCTCTTATCTTCTAAATGGCAACGCTAACAACCATTCCGCCAATAGAAATGATCTCTCGGAAACCCCAATTATGAATGACAGCGTTGAAGTTCCGCTCCCTGCCTACACCAAAGAAGCAGAAGCCGATGGACTACCGCCTGAGCTGTTTAAGAACGGAGACAAAGCTCTGCTCAATCCACAAAGGCAATCCTACCATTTGGACCAACTATTCGTTGGATAAGCCTACTAAATATCGCATTTAAGCTCCTGTCGAGCGTAGAGTGTTACACTTGTAGGTGTGGTACTATGTTATCGATTAAAATCTGCCTTATCGAACCTTGTCCGCCATATTTTGATCATTGGGACAGTATAGTATGATTTTAGGCTGTCAGAGTTAGCGCTACAAGCGAAGCGGTACTTGAAGCTTTGCTGGCTTGAAGCGATACTTGATGCTATAAGCAATGCTTTTTTATGTCGGAGTGAAAGCGTTTTTTTATTACCAGAATTGCTGAATCATTCAGTTTTATACATCAAAATCCATACAAATAATTTTAAACATCTATTGAACGCTTGATGCTTTCGAAGTAGTTTATAGCATCGCTTTTACTCTGACTCTTTTTGAATTTTTTCATAGAAAAACACAGGTAAAGCTTTGTAACTTCAGATAGCGTCATAGCACAGCGTTCACTCTGACAGGAGCCTTAGTTATGGATCGCTGCATGAAAGAGCAATGCATCGATTCGCCAAAAATGGGGTCGCAATCACTACTTTAGTGAAAAAACTGTGCGCAACATTGTGAATAAATTTTATTAAACTGGATCCGTACTTGATGTTCCGAAGCTAACCAGAATGCGGACATCACGCAGTGCTCAGAATATTGCTGCTGTTAGTGCAAGTGTCGTCGAGTCTTCTGAAATGTCTGTTCACCATCGGTCGCAACAATTGGCCATTTCCGCAATCTCCATGCAACGAATTTTACGCTTGGACTTGAAGTTACACCCATAAAAAGTCCAAATGACGCAAAAGCTTTCTGATTTCCACTTTGGCTTCTATGTTGACAAGCAAAACTACCGCATCTATGGCTCGGAAAATCCACAAGTGATCGTGAAGAAGCCAATGCATTCACCACGAGTAACTTTTTGGTGCGATCGGAGGCACCATAGGGCCATTTATTTTCGAAAATGAGGATGGAAACACCGAAAATGTCAACTCTGAGCGGTATCACACTATGTTGGAGGACTTTTTTGTGCGGAGGTTGAAGCTCAGGGTCTGCACGATATGTGGTTTCAATAGAATGGCGCTATATCACACACAACTTGGCGTAATTTGTACTTTTTGCGTGCAAATTCCCGAACGTGTAATTTCTCGTCGGGGTGATGTGAATTGGCAGTCCAGATCATGCGATTTGACGCCGTAAGACTTTTTCTGTGGGATAAATGGACAAGCGGTTTTTTTTAAATCCACAAAGAGGATGACCAGCATGGAACTGTAGTGGTTCTGTCCGCTGGAATAGAAAATTCTCTTGATATTGTCGGAAAGAAATTAGAGGACGTTAAGACCATTATGAATGGAGCTGGATAAACACAAAGGATAAAGTCTATGTGAACAGTGAGATATCTACGGAATAGTCGCGGTGACTTTATCCTCAAAATAACTTTTTCGAACATAATCCTATTGTGTGACTTTTCGAACGAAATAAAATATTTGAAAAATTCCCATCTGTTTGCTTTTTATTCGAAATCAAAGTACCACACTCTTAATGGAACACCCTTTATAATGTCAAAGACTAAAGCCCATCTTAAACCAACTCATTGGACCCTATCAGCGTGGCTTTAGATATCGACCTAATATTTAAGCTCTAACAAATCGTGGAGAACACCCTAGAAAAACAAATCGACAGGCACAATCTTTATAATGCTTATAAAGCCGCTTTCAGTCCACTAAAAAGTCTATATTCCACCATGTCTAAAATTGGTATTCCTGCGAAGTTAGTACGTCTTTGTAGGATGGCACTGTGCAACACCAACAGCGCAGTGAAAATCGGGAAGGACCTCTTCCCTCTGTTCGATACGAAGCGAGGTTTCAGACTAGGTGATTCCTTATTTAATCTAGCAATGGAGAAGTTCATTCCAGCTGATGATTTGAGTACAAGTGGCACAATATTCTATAAGAGTTCTATGCTGCTGGCGTATGCTGATGATATTGACATCATTGGCCATAATACGCGTGAAGTCAGTGCAGCATTCTACAGGCTAGAAAAAGAGTCGAGTCGAATGGATCTTGCAGTGAACGCAGATAAAACGAAGTGTCTTGTGTCAAGTTTGTCCCAACTAGTCCCAGCGTCTTGAAAACCACGTTTCTGTTGACAATACCTCTTTTGAGGTTGTTAAGGACTTCGTCCAGCTGATATTATTCAAATCATATCAGTATTGAGATTAAACGTAGAATAAGTCTTGCCAACAGGTGTTACTTTCGATTCAGAAGGCAATTGAGAAGCAGAGCTCTCTCTCTCGACGAACAAAACTGACGATATATAAAAGTCAATTATCATGCCGAATCACAAACCTGGACGTTGAGCTGCTCTGATGAAAGCACTTTGGGAGCGTTCGACAGAAAAATCCTTCGTAAGCTTTATGGTCCAATCTGTGTCAATGGCGAGTACCGAATACGATGGAATCACAAGCTGTATGAGCTATATGCCAACATCGATATAGTCAAGCGTATTAAAATTTAGCAACTTCGCTGGCTAGGTTATGACGAGAGAATGAACGACGATGCTCCACCGAACAAAATTATTTGATTCAGTATCCAGCGGCGGTCAACGCAAACGAGGAAGACCGAATCTCGGACCGATGCTTGGAGTTTCTAACTGGCGCCAGGAAGCGCACGACAAAAGAGGCTGGCGAAAATTCTTAGACGAGGCCAAAACCGAGCAACGGTTGTAAGCGCAATCTAAGTTAGTAACTAAAGTGAGTGATATTATATAGAAGACCCAAATATACGAACATTTTCGAAACGGCTCCGCAAACTTGCACATTTTGTAAGTTGCTTTTATCAATTTCTATGCGTCGTGCGTCCGAGTTTTTCTCCACAACTAAACCTCAATGTTCACAGATGACAGCTGTCAACCAACAAGACTCTACAGCAGACAAACAAAAAGACGATAAATTAAAAAACGGCGATCCTAAGGGGAGACCTCTTACATAGAGAGTATTTTGTAATCAATACTCTTGCTGTACAATAAAGGATACTGACTAAGTAAAAAATATTTGCCGAAATTTAACATCAGAATAAATAGAGCTCCCACACTACTTTTGGTATTCAGCCTAATCATAAAACATTTTCTCCCGGGAGTTGTAAAAATAGTTAATTGTTAAGTTAAATACTTTTTGGAAATTTTCAATATAATTTTGTTCATCAACCGCCAATATTCATGAGTGTAAAATAAAACTAGTAAGGTATTTCTTCGACTTGGCCGAAGTTAAAATACCCCCACAGGTGATTCGCAGTGGTACAAATCTTAAATTGCACCTCTTTTTATATGAGATTTCAAAGAATTTTACTATTTTGATGACGTCTAAAATACATTCATATCAAATTGTTTTCCTACAAAATAAAGACAAGCCTTTTTATAAAGTTTTCAATTATTGGTTGTATGGGAGGTGGGCGTGTTCTTGAGTGGTTGATGCCAATTTTTCTAACACGCCTCAATTTTGATATAATATACATACACAAATACCCAATTTCAGGTCTGTAGCTTAAATATTAGCCTGATTATAGAGTTTCCAATATTATGAGTTGTATGGGAGGTGGGCGTGTTCATCGATGGATGACGCCCATTTTTCTAACACATCTTGGTTTTATTATAAAAAGAATAAATACCTAATTTTACTTTTGTAGCTTCGACAGGAGCCTATTTATATAGTTTTCAGTTTTGGGGTTGTTTGGGAGGTGGGTGTGTTCGTGGACGGATTACGCCCATTTTTCTTTCACGTCTTACTTTTTATATAAAAATAATATATATTTAATTTTACTTTTATAGCTTCGACACAAGCCTCTATACATAGGCTTCAATAATAGGATTGTATGGGAGGTGGGCGTGTTAGTGGGTGGATGACGCCCATTTTTCTAGCACACCTGAGTTTTTTCATAGACTAAACAAATACCGAATTTAAGTTTTGTAGCGTAAATATTAGTTTCTTTATGGAGTTTTTATCATTGGGGTTGTATGGGAGGTAGGCGTGGTTTTCATCCGATTTAGCCCATTCTCGAACTTGATCTTAGTTTTTTTAAAGGAAGCTTAAATATCGAATTTCATTACGATAGCTTGAATAATACCGCTGTTATCGTGTCCACAGACAGACAGACAGACAGACGTACAGACGGACATGGCTAAATCAACTCAGGTGGTGATGCTGAGCAAGAATATATATACTTTTCTATACCTACCACGCCTCCTTATGGGCGTTACACACGTCGTGACAAAATTAATATACCCCTTATGTATGCGTGGGGGTATAAAAATGCAAATTTGAGTTTTTCTCTTTAACAAATATCATTTTTACCCCATATTTTGAGAAAAGATCAAATTTTGTGGTCTCTTTTAAAAAGGAGGTATCAAAAGGAGATATCTTTATCTGCTATCTAAAAACCGGAAACTCCCATTTACAACTCCCGGGAGAAAATGTTTCATTGGGCTGATTAATGGCGTTTTCGTTTCTACCAAAAAATGTTGCCTTTTCATTGCCCTTGCCTTTTTTCGTGTTCGATTCTAAAATAAGTGCAAACGGGTGAGTAAATTCTGTGTTCGTTTCTTGAAATGCCACACTCACAGAGGGCAAAAAAGGCGCATTTTCTGCCTTGCGAAACTTTCTCAGTGTACATTATTGTCCTGCATATCAGCTGTTTTTAAAATCACAATATTGTGAAATGCGTGCGTTAGACTAGGATGTTCATATTCGTTGATTTAAGTTGACATTTTTTGAGTAGGCAAAAACATGCACTTTTCAGGGTTGCAGGCAACATTGAAAACATTTTGCAATGCGACAAGGTAACATTTTTTGGTAGAAACGAAAACGCCATAAGTTGTTGTTGTTGGGTTGTTGGGGGGAATGATCCAGTTGATTGGAAGTGCGAAATAATAGCCATTCCTTTACAATTCTGTCGTGTGCTTGGAATCAATAATTTTCTTGAAAGACTTTAGTTCCATATAAGAGCAAATTCTCAATACAGGGTGACAAATTTTCGGTTAAAATGTAAAGGTCATCTGTTTTAGTCATAGTAGATATCAATATCAAATTTCTTACTTCCTTCACTGCCATACATCCCCACATCAATGCCGAACCGAGCACACTGTGCTTTACTGAGGATATGACATTTGTTTGGAAAAAGATCCTCAGAATTTTTACTGGTCTTTTCTTACCAAAAGTTTCAAATTTATTCCTTCCGTTGAAAATTATATTGTTCCATACCTTTTTTTGATATATTCGAGCAAACGATTGTTTGATTTTTTTCAATATGAACGCCATTTTTCTTGGACCCCGTTAATGTAGGCTACAAGCAAATAGAATTCGTCGAATGTATGGGATATAGGAGAGCAAACGGAGTAGGTAAAATGAGACCACTATGAATAACATACATAGAATATTGTAACATTTTAGAAGAAAATATAACACCCAGTCTTGAAAAGTTCTGCTTGGAACGAACTTGTATCTTTATCTTAATCTTTATCTTAATTTAGTAGAATCTGTGCCAAGGATAAATAGGATATTTAAATGCAAGAAACTGCATATTTCTGCACAAGTTGACAATTACTAAGACTCCATCATACCTTTACGAAAAACTTTGTTTCTGTGCATCGAATAGAACTTTGAATTTTACGAGTATAATACCACGATACTCTTGTTTACACTCTAAGCGGTTGTTTTCCATCAACGCCATCATCTAGCTTTGGAACTAGCTTCCCTCAAACATTAAAAACATTGTCTACACGAGCAAATTTAACCTTTTTCTCTAACTTCTAATTTTCTTCCCTTTATCTTCTATGCTGCTTAAAATACTTTATTATCTCCTTCTTTTACTTAGTTAAGTTAAGTTTTTAAATAAATTTAATTTTGATTTTTTTCTCTATCTTATTTTAAAATTGTTTTTGTTTATATGAATTTTAATAATTAGCCTTATGTTGTATTTCCTGTTGATTATTATGTTTTTAAATTTTTAAATTGTTATACGCTGAAGACCTTTGTTGATCTTACTGTACTAATTTTTAAGTCAAATAAATACAAATACAAATATTATATTAAATATTAAAAATCCTTTGTTCAATGTAAAAAAAAGATCTTGAAACCTTTGTCAAAATACAGTTTTCTATTATTAATAACTTTATTTTAAAAATCAATACTTCTCCTAAATTATTCTTTAATTTTGTTTGTGTTCTTTTTAACACAATATCACCATAAACATTGCTAATTTAGATAAAAGTCTTTGAGTTCCGGTTATTCTGCTTTCTTAATTTTAAAACAATTCTACAATTCAGATTTTCAATACCGATAAACCCAGAATTTCTAATACTGTCTGGCATTAAATTCTCTAGTAAATTTCTAAATAAGACAACATTAAATTTTCCAGTAATAAAAATTTAAAGTTAATTACGAAACTAATAATTTTATAATTTTAATATTAATAGCATTATAGAATACACAAGGCAGTGCAGTAGTTCTCTTGGGGAACATAGGTTGTCAAAAATATAATTAAGTTAAGCTCAATAAACAGCTGATGCAGAATTTAACAGCACTTTGCTTTTGACAAACAATGTTCGCCTTTTGTGAGAAGAAAAAAGCTGTTGTAACACTACCTTGTTAATTCTGTCATGGTTAGTAGCAAAGAAAAATTGATGTAAATATATGTTATATACAGCCCAAAATACTATAATACTGTTATTATTATTTTCTATGTTTTAGTATTCTTAATATCTCTGTAACGAAGGTTAGATACGCAAACTACAAATTTAATTGACCCACATATATTTTTCTAAGCCAACATTTGAATTTGGTTTTAAAAATGATAAAATGTAGCATTTAGTTCATTGTTTGTAAATATATTGTTTTGTCATTAACAAAACAATCAACGATTTAAAAATTATTGTTTCATTCTTTTTTACTTCCAAGAAATTAAAATCCGACGTTTTTTTGAGGTTGGGAAAACTTTATCTATTTGATACCTGAACTTTATCTATTTGATATACACATGTGGTCAGAAAAATAGGTGTGCTGGTTTTTTGTTCAGTTCAATGCGATCAACAAAGATTGCGGTTTAAACAAGTTTTTGCAACAAACAAAAAAAAAAAAAAAAATTCATAAATTGTGATCTACCCTGAACCAAAAAAAATTATGAATCGCATTCATAAATTTTGTTCCAGTAACCAATTACATGAGTCACGTGAACTATTCATGACATCAATGTGCAAAATACACAAAAAAAAAAAAACAAGAACATGAATATTTCATAGCTAGATTTAACCTAATGTATAATGCAGTTCATGCTTCCATTCACTCTAATCTTATGAAATAATCTTGCTGACATTTTATTTGTACATGGATTATATGAATTTTGGTCACTAAAATCAAAAAGTAGTTCACGTTTTCCTTGTATATGTACATGAGATTCAGACATTTTTGTCACTTATCTAAGGAACATTTCTTGTTCACCTCGTATTTGAGCTAGAGATGGGCGCGTGTCACGAATTTTGAGATGAATAACGTCATGAGCGAACCAATACAAAAATCACGAAAAATTCGTGATCGTGCGTGATTAAAATTTTCTCGTGCGTGACTTAAATTTATTCGTGTCACGACTTGTGTACATTTTTCAGACCTGTGCCAAATTTCGTAATGATATTTTCATACGCTTTTGCTACGAATTGCATACAAAATGCAACACTGACCACTACTAAAGAACTGACAACGACTAACTTCGCTCTCTTAACTTATTTTGCGAAACGGAAGCGGCAGCTTGATGCAATTTTGGTAATTTTAAATGCAAATAGGATGGGGACACATCGATGCCTTTGAAAAGGGTAAAACGATCACCGGAAAGTTTTATTCACGGCTGTCGTATAGATTCAACATTGTTTTAAAGAAAAATATTGCTTTTCTACTATGACAACGTTCCGGTGTGTACTGCCGACCCAGAAGAATTGGCTTGGCAGTTAAGAGATTTGGCTCGAATTTAGAGATCATCATTGAAGTAAAGGCCTATTTAGATGATCTTGAGAAAAACAGAGCATTTTTGGAAAGGAATACCCCAAAATGTAGTATTAAGTTAAGCACGTCTGGGGAAACCTGATGGTGTGGGGACGCATTTTCTTGACATGGAATAGAGTCATTAGTAATAATTAATGACAGAATGGACAATTAATCATTTAAGCGCATTAAAATTGAGCGGTTTCGCTGGCTAGGTTATGTTCAGCCATTGGAAGATAACGATCGATTGAAGAAAATAAGTCAACAGACAGTATCCACTGGTGGTCAACGGAGTGGTTAGCGTGCTTAACTGCCAACCAAGAGGTTCCGGGTCCGAATCCCGGTCTAGCCATGGTCCTCCGCTTTTACATTTCCTTAATTCTTTCCTCATTTCTTATCAATTGAAATTAAACTTCATTAATATATACGACTTTGGAAGTTGTTGTTGGTGGTAGTGACGTTTGTGGAATGAGATTGCTTAATAACTCGAATTGACTGAGGTAAAGGCTTGTATAACACTTGCCTCAGGTTCAAATTCGCATGTTAATATAGCTCTCCGCCACACAAACAACATTCTACACTTGTTTTTCTTGATTTCACTTTTTCGTCTACTTATCTATCTTCCCATTTTCCAAACCAAGACTGAATAGGTTGGACACCTGAAATTCTTGGTTCAAAGCTAAAAAATAAGTTACGAAAAAAAGGCTGCATTTGGAGTGGAAAAAGGGTTCTTTTATCAAGGCAATGCACGTGTCACAAGTCAATGAAAACGATGGTAAAATTGCAAGAATTAGGCTACGAATGGCTTCACCATCCACCATATTCGAAACTAACTGTTGTTTTACAATTTTCAAATGAAAAAAATTGTTGAAAGACTTTTTCAAATATACCATTATGTTACAAAATGTCCTCAGCCTCACGAATATTAAGTGCCTTTTCAATTTTCGACTGATTCTTTAAAAGTTGAAATTTAACTGTTTTTTTTTCTTTGCATTTTTCGAGGAAAAATAAAGCTTACTTTTGACTTTTATTTTATCGGATAAAAATATCAGTTATTTTGTGACTTTAATTTTTTCGGTCAAAAATATCAAACAATTTTTGTTTTTTTAAAGGCCGCTTGACAGATTGAACTGTTGACATCTTGTGTAAAATGTCTCACCGAAGAGATGAAAATAATGGTATCAAAAGTTTTTTAGTCGGTAAAATTACTTTTGAAAAAATATAAATTACCTGTTATTTTTGACCAATAAAATAAAAGGCAAAAGTAACTGTTATTTTTGTACATAAAACTGTCATAAGGCACAAAATGACTTTTATTTTCGTCGGAACCAATATATTTTTCTGAGCACATGTGTAATTATTGTCTTGTATAAGACTACGTTTAGTATAAAAAGACTACGCTGAACTACGTGACTTGCTTGTTTTTTTTTCAATAGCGTCTTCAAATTTTCTGTAATGATCAGTTGAAAAATTGCATACACTTGAAAAAAATAAGTTCTTTATGTTCTTAAATAAAAATATAAAAACTGTTATACTAAAACGTATGTAATTTTTACATATTCAAAGTGGTTTAACACGAAATTTAGACGTGATGAAGAAAAGGGTACGCCATTTTGTTAGAAATTTGTTAATCCTTGTAATCAGAGCTTTTAATAATTATTCCTTTTAAGCAGTAATACAATTTTATATATTATAAGGAGTTATTTTGAGCACATTTGGGAAATTTATGAACGATTTTTGATTCATGAAGGGAACGATCTTCACGGAATGCATGCAATTAAAAAAAATTGTAACTGTTACTCCTTGATAAAATAATTCAATTGATTATTTTATAAGGATTCTAAGAAATTCTGGACTATTAAAAAAAACCATATTCGCGATTTTAACTGTACATTTCTTATAGTGTAATAAACTTTTATTTGACATTAAGTCTTCATGCAAACCTCCGAAATTATTAAAAGTGGCAAATTCGAGGGTTGTTTTAAGCTGTTAAACATGTAGTTAAAAAGACACACAAACAGCCAACAGAGCTGTAGAATAAAAAATACAATATATTATTATTGTAAAGAACTTTAAGAAATAAATAATCCTGTTTTATATTAAAAATGTTTAAAACAGTTAGTATATATGTCGTGTTGTTATTTACAATTTAAGAATTAAGCTTAATTTTAATAAAAATTTTTAATAATTATATTCTTTATTACTACAACTCTGTGTTAGCTGCTAACTATGTGTGTTAAGCATTAAATTTAAAGTATTTCTACTCATATCCAACATTTTATAAAATATTAACAAGTAGATAGATATTTCATAAACCATACATTTAAAAACACTTAAGGCAAAAATTGATATTAAACACGATTATTTGCTTATTTCAATAATACTAATTATATAAAAATATGAAAATACAAGTGCATATAAAGAGCACGCAACATTTGTTCACACTATCTTGCAAAAAAAACAAATACCTATGGTTAAAAGTGTGTGTTTGCGTTTTGATTCTAAGTTTAATAAAATAAAAATCCTAAAAAGTGATAGTGTAAGTATAAATAGAGAGCAGAAAATTTGACTTAAATAAAATAATTAAAGATATCAAAATATGTTAAGCTAAACATTAATGCGAACACAGAACATGAATAAGAGAAATAATAATAATAAAAAAAATCAAATCATAGAGATCTAAACCGTTTAAAATTACAATCAAAGACATATTTCTTGTCATTAAATTAGTATTAGTATAATTTTGATTTTGAAGGATTTTCTATTTTTGCCCAAAGGTTTAAAATGTAAGAAAAAAAAAAAAACAACAACAAATAAATGCAAATAAGTGGCATTCTTGATATTATTTCAAACTAAAAAGCAGAGCATCATAAAGTACTTGGGTTGTATTTACCGCTGGCATTGTTACGACGTGTGATATTTGTAGCTGCACATGAGGCACTGTTTTTTTTAAATATAATTTTTGTTTAAAATTTTTAACATCAATTAAGTAAGTTTTTTTTTTAATATAATTATTAAAGTTAAAAAGTTAAATTAGTTATGCCTTGAAGAGTGAGAGAACGAGTTCGAGTGTTTTTCAATATGTTACTTTTTACTGCGAAACTTTGATATTTTCATATATATTTTTTTTTTAAATCTTAAAATCGACAAATTATTACTGACTTAGTTTATGTTTCTTTTGTAGAACAAAGTTTTGTAATTAAAACATAATTTTTGATCAATAAGTTTCATTTTAAATTTCTTTATGCAATTAAAATTGCATTTTAATAACATTTATATATATCACAATTAACATTGAAACATTAAAATACTGATGAGCATTAAATAATTGGCTTTTAATATACTCTATTTAAATTTACAATAATCGATGTAATTAAAAATTAATTTGAGCAAAATAGTTTGTTTCGTTTTTTGCACATAATAAAATAAATAACACTTTTGAGAAAACCTATTCCTATTTTCCATATAAGACTGCAATAACTGCAAATATCAAAGTTTTTTTCAAGTTCAAATCGAAGAAATGTTCATGCAGAAATATTATTTAATTAAGTAGCAGTTGAGATGAAAACATGTTTAAATTCACTTTGTATTTTGTTATGTTGCAGTCGTCGTCAATGCGTAGTTACTAATAAATACCAAATACATTTTAGGCGCATACTTTCAGGCTGACATTTTTTCGTATAATAAAAGCACCGTAATAGCGAGCATCAACAGTTTGAGTGATATTGGGTGCGACGCAGAACGCTTGTCTTTAATGTTTAAAGATGGTAGGTATTGTATAAGTTCAACTCGAATAACTCAATAGTTATTTTTTCTTAAATCGAGAAAAGTCAAATATAATGACAAGTTAAAAGAAGACTGTAAAGGAAGTGCTATTTAAAACTACTTTACATTTTTCTACTATATGTTACAATATGTGAGACTTGTGAACGCATTTTGATTTTTATTTTTATGTGTGAAGAAATTCATCTTTCTTGTTTAGACTTTCACACGCCACACTTTGAACAAAAAAATTTCTTGCTGATTAAAAAAAAAATATATATTTTAAAGTGACTATTTAGACCGTCATGCCCATGGCGAAAAGTTTTAGCAAGAACTAATAAGAATGGGGTTGTGAAAATGAGATGCAAGATTTTAAACTGAAATGGCGCTCATAAAATTAAAAATTTGGAAATTTCATGAAAAAAAAAAAAAAAAATTGATTTTATATATAATTTCGTGATAAAATTATATATTCAATTGTAAAATTATAATTATACTGCATCACATCTTTTAATAGATGTAGATTGAATAGATTTTGACGATATCGGAATGCAAATAATGAAACCAAAAATTGAATAAACATGTTTCCATGAAGACTGAATATAAGGTATGCTTCTTTTGTTGAATTTTGGGTGCTCAAGCAATATACCGTACAGTCAGTTTATCATTTTTATGTGTGAAAGTATTTTATCTTGAATATCTTGCCAGATATATGGGTTAATCAGGACATCATTTATAACATGCACTTTTTCCACGTTTGGCAAGTTTCAGCTGACAAAAGAAAATGATTAGTTTTGAATTTTAGAAGCATTTAACTTCTTTAAAAAAAAAGTAGTTCAGTTGAGACCTTCGGATATGGTAGTCGAGCTGAAACACAAGGAGAATAGCGCCGCTTAAAAAGGATTAGGGAAATTCGAGCAGCACTATAGGACTACCAAAGTGAGCTGGTTTCATGTTAATGTGTCGATATTGAATTTCGTTAATTTTAATTCTGAAGTTGTTTTCAGTCTAAGAAATGTCAAATGATGTTACATTATACATTTTCGCAATATATTCTGAAACTGAAACATGTCCATTGTCCATGTTCAAGTCTGGATAAGAATGGTATCCGAATTTCCAAAAAACAAAACCTAAACAGGCTCAAATCAATTTTATAGTAAAATAAATCTCTGAACGGATAGAATGTCTGATGAAAGTAGAAACAAACTTTAAAAATTAATTGTTGCACATTTCGAAAAAAAAAATTAAAAGAATTTGACAAAAATTTTGTTTCTTTTTGGTTTTAACTATCTCACATTTTATCACACATAAAAATTTTTATATGTCGTAACACTCGGTAGGCCAATGTAAAGCAGTTTTATGACATTAATGAATGACTATCTTGATGAGCATTCGTCAACAATCATTGTTAAACGCACACGGAACGGAATTCTGAGACAAAACTTGCATCAAAGAATGATTTGAGTTTTCAGTTTTTAAAACAGAGTCAAGATATTTTTTCAGCTTCAACTTTATTTCGACAAAAAACGTGGACGATAAGTGATCAGATCACAAAATAATGACTTTGTTTTTATTTCAAATCAATAATTACAACAGCCAGTGGCTCATTTGGCTCAATGACTCAATTTACGAAGGACATTAAACAACATTGACATGTGCAAATAATAATGGAGTGACAAAAAATAATTTTATACAAACTTGTTCGCCTACAAACACCAAGAAGGACAATTGTTAACGGATAGTGCCTAGCTTGCTAACAAGCGAGATTGGCTCCAAATATGTCGTCTGCTTTTACATCGGACCGCAGGTGTGGTATGGAAAAAAATTATCTTCAGATGAGAAATTGTTCACTACAGAGCAAAAGCACAATAGGCATAACGATCGTAGCTGATCAACAGTAGCTCCTGAATCATCTGTCATCACCGAACATCGCCAAAATCCCCAATCCATCGTGGTTTGTGCAGGGAATTTGTGCCAGCGGCAAGACACTTCAGGTTTTTGTGGACCAAGGAGTCAAAATCAATCAAGATGTGCACCGTCGCGACATCTTGGAATTTGTAGTACTTCCCTGAATTGCACTTTGGCGAAGAAGAATGTACTTTCCAGCAGGACTCAGCAACAGCTCACAGAGCAAGGAATAACACAAGAGTGGTGTAGAGTTTATTTTCCGAACTTTATTACGTCTCAAGAATGGCGACTCAGGAATGACGAAATGTTACAAAAGTGTGCTTAAAAAAAACAGATGAAAACGCGAACCTCACGTGAATATTATTCACGTTCTTTAGGCATGAGCTGAACTTTTAATAGTTCTTTTGAGGTTCTGAGAACAAAAAAATACTGTTATTTAGAATACTCTGCTTCTTTATGATTTGTATGGTTTCTATGGATTCAACGTACAAGAATTGGCCAGTTTCTGTATGCGTCATTCCAGAGAAAGTTGAAAGTCTTCTAAATAACATAGTAATTTTTTGTGCTCAGAAACTCAAAAAAACTATAAAAAGGTCGGCTTATGCCTAAAGTACATGAATAATATTTATTCACTTGTATCACGTGAATATGGACTTCATGTTTGGTTCTTGAATAAAATACACACATGCCATTGATGTTCGTGTTTCAAAATACGTGTTTGAGTTGAAGCTCTACTTAAAACCGTTTCTTTACACATTTTTCGAGCTCGAGAGAGAACAAGAACAAGCAGAATTCGGAACAAAAAGTAGCGGAATTCAAGATATTAAGTCTGATTAATAAAACTAAAGCAAGTGCTTTTGCTACAAGCAAGTGCTTATTTTAAAACCATTTGTTTAAACCAAGGAATGAAAAAATAACTTTAACGAACGGTTCGCTTTGATAGGTATGGTATTTTTGAAAAGAGCACTACCTTTATTCCGCTTTATTCGAATTTCGCTCTTCGACTTAATGACTACCACTCTCTCTAGGTTAAGTTAGATTGGCTGTCTCTTATGGAACACACATAGGACAATTAGACCCGTTGTAATACCAGGGGGTTAATTATTTACCTACTCTATTTGAATCAGTTGGAGCTATAAATAAAGCTTAGAAGTCTGTAGACTGAAGATTTTGAGAGACCGTCTAGGTCACTTTAAAACCAGTTACCAAGAAGAAGGTGGCAGTTTGCGCCGGGCATGTGCAGAGAAGCCACTCTCTCTAACTCTCCAAGAAAAAGAGCTGAATATTGTAGCGTTAGTGCTGTTCGATCATGAAACTACATTTGCTTTGTTGTGGCTTTTGATCACGAAGAAGATCAAAGTTAAACTAAAACCGTACCAAATGAAGCGCAATTTTCTAAAATAGTAGAAAAAGCGGGATCTCAAAAATATTTAAAAAAAGATAAAAACAGGTTATCCCGAAAACGAATCGAAGCTAAAAATAACACCTTTTTATGTACGGAACACTTTGACGACGACATGTAGCGGATGCAATTATCGAGAAGCGTAGTTGGAGGAGGGTGGTGACCGTGGCATGCAGGTTAAGTGTGTGGCTTAGCATGCTCGGAGCCCGGGTTCGATCCCCAGCCGCGGCGAAAAGTTTTTTTCAATAAAAAATTTTTCTGATCGGTCACCACCTCTCTGCAGACAATGGCAAACCTCAGAGAGTAAATAATGCCATGTAAAGCTTCTTGAGAACATGAGCCGTTCGGAGTCGGCATAAAACATGTAGGTCCAGTCTCGGTTAATTGTGTGCAAACATTTAATAACACACACAACACAATTGATCATAAGAAGCTCGGTCAAAGTCCTTTCAAGGGCTGAAATGGCCAATTTGTTTTTTTTTTTTTTTTTTGTGTAGTTGGAGGGCTAAATCGATGTAAAAACATAACCTAAAAATAAAATTTTAAAGTCAATATCTCGATTACAAGCAAATAATTTATTATGCTCGAACAGCACTAGGCTACCATCATATTCCGCTTTCTTTCTTCGACAATTTAGGGATAATGTTTGAGTTAAAGAGTCAAATGCGGAATGAATAGAGAAAGAGTTTGAGTGCGCTTTTGATTCAGTTCGTTTAAGGCACGGTTTTTTTCATTCTCTGGTTTAGAGCATTGTTTAAAATCAAATTATTAAATCAAGCATTTGCTTTTGACACTTAAGGAAATGCTTAAAATTGTTTAAGCTGTTCTATAGCAGGCTTGAATTTGTCATGCTTTGCAATCGGAAGTAGAAATGGCACCAATTATTAATTAACATTTGAAAGGAAAATTTCTATAAAGTGAGTTAAGAAAACAAATTTATAAGTTATAGAAGAAATATGAGAGATTTCTAGTCGGAAGAGTTTCTTTTAAACGAAGCTTATGTGCGTTTTAAGAATCAGAACGCTTTTACGCTTTTAAACTCTACGAAGTAAGGCATTGTCCACGTAAAATCGGTACGCACTTAAAGAGAAGATGGATTGCGGCATAATTCAGTGTTAAAATGTAAAAACAAAATTTGTTCCAGAAGCAAATATTGCAAAATCTGGCAAAGAAATGTGGATATGTTGCGCGTAAATTTAAGTACTTTGGAGTTGAAAAATATAGCAAGAGTTTAGTTTGGCAAGGTTTTTGTAGTTGTGGATTAACGACCCGAGCTTTTGTGACCTCGTCGAATATGACTTCAGCAACCTACATTGCTAAGAGTGCCTTGAAAAACGCGTATTACCCTTTATTTGACGGCACCGAGGTCCAGTAAAATGTTGGCCAGACTTGGCCTTCTGCCATTACTCTAAAGCGACGCGGAAAACAAAGTCGACGTTATACCGGAAGAAATGAATCCACTGAACTGTTCATATCTTCGTCCGATCGAAAGATTGGGCCCTTGTTAAATATAGGTTAAGAAAATATGGCGGACTAATGAAAAATAATAAAATATTAATAGTGTACTATAAAAAAAGAACTATAAAATATCATCTCAGGTAAACCGAAAATGTATGCAGAATCGTATGGCGACTAATAACCGAAACAACCGCCATTGACATTCTGTTTAAAAAAAAACACTTGTTTTAATCGGTTGAGAAACTAAAAACATTATGGTTCATCAAGTGCGTACCGATTTTGCGTGGACAATGGCTAAAGAGTCATAAAGTTCGTAATCAGATTAGTATAATTTAAGAGGAAGGTATGACTCTAATATGAGCACTTAATGAGCTCAGGCATTTGCTTCTTAGGTACTTTTAAAAGAATTTTATTTATTTTTTTAAATGAGTAGAAAATACCAACATAATTTTTGTTAGATATGAATCAAAAAAGACTCTGAAAAATGACTCTTATAAGACTCGGAAAATACTCAAAACTCTACACACTCATTCTTACAATTTAAAGAGTCATAAATATGACCGTAATTGTTCATAAAAAACGACTCATAAAAGGATCATATATGAATTGATATATGCGCAGTCATAAAGAAGGCTCATAAAAGAGTTTTATATACGAGTGTTTCATAAGAGAATATAATCGAATTATTGCAAAAGCAATATATCTAATAAATAAGAACTTAATCGAGCATATTTTTTTTTTATTGTACACTTTGTAACTGTTCGTTATAGGCACATGCTATGATGGCGTTGCTTTTCGGAGAATTATTTGTTTGTGGCAATATACATGCATTGAAATTGAACTACAATAAATATTTGATGCAAACAGACTTCTTATAAAGTGTATCATATATGATTATTAAAAAAGAGTACTAAATATGAGTCTTAAAATAATACTAAATATGAGTCTTAAAAGTACTAAATATGAGTTTTAGAAGCGTATGAAATATGAGTCTTAAAAGCGTATTAAAAATTAGTTTTAAAACCGTCATTACCATGAATCCACAAAAACTCATAAAACAGTCATTATTATGAATCATATTTTGAGGACCGCAACATACGAAAATATGCTCATAAAAGAGTATTTTTTGAGCGAATTATGATGATCAAATCTCATTTATATGAATCTTGAAAGAGTCTTTTAAGAGTCATAATGTTTGCTGGGTATATTTTAGACTCAGATCTGTGTGCGCCAACGGGAAAAGAAACATGCTCATGTAAGTGATTTAAATGAGCTCATTGAGAGCACTCAAACTTAAAAATATGACTCTTTTAAAGAGTCAGAAGACTAGTAATAATTACTGGGAAGACACGATTTGCTTAAAAGTTCTAGCAAAAGCAACAATTGCTGAATATTATGCACATATGCGAACAAACAATTTTTTTTCAGGCTAAGCAAATGCTTATATTTTAAATCAATACCTTTCGCATGAAGAACATAACTTGAACAGAACTTAACCTAACAAACTAACTATGGCATGTAGAAAATTTTACAAAAAACTTAAAAAATAACTAGAAACTTATTTAACATATATAAAAACAGAAAATAAAATAAGATTTGCTTATAATTTTAAATAAACTATTTTCTAATATTTATATAATATTTAAGTTGCTATACTTATATCTTTAGTGGCAATTTGAGGGAGTATAAGTGTATAATAAAGTATTAAAATAAAAATATAGAGCATATTAAAAGCCTATTAACTTGATAGAAATATCAGAAAATACTAATATCGTGACTGTCGGTTGTCTAGGTTAAGGATATTATTTTGTTATATTTTCTATGTTTTGTTGTAAGTAATGCACGCAGAAAGTTAACGATTAAAGCAAATCGTGTGAATAAAATCATTGTTTGGTTTGATTTAATTTGACTGTTTGTTTTTTTTTTTTTTTAAATGTTAATTAACTGTTGATTGTTGATGTAGTTGATGTTGTTGAGCAGTTGTTGATTGTTGTATGAATAATAAAATATAACTATGGTTGATTGTTGTTGGAAAGGTTTTGTTGTTTTTTATTTGCTGCTAGCGTTGATTGCTGTTTGAAATTTTTGCTTTCAAATAATATGCAATTGTTGATTGATGCCTGGCTTAAGGTTGATTGTTGTTTGAAAAAACTTGGTTTAATTCTTGTGCCAATTTTACGGCAGCTGCTGCTTGGAACATTTGTATGTGTGTGTTGTGTGGTGAGTGTGTGTGTGATATATGCTTTACTTAAGTTGCTAACATAGTCTTAAATAATTTATCAATAGGAACATTAAACAATATTTTAACTAGTTTTTAGTTTCGTAAATTTTAATTAATTTTTTGTTTTTGGATGCATATAAATATATATATTTTTAATTATATATATATAAATTTTTGAATTTTAATTATTAAAAATATATAATTATTAAATTTTTGCAACACTTGTTGTTGTTGCTTAGATAAAAGAAATATTTGACTAAAAAGTCTTAAGCTTTTTGTTTTTGCTTATTTATATAAACAGGCTTTTAGGCTTGTAAAAAATAATAATAAATTTTAGAAAAATAAAACTTTTTATATATGCTTAATCTATATAAAAATAAAGATTTGATCTTAATACTATAAAATTCTTTTTGTTTTTTTTTTAATACAGCAATTAAAGCCGTTTTTAATCACAATTTACTCAATAATAAATAAATCTAGCTGTTTATATAATTAAGTCTATATATATATAGATATATAAATATATTTGTATATAAGAGTTTAAAGAAATATCTTTGAGAAGACTTTGAAATTTGTCAGTCGCATAAAACTAAAGCAGCATTTTTTTCAATAAAAAAAAAATAAAAAAACAAAAATAAATAAAAAAATAAAATGTTGAAAAATATTAAATAAATTCGCAACATTGGCGTGTAAAAATAATTGAATCAATTCCAAAAGTAAGAAGTCATGTCTGTTGCTTGCGGCAAGTCAATATTTTTACACGACCAACACATGCATCAGATATTTTGTGACAAGGGCAGCATATCGGGACATGTCGTTATCATGGGTGGCACATCTAAACAGCTTGTAGGTGGCATATCTGTCAACAGTTTTGGTGACAGTTGCGGCGGTGCAGTCGCAAAGTTGACTGGTGCCGAAAATATGCCAGCATAAGCATGATTATATAATGCTCCTGCTGCTGCTGCAGTTGTTGTTGTTGAGTTATGGGCATTGGCATGTGTATTGATGGTTTTGGTTGGTGAATATAACAGCATGTTTGAGGCACATGTTTTGGCCATGCATTTTGTGTGCTTGACAAGTGTTGCTGGAGGCGCCGTTGCTGTATTTGCTGTCAATTTTGCTGCTGCTGATTTGTTATTATTATAGCGGCTATAACGTCCTCTACCTCTGGGCGTGGTCGACACTGGTTTAGCTTCCGTTGCAAGCGGATATTTACGTGGACGTCCACGTGCACGTTTTGTTGGCGCAGCTACAATATTTTGTGTACCATGTGCAGCAGCTATAGATTTAGCTGTTTGATTCATGTCGGTTATCATGTTGAGCGTTAAATTATTTGAGTGACATTCTTCCAGACGTCTGCGTTTTGCATTGATTGTAGCAGCTGTAACTGTGGGCGGCATTGTTGTCTGTGCTGTGTTTGGGGAAGTTGATACCGAGTGTGCTGAAAGCTGTTGCTGAAATTGTTGTTGCTGCTGCTGCTGCTGCCTGGCTGTAAATTCTTGCATCCATTCGTATTGCAGTTTCTTGCGTTGCAGTTCTTCAAAATCATGCTTAGCTTTCTGCAGTTTTTCGTACTCCAGCTGTTGCTGCTGTATATAACGCTGTTGATGTGGATTTAGACGTTGCTGTTGCTCTTTGTCCCTGTACTTTAGGCGCAATGCTTCATAATCTGCAATTCTTTGCTGCTGTTCTTCATACTCTCTTTGCTGCTGTTGCTGTTGTTGTCGCTTTTGTTGTTGTTTTTGTTGTTGCAGCGCAATATCGCGTTGTTTCATTATCTCTTCATATTGTTTCTGCTGGCATTTCTCCGCCATCATACGTTGTTGCTGTTGTTGTACAATGTTGCATTGAAACTCACCTACAGCATTAGCTGGTGGTGTGTGCTTTAAGTTCTGATAGCTGCTGGCTTTGGTATACGGCAGCTTAAGCTGTGATATATCAATAGTTTCTGCTGCTTCTACAGCTGACTCCGATATGGCAGGCGAGTGTAGCAGCGGCGGAAATTGCATTTGTTGCTGTAAGTTAGCAAAATTGGAGCTTTGCACATAGGTCTGTGTGTGTTGATAGATGTCTTGATAGCTGCTGGCAATATGTGGCTGTTGCTGTTGTTGTGCTGTGCAGCAATTGTTGCTGGTATACCGTTCAAATAAGTCATTTTGTTGCTGCAGCAAACTCTGCATCATGCCAAGACCAGCGCTACCAGCAGCTTTTAGAGTTTCCTCTTCGCTGCTGTTGTGGCGTAGATATTTTGCTGAGCTCAGCTGTGCAGCATGCTTGAGCCTATGTGTAGCGCTTAGTCCACTTCTCGGTGGACAGCTAAGATTTACTATCTCTCTGTTGCTGGTCGGATTGAGGGAACGCATTTCATTTGACGCATAATGAGGCATATGTTTAGCTTCTACTAGAAAGTCGGCGTTGGCGGAGCTTGTGTTATTAGCGTCATAGTAGCTTATATGCATATTTTCCAGTTCGTTGACAATATTTTTTTGCTGAGTGCTGTTGGCATTTTGTACACTTTTATTTTGATCAATGGCGTGGTAAAATTTTTGAGTTTCAATAATTTTGGCAACATGTTGATCAACAAATTGATGGTGCTGCGCTTTTGTCGATTGAGGTTGAGCATTTGTTGTGTTAACAACTGAAGCGGTACTTAGTATATCTGTAGCAGGTGTTGGAGCAGGTGTTGAAGCTGGTGTTGGCGCAGGAGTTGGTGCTGGTGTTGGAGCTGGTGTTGGTGTAGGAGTTGACGAAGCAGTTGGTGCTGGTGTTGCTGCTGCAGAACGTATAGGTTGTGTGGTAGTTTCTGCTGTCACTTGTTGTTGTTGTGTTTCCAGAGGCGCCACGGCAGCGGTTTGTACATCTTTAAAACTCGTTACTGAAGACCCGCTGTTAACAGTTGGAGTTTCTTTGGCATAACTTGACATAATCGAGCATGTATTTTGAGCTTCTTTAAAACTGACGTTGGCAACATTTGTGGCATCATTTTCTTGTTTTTGCTGCTTGATGCGTATTTCTGCCATTTGTAGATCGTACAACATGTTCTCCTTTTTTGGCAATGGCACATTACGCTGCCCCGGCAACATTTTATTGATCAAATCGTGTGCGCGAATTTCCAAAATTTGTTCGTCTTCATGCTCAGCAGCATTTGCAGGAGTTTTTGACAAATCCGTTATAGGCTTTATGCAGTTGTTCATTTGCTCAGAAAGCAGCAATTTGTTATGTTCGATTTGCTGCTGTTGTTTGTATTTTTCCCACTTTGACAACGATTTGGCTGCTTCTGTGAGTAAAGCTGCCGTAGCAGGTGGCAATTTCATCCATTCACTGACATTATTGTTGTCAACAAGTATAGAAATGGAGCCCTCCAGGTGTATTTTTAACAAAAGTTTGCCATAATCTACTGCTGCAGAGCTGGTACTATCTTCAATTGCAGCCGTAGCTGCCGTTGGCGTAGCGAGCAATTTTTCAATGGTTGCTATGAGCGTGCTGTGCGAACCCTGACCAGAAAACTCTTGGAATATATGCGTTACAGCCAGAGCAGCATCAATGGTTTTGGATATGTGCGTTGAAGTTACAAGCGTGTCCAGATATCTTTGTAGATGTACAAGATTTTCAAAATTAGCTATGCTAAGCATAGGTTCGGCGGGATAGGATTCGGCCAGCGGGGTAAGAAATGCTTGTAGATTGCTGCCGGCGCTTGCATCAGTGGATTTTGCTGTTAGCTCTTTGATTTGTGGTGCAACAATTTGCACCTGTTTGTTTTGTGGTGGTGATGAATTTGTGGGCAAAAGTATTGGTTTTGGTTGAGTTGTTGCAGACGGCGATTGAGCATTTGCAACGGTAGCGGAGTATGAAGAGGCATCAGCTGCCTTAGTCAAGGCGGCATCATTTGTTTTAAGCATATCAAGCTCTGCCACCTTTGACACTTGCAGCAGCCGACTATCATCAACCACATTACATACAGTTTTAAGTGTATTTTTCTCAACACCATCTGTTGACGGCTCATCTTCCTCTTCCCCTTCGGTTAGCGGCGCAGTTGCATTGCTATTTGTTTCAAGCTCATCCTGAAATTCGGAAATTTTGCGTCGTTTCTTTAGTGGCAACGTTATCTCAACTTGCTGTGCCTCAGCAAAGGTCGAGCAGGTGTGGGCACTCATAATGTTGCGCATTAAAACTCGCCGTGACATAGCATAACTTTCATCTAGGCTTTCTTCAAAATGGCTACTTTCGGCGCCGCTTATTGACAAAGTTTCCTCCGCAGCCGATGATTCAGCTGCAGCATCAATACTATTGTTTGGCAATGAAAGCTCTGGAGCATTGTCTTTGATTTTAGGGTTAGCACCGAATACCTGCAGCAAGTCCGTGTCTTCTATGTCGCTGTTGCTACTGGCCATCTCTTTATTTGTTGCCTCAAATGTCTGTTTTGCCTCCTTAGTGCTCACTGTTGGAATCATGACAAATTCCTGCAGAAGTTCAGCATTATCCAAAACATCATTACTACCGCCCAATGATGATTCGCTCAGATTTTTGAGCACACATAACTCTACTTCCTGCTGCAACTGCTCAGATTTATGCGCTGTTGATTTGCACGAATTTGCAGCCAATTCTTTAAGCAAGTCATCGGTTTTAGGTAAATTCTTACCTTTGCCTAAAGCAGACTCTTTCAGCCTTTTAAACTTCTCGTTCATTGTGGGCATGTTGACGTAGTTCTGTAACAATTCAGAGTCAGCCACCACATCATCATCAATGAGTTTGTTTTGTTCTTGAATTTCGTTTGACGATTTTATTGATTTACTGCTGTTCATGGTAGGAATTGTAACAAATTCCTTGAGCAGCTCAGCATCTGTTATAAGCTCAGACGGAGGCAATAAATCATCATCGGCATTAATTAGCAGCTCATTGTCCAACTCAAGTGGCAGCTCAACATTATCGTCATCATCATCATCAACATCATCATCAGCATCGAGATCATCGGTTATCGCGTCCCTAACAGCTAGAGTTTCTGGTGATGATGATGTTGATGTTGTGGAGGAAATCGCCGAAGTTTTTGTGGCAACTGAAAAATTATTCACTTTGTTAGTATTACAAGTTGATGTAAGTGTTGGCGATGATATTGGTGGTTCTGCCAATTCACTTGTTGATAGCACTGTTTCAACAATATGCTCGGTGGCAACATTAAATTGCTCAAGTAATTTATCAGCTTCAACATTATAACCGTCCACATATTTTGTTGAAGTTGTTGAAATATGCATTGCTGGTGTGCTGACTGTGGCTGCTGCAACTGTAGCTGCTGTTGTTGGTGTCATAGCATCAAAATCTAAGCCAAACACAAAATCAAAATCAAACTCTAAATCGGAGTCAAGTTCACACTCATTGTTTGAGTGGTTTGTGTTGCTATTTGTAGCCACATTACAGACAGAATTATGATTAACGGCCGCTATATCTTGGCTTTCTCTACGCTTGTGTAGTATTAAAAATTCTTCCAAATCATAATAGTTGTTTTTGTCTTCTTCTTCTTCCCAATTGATGGACGTTTCTGGTGATTTGGATGCTGCCACAACTGTTGCAATTTCTTTTTCAATACAAAGTGATTCTTTGGTTTTTTGCTCAGCAGCCATAACATCATATAACTGTTCGTCATTCAACTGTTGACTGTCAACTGCATCTGCCGCTACTACTACTGTTGCTTCTGTGTTTGCCGTCGCCTCATGACTTACCGCACACAATTCATCACAAGTACTTGTTACACTTAATTCATTAAAATTGGTTGATGAAATATCTACTGCTTGTGTTAAAGTCAAATTTTCTTCATCTATATTTTCTACGAGTTTATCATTATTACTATTATTATTGTTGCTGGCAATAACTTGATTTTCATTAATAATATCATCGTTATTTATAACTGACATTATATTAGTATTATTTTGGATATCATTTGTACTTAATTTTAAACTATAGCTAGTTGGTTGAGTAGAAATTATTAAATTATCAGTGTCAGTTTTCTTTTCTACAATAACATTACTATTTATAGTCTCAATATTTAAATTTGAATTTTCTAGCATACCTTTTTGAAATGTCCTTGGGAGCGAAGATGTTGATGATGCTGGCGATGCAGAGCCAAAACGTGACACAGCCGAGTTGATTGGTGTGTGTTGGTTGTTGTATGTTGAATTGGTGTTTTTGATGGCTGGCTTTATTGGATGTGTTATTGGATTGCCACCAGTGCGTTGCAGTAGTTTGTTGCTAAACTGTACTAATTTCTTTTGACTAACATTGTTGCGTGGTGCGCTCTGAAAAGTACAGAAAGAGAGAAGAGATCAGTTAAAAAAAAGAAGTCGTTTTCGTATATTTCATAAAATATATTTTCCGGAGGAAAAAGTCAGTCATAACGCAAAACAAAAATTCTTTGGTAGTTGCAACTTACTCTTAAGTGCCTATAACAACCAATGAACTGATCCGTGAAAATGAAGTCAGGTACATTGTTTTTGAGTCACTCTTGAGTCAACTTAGCCTCATCTACCGGAGCAGAATCTTGCTGAAAGAGTCACGGCTTGTTTTGGAATAATGTCGCGTTGAGAGGCTTATGAAAACTTATTCCAAAACATCGGATTCATACACTTTCTAATAACCTCTAATAACTTAACAGTACACAAAATAACAAGTAACTCCGAGTGGTTGCAACGTTCGAAAGATATCATCTCATTCCATGCTACATTTCTTTAGACCAACTATAAGAACACGATTTGCGAGCGAACCCTTTTCACGGAAAAACTTTTTCACGGAAAAGTGCGTTCAGTAGTTAACTCACAGTTTTGAATGTTTCAGTCGTGTACCAAAATCAAACTTGAGAGTGCCAAGTATACCTCATAAATTTAGGCTTTATGAACGCTTTAAGTTGAATAAACTTCAACTAAACTGAACTAAGAGAGCGCATTATTATATAAAATCGACGTACCAAACTTTTGAAATTGGCATTGAAACATATCGTGGGGTAATTTTAAAATGTACGAAGTAACTTAACTTTTTTGGATACCAATACATTTTTGTTGGAACCCAACTGTTACGCATTAACTAGTTCGAATTAAATAAAAGTGAGCAATTATTTGAACCCCTTTACGTCAATTTTTCCCAGCATAAGAAACGTTTTTATACTCTTAAAGTCAGGGTTAAGAAACAATCGAGTCCGATATAGAAAAGTAGATATATTTTTGATCCAAGAATTTGCATTATTGAATATCATTTCCTTCCAAGAACATCCCTACCTCCCATACAAACCACAATAATGAAAAAAGCTACAGTGATAAAACTTGTTATGTCCGTATGTAAGGTTAGACTTAGGTGAAGATGGACCCACTAAGAAGGGATCTGCCCTACGACTCCCAACAGACCATGTTCATGAAAAATGCCCAAACTTGCCACGAAACCTAGCAGAGGCTTGACGTCTACTTTTTTAAAATCCCCAGGAACATTAAACAGGGGGCTTCCTAGATGCCCCCTTTATTCTTCAGCGGGAGAGAGACGGACATGAAAGAAGGAGATTCGATACCAATTTCTGATCTGAACCCCCCGAATCGGACTCCACGCCTTCCTATAAACAACAAACAAAAACTTCCTAGATGCGCTTCCCGCTTCCTAGATGCCCCCTTAAGTCTTCAGCGGGAGAGAGACGGACATAAAAGAAGGAGATTCGATACCAATTTCTGATCTGAACCCCCCGAATCGGACGCCACGCCTACCTATAAGACAGTATACTGTTATGACACCTAGAGTGGCATATCTAGTGTTTCATATTCGGCATGATCGCTTTCACCTCGCCTTCCCTAACGAACTCATTAGTTCTACAGTTTCCAAGAATGTGCCTATGCACCGGCAACCAGACTAGATGAATGTAGATGAATGACTGATGATGTTAGGAACACTTCTTCAAAGGATTTTATAGCAGCTGGCTGTCTATAACTATGTAGATATCTTTTGGAGAGACTTGATATTCCTTTCAACTCCCATTGTCGTGGCTGTCACAACCCGAACACAACGTACAGGAACTTTCAACTACAAGGATCAACGATATAATCATATTTCTAAACCGAACTGAATGGTTCTGAGGAAACCTCATTCATCCTACCACACGATCTAAAACGCCCGAGAGTTAGAGGTAGTCACTCTAACCTACCAGACATTGCGAGTCGATACCTCATTATACCTCAGCCATACTGTAACTTAAAAAAAAAATTATTTCTGCCTTAAAAACGCTGCAGTGGTCTTACAGTCTAAAAGAGGATTTTATATTTTGATCTGCTGAAAACTCGCCTCCCTGACGTTGTCGTCGAGTTTTGAATCGTCAGTAAAAATATGAGCCCCAATGTAGTTTAACGGTATTAACTCCTCCGAATGAAAGTCTACCTCAAAAGAGGGCTTAGCAGTTACGTAATCGGTGTTGAAAGAAACTGATTCCTCGAAACCGAGGAAAGAAGATTGACCTGTACGAGTATAAACCAACTCCAAGGTAGCTCAAAACGGATGACCGTGTTCTGCGCTACATGTTTTTCCCATAATATTAAGAGGTATTAAGTCAAGAATTGCATTCAGTGCATCAGAGGAAGTGGGCCCCATTGATGCACACGGAAGCAGTTGTTTGTACTTTCCAGAGTTTCTTGAGTGTCCACATTGACACTCTCGCCAAGTAGTAAAATAGGCCTTATTACAACCACGTACACCCAACGCACAATGGCCACAGTTAAACCCCAAGTTCTACCTATTGTTTTTTAAAGAGCGACGTTGGCTTTACTGGTACGCTCATGGCTATTTCGTTTCCAACTTGAACATTCTGTGCATAATAACTCCTAGATATTTAGCTAAATCCGCGAAGGATAGCTGAGTGCCACTTTAACGTGGTGGAGTAATGGGCGGAATCTTATATTTCCTCGTGAAATAAACTTGGACTCGCTCGATTTTTTGAGGATTGATCCCTAACTGGCGGAGAGTGCTGAGCCGATTAACTCAGAGAGAGTATTATAATAATTAACCTGTGCAGCAAAAACAACATCGTCCGCTCAGCAGTCATCTTGCATACCTCTTTTTTACGATCTTAAGGTACTATTACAGTGTGTAAAAAATGAAAAATAATTTTTTTGTTTTCTTTAGAATCTGGTTCCTTAAGGTCTTTAGAATGCGTGTACGAAATTTTAGAAAAAAATATCAAATAAAAAAAAAGATACAACATACATAATATTCGTATGTCGCGCATTTTTCATATATTATCGTTTATAGAAGAAAATCTAATCGCGTTTTTCTCGAAACAAGTTTTTTCGAATTGGTTTCTAAGATATCTCGAGTTTTGCTTGATCGATTTCGATGAATCTTACTTCATTGTGATCTTCATAGACCCTGTTAAGCACTCTACCTACAAAAAGCCGAGAAACTTTTATATTTTGTTTTTTATGGCTAAGAAATTCTGCCAAAAACAGGGGTTTTTGTAAATTTGTTTTTCAACGCATGGCATTTTTTTGTGTTTTGTTTTTTTTTTATTTCCGTAGGTAGAGTGCTCAACTACAACCTTTTACTGAAGAGTGCATTTTGATTTTTTACTTTCAGACGCCTTGAAAATGCTGGAGACGAGAAACCAACTGACAACCTTTTTTTAAAGACGCCAACTTCTACGACCTCTAGAAAAGAAGCAACAAATACAAAAACAAACAAAAACATTTTTTTTATATCTTCAACTTTAACTGTACATAATGTAAATAAATTTTAATTGAATAATTTATTAATACTATGTAAAAAAAATTAATAAAAAAGGTGTTGTTTTTAATAGCTTCACACTGTAATAGTACCTTAAGTAGAAGTTCATTTACCATCAAGTTCCATAGCAAATGAGATAAAACACCCCCTTTTCTAACGAACCTTCTTGTCTTTAAGTCGTCGCTTAGAGATACACTGATAAATCCACTGAACGCACCTAAGTTATCCAGGATTGCCACATAGTAGATTCCTTATAGTTAAAAGATTTCTCTATATAGCTTACTAGAGTAGTCCGTGACCCCTCTAAGCGAAATTTGTGGAAATATATATGAAAATAATATGTGTGATATTTGATACGGATCATTGGTCATCTTAAAGGTACGTCGGCTGTTCAAATACCGTAGTACCGAGTTTTGAGGATTTTGAATGAGAGATGTAGACATGTATTTTGTTGACCAAAAGATATTTTGATGATCCGGAGTCCACCACGAGGAGGTAACTGAAAGTTAATTATTTTTTATTTTTAATAATTTTTTTAACCTTGAACCAACGCTCAGGGGATGCCCAATTTAATGCGTTATTATTACGTTGATTCGGAAGACGAGTAATAGTTTCGTTGGAGGGTGGAAAAATCGAGTAGTGACGGTGAGCATTTGTTCTAAATTTGCACAGGTCAAAACTGTCACGAGATCGAATTCGCAGAGAGGAGATTTGGAGAGTTGAGAGATTCCACAATTGTATCCTAGTGGACCTGAGAAATACTCTAACTGGTGGAGTCAGGTTGTGATCGTTTTCTATGGTAGTACTTGTATAAAAGGCTTAAGGACCCGATACAGAACAGAGAAAAAATTAAACAATATAATTTGTTTTTTAATTATTTCACGGTATGTTTCAAATGCGGATATCTGGTCTTGCTTTTACCCATTTTCGAATAAAGTCACCACTTGCTTTCTGTCTACGTAAAGAAGCAATGATTATTTCACACAACGTTCTACCCATGGAGGGCAGGAAATTTCAAAGCATGCATCTTATCGGGGATATTATTTATGAACTCATTAAGTCTTTAGGTGAGAGGCTTTGAAAAGTTGTTATTTCTCTATTTCAATCTATCAATTTGGTGTCACTTCTAAGTCTATTTTCTAAGAAGTGTTGGTCTTCTCTACTTATATTTATTGTTGGTACATGAAATTATTTAATAAGTTTTGGACAAACTTTCTTTGACTGTGGTCATTTCCGAATGGCCTTAAAATTAGCTTCTCTGAATAATATGATCAATAGTTTTTAAACGAATGATACGAAACTTCTCAATTTATTGGTAAGACCTCATAAATGAAGTGATTCATGCCTTCACTTCGAATCATATGAGAGAATATAATTAAACTTCTAACGTTTTAAGATAATTAGAAGAATGCTCATGATCAGCATAGTCTTCAACTTCTACTTGCTGTAGTTAGCCACCTAGAATGAGCCATATTTCCGAATTAACTATTTTCAAGATCAACTGAGGAAGATCTTACTCTATAGATATAAAAGGCACTACAGGACCTGAGAAAGCATTTGGAATAATCGTTTTTCCAAATAAACCATATATTTAAACCATTGAAAACGTGATTTGAAGTTAATTGAAGTTATATACAGAATTTAGTTTTGTACCGTCACATCAAATAAGTTTATCGGATTTGGGAGTAAAGTGTCCCACATATTCTGATCTTGGTTCAGAAAGAAAAACAATATGTTGCCTTATGTTTCAGACTTGCAGTTTTTGTGTGATCACCAAAATATAATTGCTACATTTTCATTCCACGGACATTTTGCTCAGCTTGAATATTTGATCTGCAATTCATCCTAGCTCGTCGGATCTTACTTCGAACAATTACCAAAGAAATATCTTCATCGGAAATTGTAACTTAATATTTTAAGTGCTGAACTTATGATGACTGCTGCCGAACGATATTTGGTATTCCAATACCAAAACGGTCATTTGGTATTCCAATGGCAAGCTTTTCCCAAATATGGAAATTTTATTAGGTTTATTTTTGGATGAATTCTAAAAAGCAGCTTTCACCATCGCCGAGGGCAGCGTTTATGGTGGACGCTGACGCTGAAAGTAAAATCTGTGTGAATAAACGAGATAGATAGCTATCTGTATCTTGTTTGTTGGCACAGATTTCGTTCTATTTTCGTTTTCAGCTTCAGCGTCCACTTTGAACGTGGACAAAGGTTGCGTCAAGAGTGAATCCAGATGCAGACAGGCAGGCTGAAATCTGTGTGAACAAGCGAGATAGGTAGCTATTTGTATCGCGTTTGTGCGCATGGTTTGCCGGCCGGCCTTTCTGCATCTGGATTCATTCTGGCCGCAACTTAACTCTTTACAACAACTTCGATATTTTTATGATTTTTGCAATTCGTCGAATTCAGTGTTCAGCTTCACTGACACTTCTTAATGTTTTATTATTGTTTTTGCGCACTATCGATCCTTCGGTTTTGCTTTTGTTTGGTGTGTTCAATAATTTTAACTTGGTGCTGCCAACATGTGTTGTTTTTGTAAGTTTTGTTGTAAGTAAGTGCACACACATGGCATACACTTTTGCACTGTCGTTGGTGTTGTGTTGTTTTAGTTCATTTTTGTTGTTGTTGGAATCGCTTGTTGTGCCAAGTATCCAACTATTTGTTGTATTTGTTGTTGCACCCTTAAAAAAAAAAACATCTTTGGTGATCGCTGCTTTAAAGGTGCTGCACCAGAAAATTTAGGATTGATACTAAAACAGATGTATCCACTACATTTACAGTTAAGAACCCATGTTTGCAGTTAAGAATCCATGTCGTATAATCTTTAGCTAATAATTCATGCCGATAGTTTTCAATTCCATCTTGCGCCTTTCGTTTATTAGATTTTTCCATCTGTTTTGAAGTGGGAACGTGCAGTCGTGGAAAAAATAATATAAATGTTCATATTCTTAAACAATTTTTTCTTTTGAACAAAAATTTTGTTTTCATAAATTATTATAAATAAAGTATGTAGTATATAAGTTATTTTCTTAAGTATTTCATAAATTTAATAAGATTTATGCGCAAAAACTCAAGTTTGAATTCAATTTCGCTCATTTTGTTAATTCATGTTGGAAAAAATAATAGAAACAAAGCTTTACTTTGGCAATATTTCTCCATATTTTCTTAAAAATTACTTTTTCCTAAGTTGGAATGTTATGGAGTAAGTATTCCGTTGTTTCTCCTTTAGATTTAATAACTTCATGACATCTCCACTCCATAGAATGTGGTTAACATTGTAGGAACCGCACAAGTAACCGCCGATATAAACGAATACCACTGTATCCTGATTTTATGCCACAACTCTTATTTGTTTTCCTTTTTGAGATATCCCCATTTGATGTTATAGAACTCTTCATATGTCCTCTCGTTGATCTGTAACACTCATTTTACATCTTCGAAACCAAGTTTTTTAAAGTTTTGAGGCAAGTTTTGGATCATAGTCCTACATTAATTTCCATCTTATAGGCATTTCCTGCTTGGCCTCTGACAACATTACTGTTTGATATATTTCGACATAGTCCACAGCACACATGGTATTATAAGTCAAGAAAATATGGCCTATAACCAATGAAGAGATGTCCCTCCGTGTCATGGCATTTCCGCCCCCACATGTTATAGGTTTTTGTGAAGAGTTTTAGGGTCGTATATTATATTTTTTTGATCCTCCCATACACATGGTACTATCAGCTCTAAAGATAATAACCTTTGTTTCATCTGACCAAAGAACGTATTGCCTATTTTCTAGAAAGACTTGTTTGCACGCAAACACAAGACTGAGTTTGTTGTCTTTGGGACTCAAATATAGAACTTATCTCGGACTTCTACCCATTAATACTACTTCATTCAATTGAAACCTAATTAAATGGTTCATTGCTGGTGCTTTTAAATCATTTTGGAGTTGTTTTGTCGCGTAAAATGTGTTCTGTTTTGATTTCCGCAGCAACAGTTTGCCGAAAGAAATTGTAGTTTTTCGTTTTCTGAACATTGTTGTGGTACAACAACTGAAATAATTGCACTAAATATCTCCTTCAATCAGTAACGATATTTTTTCTTTTTTTCTGCTGTTTTTGATCATTTTTCTTTCGGTTTAATGTACGTCCCATAATTACTAATAAAATTATTAAATCTGTAAATTTTGCGGCGAAGTTCATGGCAAATCAAGCGAGTTAAAAAATTCCGTCGGATAGATGGTCGCTTCATCCTCGACGGTCACGCTGTCAACAGAATTTTACGAATGCGGTTCTCCGAGTTCACTTTGAATAATGAAATTCAAGCTATCGAATCGTCGTCCTTATTCTCCGCTCCTAGTATAGCCCGTTCACTAATCCAATTGAGATTTTTATAACTTTGTTCAATGGAGGGGAACATTTTGGTGATGAGTTCCTCTTTCGGCGATGTCAACTCGCAAAAATTTGCTGGGAATGATGTGAAAGTCTCAGGATCACTTCGTAAATCCTTCATCGTTCGGTTAACTGCCTCCAAAGCTCGTTTATGCGCTGTCTTGCATTCTCCTATCAATTTCGCTGCAGCCGAAGTCTTGGTAATCGTGCACGTTGGATTGTCAACCGTGGGAAGATTCATTGACAGCTTCAAAGCAAAATGTGCAGTTCGACCGCCTTTCAACAATGTGGCAGCCATGCCTTTCGTCACCTAGTCCTTTGCATTCGCTCCCTTGGTTTACGTATTTGCAAACGTATTTTATGGAGTTGCAGTACTAAACATTGCAGTGGGTTGAGCACGTTTTCGATAAAAGCGGAATATTTCAAGCTTCATAACGAACTTTTCACCTTTATATTGTCCAAAATCAACAAATCATGGGATAAACTGCAAAATTTAACTGTGTTTTTGCGGAGGGTCCACCTAAGGTGAAATTTTTCCTCGGAGGGTTTTTTCAAAATTTTCTTGTGTTAAAACCTTCTAGATATTACGAACAACTGGAAAACATTTGAGCCAAATCGGCCCAGAGGTTCTCAATTGATGAATTACTATACATTTTTCACACCATTTTTATATATATAGAAGATACTTGGGGCCTTATTTCATTTAAAATTAGGTACCTTATTTTCTGGAGCTTTACTGATAGAACCCATTTATTTATTTAATCTTTTTCTTTAATTCAACTCTTTCTTCTCTTTGTGATTTTGTTCTTAATATTTACAAACACTGCTTTTGCTTGTGAGAGATTGTTTAGATTAAGGGTGAATAAAGTTACTAATACCTATAAATGTCATAATAATTTAACAATAAAACTTACCTGCTGTTTCATGTGTGGTGATTCATCATCGGACACAAAGTCTGTGTTTTCCTGTTGAAGTGGCGGACATGTTGAGGCAGCAACTGAATAGATTACTTTGTTGCTATTAAATGCATCAGAATCAGCTGTAGTTTTTGTGCTTATTCTTGAATGCGGAGTGCTGCCGAAAAAGCACATCTCATTATCATCATCATCAGCAACAGCATGACTAGCATTAATATTTGAATTAACGACAGTGTCATTATTATCATGGCTAGCTCCATAAGTTCTTATAGGAGATGATAATAGATGCAAACTATCGCGACGGCACAAGTAGCTATCATCGATGCGTGACAGACGAACTTCATTGCGCACACTCGTTATGGCCTGCTTGCTGGACTCGGTAACAATGTCGGCATTAAACGTTTTAGAGATCTGTGGATTGATTTGTGTCATTTCCAGTTCAGTGGAAGAGGCGATTGAAGTGCAATTGTTGTTGTTGCCATTAGTTTGGTTTTTGGCAATCGAACGAACTTCAATGATAGTAGGTTTAGCTGATAGCAATTGTGTGGTGACATCAGCAGATGTTTCCTTAGAACTCTCGCAATAACTGTTTTCAGTTTGGGTTGCTGCAATGGAACGAATTTCGGCTGTATTGGATTTAGCTGGCAATAATTCCGATGTGACTTTGGATTTATGTGGCAAGCAGCTGTCGTTGCTATTATTTTCAGTTTGAGTTGCTGCAATTGAACGTACTGAAATAATATTTAACTTCGTGGGAAACACTTGAGTTGATTGCTGCGTAAAACGCAATGATGATGCATCATTATTTATTTCTTGACTTTCTGTTGTTGGCTTGATTTGATCAGTGCTTTTATTTGATGTAACAGTGAGTGAATCTTCTTCCTCTATACTGTTAACTGATACGTTATCATCTTGATCTGGTTCCTCAAAATCTAGAAAATGATCTGAGAGCTGCTCTGGTTCTTCTAGCAAAAGATTTTCAGGCTCTTCCAAGTCGTCGTTATCGTTATCCTCATCTTCGGTGTCAGAATCAATTTCGATGACATCGCTTGTAGCAGCTGAGTTGCCATTAGGTAAGATTGCACTGCGACCAGCTAGCATGGACAAGGCATTGTGCGCTGGTTCAAGTTTTTTGGCTTTTCTTTGAAGATCCTGTAGCCACTCCAAGTCATCCTCTCTTTTGTCCTCTAGTGTTAAGTCTATGGTTGCTATAACAATTTGGTTTTCCAGTTTAACCATGGGCCTGGTTGTGGGCTGAAATTCGGCATTTTGCACTAATTCAGCAAAATTAACATTGACAGTAGTTTTGGACGATTTTGGTTGATCTTCATCGGAAATGTCCTAAGAAAAAAAATCAAAGTTTTAAAATTTAACAGTTCAATCTTAGAACTTCAGATATTTAGAGAAGGAACATAAATAAATTATGGCTTCGCAGTATACTCAGAATCAAATATTTTGTCATATTTTTAAAGAAAGACAGTGCGCAGCAAGCAAACTTGGCTACTAACTGCGCAAGTAAATGGCAGCACTGCGTTTCAATTTAAAAATCGAACCTTTTACTTAGACATCACAGTATATTATATTGGTCGCCTTAGTACTTGTTTAAATGTTTTGCACAAAAACTTACAATAACTTCGGTGCCAAGCTTCAGTCGATGATCATAGATGGATGCCTGCAAAATAAAACAAAATGTTAAGAGCTAAAAGCATGTTGCCTAAGTTAAATTTACATACGTTTCTCAAGTCGTGAAAAAACTTTAAATCGTGCAAAATAAATTTGGTTGCCGTTTGAGTGCAAGTGTAATTTGGCAAGTGATATGCGTAGGTAGAATTGGTGCAGAGCGTTTTGGCAGGACGCATAAACTTATTAGCAAATTCAATAACGCTCATTTGTTCCTCAAGATTATGCTCCAATTGGGTCCAGTGGTAGAATACAATTATATATTGTATATAAAGATTATCTGGAAATTCGCGCTGCAAAGTGATCTGTTCCTCGGGTATTAGAGTTCTGTAAATGTGAATGAAAAATTTAAATATTTTATTTTTATTTTAAATGTTAAATTTAATTTCAAACTTACTGGAAAATTTTTGTCATCACTTCACGTTCACGATACATTCTGGGCATATGAGCGAACATGCGCAATATATATGTCATTGTTTCATCGTTGTTTGAACCCTTTAAATACTTGTAAATGTTGTGAAGTATACGATTTGCAATAAGCGGTTTGTGTTCTTTGAACTCCTTGGCATATCTAAGCTCACAAGACATATAAATTGCAACCAATTCGATCATGCGGTGAATGTATTCCGGTGTCTAAAAAGAAAGTGTCGTTTAAATATTCAGCTTATTTGTTATTAATGGAATATAGGAACTTCTGTTATTGCGGTATAGGAGTATAATGCGATATAGGCTAATTTCTTCGGTTCTGCGAGACTTATGATGATGGAATCTTGTTTCCATACGTGTTAACTCATAAAAAAAAGAGTAGAGTTCTAGCTTATCAACGAAACCCAACAATTTTGTAATTTCTCAACATAATTTGATAGTTTTTATACCCGGATCGTATCAAATTGGCTTTTGATACGAGCCAAATACCTACCCCTTTAACCCCCAAAATGAAGGTTTCTTCTTTGGTTTAGTTACGAACAATTTTAATTTTAGATACCAGACGGCAGCAATTGCGTTTGTTCGGAATTTTGACTGCGTCCAAAATCTTCGAAGTTCCGCATACGACCCCCTTCAGCGTATGGCTTGTAGTGGAAAAACTATTTATGAATTACTCTCTACTATCTTAGGAAGAAAGCCGATATAAAGCGAGAAATTGGAGCAAAAACTCGTAAAATATTTGCGGGAAATGGAATCACGTTATGTAGACCTCACAAGAGAGAATGTCCGATCTCTCGCCTTTCAGCTTGCTTGGCACAACCATATTCCAAAACAATTTTGTGTTTTAAAAAAGTGCACAGGAAAGGATTAACTTTACGGCTTCTTTAATAGTCACAAGAACAAATTAAGCATCTGTTCTTTTTCAGGAAATTAAGCGTTTTACCAAAGAAAATGGCCGAAAAGTTACCCAATTCAATCTGATTGGCCTTTTTCCAAAGCATACTTGAAAGTCCAATCCGGAAAATTTTAGTAAATGGTTTTAAGTGCACTGAAACATACCTATTCAATCGGAATATATTTACTGAAGCCGATTTTATAGCTTACGAGATTTTTAATGTCCACATTACAGCTGATCAATGTCAAAAATTGCCCTCAAAATATACCGCCTTGTTCAGAATTATTACTTGTGGCTTTAGAATCCCCATCGAATGAGCCTGTGGCTTTGACGAGTACAGGAATAGTTTCACCTTGAACGATCTCAACTTCATCAAAAGTTCGTAAAACAGTTTCTGGTGGCAGAGGATGAAAATCAAGGCCACTGTGCTAACTAAAGCCCAAAAGCCAGATCGAACAAATGCTTAAACTCTGAAGGTTTTGTTAAAAAGGATTAAACCTCAAAAAAGCACAAAAAAAAGTTTGTGGAATTAAAATCGAATATCCATCAAGGGAATCTACAAGTGTTTCTGATGTTAGCATCATGTGAGATTGTTCAAAAATTAATGTTTTCAGTGAAAATACATATGTCAATCCATGGATGAAAGAATACAAGGTTACGACGTCCGCATGTTATACCGCTAGATGACGTAATTGGAATCAAATTTTCCTATTAGCTAAAAAAGGATGGCAATAGGATAGCTACATAGATATTCATTCAATTGGCTCCAATGACGTCGATGTCGTAACCTTGTATTCTTTCATCCATGTGTTAATCAATGCTTCATTGTATTGGATTTGTTCAAAAAAACAAAAACGTAATTTATTTATTTTTATTTAGGATTAATTAAGACTAGTATTTCAGATAACTGAGATCCTGATATAAAATCACAATGAAAAAAAAAATATTTAAATGAGAAGGCATGTCTATGTGATTTTCAGTAAAATAATCTGCTCCTTCAACCTCGCTTTGATTTAGCCACTCTAAATCGTTATCGCTTGCGCACAGAATACATATTGTGTAAATACATGTGTAAATACATATTTTAGTTGAGAAACACGTTTTACTCAACTAAACTCAGTTATCTCGTAATTCTACACTATTTCTTGCGGATAAAAATTACGTAATCTTTGCGAGAACCCTCTCCCACCCCTACGTGAGTGTTAGTTAGATTCGGTAAAACCTGCTCGGACTTAAGCAAAGCTTTTGTCAGCGACAATCATAATCTTCAATGATTGATCAATCTTTATTGAAAAGATTCACCTTTTGGGTTTCTAGTCAAATTATCAAATTGAATAAAATCGTATTAATCGCGACGTTCTCGAGGGTTTAACTTAAGAACTCTCTTTCAAAAATATATTGGTTGCAGCTGGTGTTGTGTAAGTAAGCCAGCTTGTACCGGTTTCATTGTAACTATTTATTAATGACCATCTCTCGGTAATAACACTGTGACGTCTTAATGTATGCTGACGAAGTCAGCAAACTTTTATCTTATTAGCAAAACGTTTTCGAACTTCGTTTTTTAAATAAATATCAGAGATCTCCGATTTACCTCGAATTCGAGGCAAATTCGTTTGGTTTATTAGGATGGAACCCAAAATATAACGTCGACATTGACATCCAATGGAGTTAACATTTGGTATTCGGAGGGTTCCAAGGGCCGCTGATTACGAATCTGACGTCAAAAACTCGGAACAACTTAAAAAGTGGTATCGAAAAAATCATGCATCAAAATATTTGTTTGAAATATTAAAATTTTTGTTTCAAATTTATTTTTATATTTAAAAATATTGTTTTAAAAACAAATGTAACTGTAAAAACATTGTTTCAAGCTTCATTTCAAAAACAAATTCGTTTGATATGAAAACAATTGCATTTCATTTTAACACATATTTCCCTCAATATTTTTGTAATGAAAGCAAATAACAAACACCTGGAATGATTTTTTTCCATTTGGCGTACTTTGCGATCATTATTAGGCATTAAATAACTTCTATTTCAAATTACAACTCAAAATACCAACATCTTGAATGCTAATGACGCAATTAATGCCTTTATTGACAAATTTTACTATGAAAGTGGCATCTTCAGGGACTAATACAAAGTTACCCAGCTGTTTCTTGTCTCAATGATATTTTAGTTGACAAACAAATTTAAAAATTTCAGCACAATGATCTTCTGTTTACTCAACTCAACTCTCTTCATGAAGAATTCAAAAGGTATTTCCCAGATATTTCTTTAGAAAATCATCAAAATTAATTTGTGAGAACATTGCTTGCTGAGAATATTCAAGAAGAGGTATTAGAGCTAAAATGTGATGCATGTGCTGAATATCAGTTTTCTAAAAAAAAGTTGTGTGGAGTTTTTGTTAAAAAATTGCTTATTTTATCCTTTTGTTAGTGCAGAAGCGTTACGGCTTTCAGTTCAGTTTTTATTAACATATTTGTGTGAGTCAAGCTTCTCCCTGCTTTATATAAAAACAAAAAATCGGTCGACTAAACGTTGGAAATGATCTCAGATGTGCGCTTTCTCAGTGAAATCCATATATGAAAAAAACTTGTTGATCAGAAGTCTTGCCAACAATCACATTATTAACAATGAAATTGTTATCAATTTCTTTATAATATTTTTTTTTGATTATATTAATAATTAATAAAATTTACTTCTTATTCTTGTATGTTTTATTTTGGTTTTATGTATTTTTGTTATGAATTGCTTTAATTGCTTAAAAAAAAAATACCTGATATCCGGTTCTTTATAACGAATGATCTCATTATTTTTGTTATTATGTTTATTTTTTTTGTTTTACTTGTAAGTACCAATTAAATTTATATTTTGTGTTCCAATCAAATCTTTATTTTAAATGAGAAATAGTCGAATATTTTTTATTTATTTTTTGAGCAGGCGAAGCGGACGTAAGCACGATAAGGTGCACGCGTTGAAAACCGTTGAGAGCCGCTGATATACAGCTTACTATTCATTCGATGTTTTTTATTTACTTAAATTAAAAAATAATTAAATAGTTCACTATTTCGGTATAACATTTTTAAGTTCCGCAACAGGCTTGTGTGTTTTTTTTTTTGTTCGTAGGTGTGCATTCTGTCTGTTTCGGCTGATCCGGACAGGATCTAGAATGTTTATCTAGTGCTTTGGGTTTTCTCAAACTATCCCTAAAACAGTGTTGACAAGTGGTGTAACCAAATTAGAATTTTTAGACCAATTTATTTTCTTAAAATTAAATCCTTATTTTGAATGTTTAATGTTTAAATTTTTTTTCAAGTTCAATGTTTTGAGTTTAAAATTCTACATTCACGATATCCCCTGAAGATGTTGACAAACAATCAATGAAACGTTGGGAAAAATTATGAATTGAATTTTTGATTAAATTGCAGAAAAGAAGTATTGATCAGAAAAGCCTATTCAAGGATTTGAAATCAAGGAAACATATCCATAACTTTTTTATGGATTATCATAAATATATTATTCTATAACACTTTGTTCACAATACTTTAAGCATCAATACTAATTACATTTGAGTTAGAATCTACTTCTAGTTTTTCACCATTCGCATTATAAAATTACCTATACCACAATATCCGAAGTTCCTAAAATGTATTGCCACTTCATAAAAGAATAATTCTTTTGAATATGCTTCCTTTAAAACTCTATTAAAATAAATACTTACATCTTCAAATGATGCACAGATTTGCTGCATCAAATCCATTGTTCTGGTCATGCTGTGTGCAAGTCTGCGACACTTGTATGGATACGCAGTATTTTCTTCATATTCATTGCGGCAGCCACTGCAAACGAAAGAAAGACATTCATTACTTTCATGTTTCTTATTTTTTATTAGACTTAATTTAAATGTTGTTACTTACGTTATGTAGGCATTGATAATTTTAAGAATTTGTTGTTGTAGGGCGCTGCCAATTGGACGTGCTAGCAAAGCACGCAATTTTTGATGTGTTATTGCCACAAATGGAAAGATTTTTTCAACAGGATTTTGTTGTCTTAAGCGTTTCTTTTCCTGTAAACTAAGCTGTCGTTGTTGTTGTTGTTGTTGTTGTGGACCAGCCACTTTTACAAGTTGTTTTTGTTGCTGTTGGTTCATTGTTGTGTGTGTTTGATCTTTGAGTGCTTTTGCCATACTAGTTGAGGTTCCCGAAACACTAGCAGCTTCTGGTGCAATATGTATTCTCGATTCACTACAGAGTGATTCAGAAGATTCCATTGCTAATTCACAGGGTTCATCGTCGTCTACAACTAATACAGGAGGACTGGACGATGCAGGTGGTGTTGAAATTAATGTTGAAAGTGGAGCCAAATGAATACTGGGTGCAATTTGTGCATGCACTGTTGTTATTGCAGTTATTTTATCGTTCATATTGCCTGGAATAGTTTTATTACTTGTAGTTTTTGCTGTTGTTGTTGTTGCTTCCTCACTGCCATCATTAAGTTCAATGCATCGTTCGTTATTATTTTTCAACATCTCGCTGCAATGAATTTCAAAGGAAATTTATAAATAACAATAACAAATATGTATTTATGTTGCAAAAGGTGTATTTTTACTGGAAAAACTAGATTGAAAATGTGAATATTTTGCTCAAGATCGTTTTAAAACAGAAAAACATTTTCGCGCATGTTTGAAAATAAGAAAACAAAAAACTTTGAGTGCCTTCATTTGATTGGTCGACATTTAAAAGAAATACATAAAATTTAATGTATTTTTCAGTATTTTGTTGTTCATTGCAAATGCGCTGAGGATTTTGGCTGAGTTTTATTGTTCAAAATCAGCCAATCAAAATTTAAAAATATTTTAGGCTAGCAAATAAACTGAAGGACCACTTCTAAGAACATATTTTTTGTTTTATGTAACTAATTATTAGTTTTTATTTTTTTCACCTATTCCTAAAGCAGTCATAAATCCGAATCGATTCGAAGGGTATCCCTCCCCTAATGTAGCTTCTCCCAGTTTTGTCCAAAATATTAGAAAAAAACTTTTTCTAAACGAATATGAAATTCCCCTTAAAGGACAAGCTTTTACCAGAACAACATACATTTTTACCTTGTCATGCTGTTCATACCTAGGCCATCAACTAAAATCAAATTTTAAAAAATAATCTAGCAAAAAGATTTAATTGTATAGTTTTGTATAGAAAACGCGTTTGATAGAGTCGTTGTCACTTCCTTTTTATTAAAGGAACTTCATAAATGGGCTTTAGCCAAAAAAAGGCTTTAAGTTAGTTTATTGTTTCTTACCAACAAGCAAATTACTAAAAAAGTTGATGGCCATATATCACATAAGCATCGACTTGACAATGATATTGCCTAGGGCTGATCGTTATCAGTGATGCTTTACAATGCTTACGCAATGCTTACTTCTCGGTACGTGCTCTCCAAAACACCGACGTTATAGATTATTTTGGAATTTATGCTGACAACATTTTTGAGGTTTCAAGTGGCTCTTCACTGGAATTTTCAAATAACTTACTTAGGTTCAACAACATAAGTCATCAGTGGGCAATAAGTAGAGGGGCCAGAATTCCCGGAAACAAAGTCTAACTTTTACATGTTTGCAGAAAGCAAAATTGCTGCGTTTAATTTCTGAATATAAATAACTAACTAAGGTCGACAACATAATTCATCAATAAGTAGAGGGGTGTGAATTCCCGGAAACAAGATCGGACTTTTACACGTTTGCAGAAAGCAAAATTGCTGCGTTTCATTTCTGAACATAAGAGATGAAAACATTGTCAATAATAAACAACTGCGAATACATACTTGGACTAATTTTTGAAAAGCTCTGATCTAGGGAGTACTACAAGATTGCGTTACAATTTATGGTTAGACGACGGTAACCAAAATTGAAAAGCTGAATGTAGCTGAATAAGAAAACGTTTTCGAATAGCATCTGGAGCAACTTCCATAGCTGCCCTTCAAGTTGAAGCTAGCTTCGAAGATTTTAAATGGTTACTGGCAAATGGTCAGCCAGACTCGGAGCTAAATCAATTACCATCACGTCTCACGGGCTTCACACTGCCTTTTGGGAAAGACTGAACAATGCTAATAATACGTCATTCTCCGCCAATAATCTTTTTGGTATTAGAAAAGCTTTAATTTTACTATGTGATTGTTATATTTCAATTCCTTAAAAACCGATTCACCCTAATTGCAGTCATCATATTTTTAACATTGTCTTAGCTGATCACTTAAGCCAACATGTCAAAAATGAGACAAATTCTGGCATTTTTTGAACAATTATCGGAGCAATTTTCGGAACATTAAGTTTTTATCTATTTTCAGGTCGATTCAGCCGCATACCGCAAAGAAATTTGTTAGTATTAAATTTGTTTAAGGCATAATTTTTAATAATTTAATGTTTCAGTATAAATTTCGGCTGTCATAACTTAAAAATTCATAAGGACCTCGTCCAGGTTATAGTCCTGGCAGAGTAACATTCCGCTTTGTTCGATGACTGCTCTAGATTAAAATGTCTCACTCTAGATCAGCAAAAAGTGTTCGATGAGCACCTTTTTCTGCTCTAACCTGCTCTTATTTGCTCTTGATCTTTGTTTTTTGAAGCTGCTCTAATTTATGCTTTCTGCTCTTTTGTACGCTATATTTTTTGTGATGTAAGTTAGAGCAGCAAGTAAAGAATTCAACTGTTTTGGTTCTTGTTGGAGAATTCGAAAGTTTAAAAAAGGGTAAATCTTTTAAATAGTTTTTCTAATAAATTTCAACAGATTTTAATGAAAATTAGTAATTTTTTCAAACCAATTCCATCATTTGCTTACTTTTCACAGTGCTTTCTCAAGCTTGCACTTTATTCGTTCTTTGAAATATCTACTCTACGCTGCTCTAAAACTATTTTTGACAACTCAACTGACCTGCTCTACTTTGCTCTGCTCTGCACTGAGAATTTTTCATCGAACACAACTAATGTGGTTTAACAAAGTGAAGGTGCTATTCCTATATTTTTTTTAATGTAATTCTTATATTTTTTTGCAGATTTAACCATCTGAATGCATGAGCCACTTATTACTAATCTAGAAACAGTTGTCTGTAAGGGTTTCCTTGAGATAACGATGCATTTTGATTTTAATGAGTTTCGACATAAGATCGCCGGCCGTTCATATACTAGGGTTAAGTTTTTGTTATGCGTTACTACTGGCAGCTAATTATTTTTCACCGGGCAGCTAAAGTATAGTTGCACATCATCCACAAACAAGTAAACCTCGCTGTTCCGCAATACTTGCGGTAGATCGTTTGCGTATAAAAAAACCAAGTGGTCCCAGAATTGTGTTCTGTGGTACGCCTCACTTAACGGGTAAGAAGTTTGAATAATTACACTGTGCATGTCCAAATATCAAACAAGCTTGAGACATATAATTTCAGCATAATTCGAGGATGCTGAATTTAATGGCTTCTCTTAGGTGACGGCTAGATTCGAGCACTTAGTTTTAATACCTTTGAGGTTATTTTGGGACACATAATGTTGTTTAATTTGAGGTAAATGGTTATTATAGTTAGCGGTAGTATATTAGAAGAATATTTTTGCATCAATAAGCGTACTTGTTTTTTTTTTTAACAAAGCTTGTATTCGAAAAACCGGGTTTTTTGAGTTATGGGGTCAATTTGGAACAAAAGGGTTGAATTACGAGGGTTAAACTGTTCTAAGAAAATATTGAATTTCTCGAAAACGTGCCGAAAGATCCATGAATTATGCTGAAATAATTTGTCCCTAGCTTGTTTGCAAAAAAGTGACCGATTCATTCACCGAAAAGACCGATTCATTCACAGTGAAATTGTTGATATTTACCGACTGCGATCTACCCTCGAAATATGAAATCAGAAGTTTATCAGCAGTTGGAGAAAAGTTGAAAAGCTGTTCCAATTTTAACTTAAACCCCGGTGATTAACTGTGTCGAAAACCGTTAAAATTATCTAGAAAGACTAAAAATGTTATGTTGTTGGAGTCCACGTTTGATCTTAAGTTCTCATTTATTTCGAGTAAAGCAATACACTGAGGGAAAAATGTGTTAAAATTAAATGAAATTGAAGTTTTTGTTTTTAAAACAATGTTTTGTTATGAAAAACAAATTTAAAACAACAATTTTAAAATTTAATTGTTTTTAAAGTTAAATTCAAAACAAAGTTTTTGTTTTTAAAACATTGTTATGAAAAACAAATTTAAAACAAACCTTTTAAAATTTAAAACAAATATATTTTAAAGCATATTTTTTTCGATGACATTTTTTTAGCTTTTCCGAGTTTTTAACATCAGATTCTTAACCAGCTACCCCTGGACCCTCCGAATACCAAATATTAACTCCATTCGATGAATTTTGCATTTGAAATATTTTAATATTTAATTCATTAGTTTTTATTTTTTATCATATGTTCGATATTTGTCAAACCAATTCAAAAATTGTCATTGTATTCAAATTTTGTTTGTTTTCTCAAAGAAATAGTAAGAGAAAATTAAAAAAAAAGGAAGGAGTTTATAGATAGTTGAAAATTAAACACACTTGTTTTAAATTTTGTTTTGTAGAAACGCAAAGGCGTCATGATATAATAATTTTACCAGGTAGTGTTGACAAATGTTGATTCACTCAGCTACAAGTAAAAGAACTCTTGTAAAAAACAGCTGTTCGTTGTTATATGCGTTGGCCACATTCAGCTGTGTCAACTGTTTTGACAGCAACACATCGGGGAGCGCTGTTGTCGGTATTGAAGTTTCAGAAAAATTGTCAAGTTTATGAAATATCAAGCTTTGTATCAAATACTACGAATAGAAATTTACCGACATATTAAAAATTTTCTATTTTTAAATGCATTTTAATGCACAACTTCATATTTATGTGCATCAAGGTTTGACTTAACAGTTGGGAACTATGCAACTGAACGTAGTGCTACGTCATAGCATACAACTGATTTTCATTGGGTACGCTGAATGCGACCAGTGCAAATTAATTGTATGCTATGACGGATTGTGAGCGCTCTCTTTCTTGTTATATTTTTTGACAGAAGTTCGCTTCCAACAGAAACATCAATACTACCTTGGAGTAATTATATCATGATTTTAAAGTATGTTTTTTTTTTTCTCAGTATAGGCATCCTCACTTTGCTCGGAAACCTGAGTGGTAATAAAACAATAATTAATTTTCCTGTCAAAAGACTGTCATTTACCTTTCCATTCTGTTTTCCAGCACTTTGGACAAAGAAACAAAATTGCAATTGGACGGAAATTATTGCAAGATTTTGGAATGGGACAATTTTTGTGTCGGAATTTTTTGGAATGGCTCTTTTTCAGATAGAGTGAAACTCAGATCTAGTTAAAATCAGGGACCGTACCGGTTATGGTTTTTATAGAAAAAGTCACATATTAACTGTTATTTTTTAACTTTTTTCCGACAAAAATAAAAGTCATTGTGTGCCTTATATTTTTTCGAACAGTTTCTTTTGACTTTTATTTTATCGGTCAAAAATAACAGTTATTTTCTGCCTTTTATTTTTTCGGTCAAAAATATCATATATAAATAAAAATATATAGGCTGTTTTACCGACTAAAAAACTATTGATACCATTATTTTCGTCTCGTCGATGCGCACAATTTACATATGGTATCAATAGTTTTTTAATTGGTCAAGCGGCCTTTAAAAAACTACAAAATGCCTGATATTTTTGATCGAAAAAATCAGAGTCAAACATCAGTTTCGAAATTTTTATGATCACCCAACTAAAATCTTATATGATTTTATGACATCACGGAAAATCCACAAAAAGTCAACCTAAACCTTGATAAATAAAAATGCTTCAAGTTCAATAAAAATAAATGGAACGTTTTTATTCACTTTTATAACTCGAAAGTTTTGAATAACTTTAAAATTTTCCATATAAAATAAAAAATAAAAATTCTAGTTATTGATAACTCTCGACTTATAATAGTGAATAAAATGTCCCTAAGGATATTGCTTGTGTTTTCCTACGGTAAAAGCATTTTGAAAAAAAAAACATATTGTATCCCTAAATTTTAACTGTTTGTATTGAATGTATTTTTAAAATGTAGCAAATTTAAAAAATTATAGATTTTTTTTTTATTTTGTAATTTGGTATTTCGAGATTAAAATATCAAAGTAATATAATATTCATAATTGAATTATTATATAATTGACAGTTATATAATATTCATAATTGAATCTTTTTTTATTGAAACCTGCATATTAAATTTTTTTTTTCTATCTAAAAATATATTTTAAAAAAGTCATTCAAGAGTGAAACGTGAGTGACAAATTTTATTGATAAGTTGGATTATCTTGGAAAATAATTAGCTGGCACAATTTATGCCTCGGATTTACTTTCTATATAAGATTAGTGAATTTAATATTTGCAATTATTTTTCATTAAAAAGGCATTTGATGGAGTGAAACGTGAGTGACATTTAATTTTTTGTTCATGTCGTTGGCATTGCTAATAATAATAATAATAATAATAATTGCTAATAGGCAACACATATAGGCACGATCTTTGATTTTTAATAAGCGTAAGAATCAACGAATTAGGTTTAGTGCACGGAGAGAAATTTGAGCTGAAAACAATCCCAAATCAATTTATTTTGGAAGTGATTCTGAGCTTAGCCATAATATTCTTGATATCAAGCCATAATGCAATCGTTTATAAAAAAAAATTAATACGCTCATTTGTGCATAATGTATGTAATTTTTGGATTGTTCGTCAAAAAACTAATATGTTCACTTGGGCCCAATTGATGACATTTTGGTATTGATTATAAAAAAACATGCTCATTTGTGGCCAATGCGTGTCATTTATGGATTGTTATGGATAAAACAAGTGAACATGCTCTCATATGACTAATCAAATAAATTTTAGGATGTGACATTTTATGAATTTTAATAATACAAGGCAAAATATGACAAAAATGTAAGAGGCTCAGGCATCAAAGGAACCGAAAAAAAGATGACCAGACGGAAATTCAAAATTATATTTTCAGTGTCCAAATTAGATATTTGATCCAATTCAAATATTATTTATTAATTTATGTTCTGCACTTTTATACTAGTAACAAAAACCAACTGAGAATCGTTCGGTTGCTCATTTTTTTTGATGATCAAAAACAACAACAAAAAATTTTTTTTTTATGATCAAGCCCAAGATGATCTATTAAGCACCAATTGACGTGTTTATCAAAGAAATTTTCAAGCCCAATTTCTGGCATAAACTGCATACGTGAATAGCTTGTTTTGAGATGGTTTTGAGCTCTATTGAACTAATTTCATTTACCAACACTTTGAGCTTGATTTTAGACCATTTTTTTCTCTCCGTGTGATATATATATATATATAGATACGGATGCCGAACCGGAATAAATGTTAAATTGTTAAAATGTTATATTTCTTAAATAGTTTTTGTGTTGTTTTTATACACATAATTAGTACGATTGCTGTTTCGTGCACGTTTCAATCAGACAATTCGAACCCAGTATATGGAAAAAATCTTAAAATTCTGAAAAAAAACTTAATTTTTACCTGCAGTTCAAATTTCTACTCAATTTCGTTACTGAAAATGACTTTATATAAATTTAAACAATTCAAAGGTAAGAAGAACTTCGAAAAATGCAAATCAGGGTTACGAAATACAATTATTGTATTTATTTTTATTTTAAATATCTTTCTTATATCAGTAGCCACATGTGTAGTTAATGAAGTTCTCCTTCAAACCGAATTAAGCTACTACATGATATTTTCCGGAAACTTTTCTAATTGCGTTAATTTTATATGTTTTGTCTTATAGCTGTTAAAGTAATAAGGATGTTGAAATTAAACTTAAAATAATCCTTCCGAATAGTTAGTTATTCGGCGCATTAGATCAGTTAAGCTATCTTGTATTTCATAGTGAATACATTTTCCGTCTTCCTCAAGTGTTATGGGAACGTCCCATTTAGTTTGTTTGGGTGGGCATTTGATACAACAGGTTTCAAGATTGTTTATAATTTAAGGATCGATCGAACAGATATGTTTTATTCAATTGCCAACACAAAAATTTGTTCCCGAATATTGCAATCGGGGCGTTCTCCACCTTAGCACACTTTATTATTTATTTATTTTTCGTTTCCATTTCACAATTGTCACAATCTTAAGATTGAAATTTATTCTTCAAACACAAAATGTTTCATGTTAAAAATTTTAAAAATACCAACGCTCGGAGATATCAATCGTGCAAAATGCAACGATATACCTTGAATTTGCACAATTCTTTAGTACTGTTCACATAGTCATACTATTCACGTAATCAGATTATTATTTTCCGTTTTGAACCCGTGTTTAAAAAAAACAAAACGCAACCCGTTTCGGATAAAATATACGAATAAGTAAGTCCATCTCGAATTCGAAACTGATCCGTCTGGCACATTGGGTTGTTTTTTATTTTATAGATGCATTTGCATTTTTTGAGTACAATGAGTTGGTTGATGTCAAGTTATTTTGTAAAGTTCCTTTGTGGATGTTGCTGTGCTTTTTGTAAAATAGAGTTCTAATTGTTTTGTGCATAAGTCTTCCAATTGAAACTTGCTGCACTGATACTAACTGCTAAGATTGTACCTTATTTTTGATAGCATATCGCCTATGTACATCAGCTTGGCTGCCTTTTCCGATATCGATATCGATCCCATTTTTTATTTTTTGATTGTTTTTGTTAAAACGCTTGTATAATCGGCAGTAATTTCAGATGTTATTTTTATGAAGAGTAACTATAGTTTTGTCCAAGAATCGTAAACTGAGGTTTAATTTTTGTTATGATCCCGTCACTGTAGTTTTAGCTGACTTGGTGTCGCTGCGCGCTAGGAAACCGAACTGATCGCTGTCCAAATGTACTGTGGCGTCAATAAAGTTTTGAAGTCTGCTGTCGATGAAATTTCGAAAACTTTGCTGATTCCGTTGAACACTGCAATCGGTCTGTAGTTCTCGCATCTGTTTTTCGCGTTTTTTTTTTTTATTTTTTTATTTTTTTATTTATTTATTTATTTATTTATTTATTTATTTAAAGTCTAAAGTGCCTTCTTAAGGCAGATTGGCAAGTTGCCAGTTACAAAACTTTTGTTTATAAAGTTTACTAAGATCGACTTAGTAAGTGTGAGTGCCTTAAGATCCTTATCTGATATTTCGTCTTTTCCTCTTGTTGCATTACTTTTAAGATTTTTAATTATTTGCTGTATTTCTTGTTTTATGACTGGTGTTAAAATTTATTGATTTTGTATTGCACATGTTTGTTACTGTTGTGTTTGTTGCTGTATTGTTTTTTCGTTATGTTTATTGCAGCTTCATTGAATTATTTGTTGAACTCGTTTACGGTGTTGAATTAAAATACAGCTGTTTTGTTCGCTCCAGTTGTATTAATTGTGTTTCATAGTTTTCTTTAATTATTTCCATCTTTTTCTATTTCATCGTTAATATGTTTTCTTTGGCGCTTTTAATTAGAATTTCGACTTCTCTCTGTATTTTTTAATAATGGCTCTTTTTATTTTGATTTCATATTTTGTATAGTTTTTATTTTTTTTTTGGAATTCTGTTGTAAGCCATTAACAACAGTTAACTGTTCATGATTTTATTTTAATAATGTTTTCAACCTAATGTTTATTTTGTTATATAGTTGTTGCTTACCCTCTTAATAACACTATGCGCCAAAATCAGAAAATTATTTTTCTTATAGATTTGTGGTTTCAGTAAAGTCGCATATAACTATACTACCCCGACAACAATCAGTTCGTACGCCTGCCTTTTTTAAAATATTAACACTTTTAACTTTTATTTATAATAAGAAAACAATATTTGTGATACAAAGTTTGTAGTATCCTTAAAGCTTGAAATGTAATTTTTTTTTTAATTAATTGGACCGATTGACCACGCCCACTTTTTTCGATTTATCTAAAATCGGAAAACGTTTGCACCGATTTGGCTAATTATTTTTTTAAATGTTCGTAGTAATACAATTTTAGTTTTTACGGAGAGAAAAATTGACTACGCCCACTTTTTTCGATTTATCTAAAATCGGAAAACGGCTACACCGATTTGGCTAATTCTTTTTTTAAATGTTCGTAGTAATCCAATTTAAGTTTTTACTGAAAGAAAAATTGACCACGCCCACTTTGATGTATACATCTAAAATCGCAAAACGCTTTGGCTGGTTTGGCTAATTTTTTTTTTGTAAATGTTTGTAATAGTCTACAAAAGCTTTTTACATAAAGAAAAATTGTCCACTTCCAAGGTGGAAGTCACACTTGGAATCAATCGTCAAAGAAATTTCAACGGCGGAAACAAGAAAATCCTGTTCCAGGTTACCCCAATTTATTTTTCACCGACTCATTAGGTCGCATTTACACAGTCCATCCAAGAAAGGATGAGTGCTTGTATTTACGTTTGCTGTTAGTCAACGTTCGTGGCCCAACATCATTCCAAGATTTGCGAACTATAAATAGTGAACTGTGTGACACATATAGACAAGCGTGTCAACGTTTGCGATTGTTAGAAAATGACACTCATTGGATATACACTAGAGTGTATCGACTTATAAGGGAAAAATCTTACCCCCAATTCCGGTACCAAAATTAAATAGTACATGAAAAATCTTGTCGATTGGTATACTTTGTTTTTATTTGAATTAATTTTGGCGTCCCCCGAAATGCATTTTTGTGCATTTTTTATCAACTTTTGTACTGGAGACCCATTAATGGTTGATTTAAAAAGAAAATCAAGCTTATCAATTAATTCCTCTCATATAAAAACACAGAACTGCAAATTTTCATCCCTGTTGACAAATGCTCTGGCGAGATATAACAGTTCTTTTCAAAGTGAATCTACTTGTAATGTTTTTGTTTGTTGTATGAGATTTTCGATACACTCTAATATACACCCTCGGAGATGCTGGGCTTTCGTCAAATTCTCATCAAATACGAACACTGTTTTCGATAATTATCTCGACATGTTTCCCATCCAAACCAACTGATTTGTGAAGCAAATACAAAGATGCCATGTGTGATGATATTTTGCATCAGATGCGTATTAGAACATCAAATCCAAATTTGCAACTGAGCGAGGAAATTTACAACGAGACTTTGATATTTATTGAGGACAAGTGCTTGATGATATCGAACAAGGCATTATGCGACTTAGGCATGACAGCTCCCAATCGTCCAACACACGAAGCATTCAATCAATAGTTGCAACGCGAAAGCAATATGATTGCGAAGCCTTGAGGGAACTAGTTCGAACGAGCGTTCCACTGTTGAATCGACAACAAACATATGCGTATAACACTCTTATGAAAGTTGTGAACGATGGAACTGGAGGGTATTTTCTTTTGGACGCTCCCGGTGGAACAGGAAAAACATTTTTGCTCGCGTTGATTTTGGCAATGAGAATGATATTGCACTTGCTTCATCAGGAATTGCAGCTACGTTGTTGGAAGGCGGTCGAACTGCTCATTCAGCACTCAAGTCGCCATTGAATATGCAAATCAATTAAAATTCAACATGCAACATTTCCAAGAACAGTGCTATGGCCAAAGTTTTACAACAAAGCAAACTGATCGTTTGGGATGAGTGTACAATGGCGCATAAAAAGTCTTTGGAGGCATTAGACAAAACGATGCAAGATTTACGAAACAATCAAAACCAGTTTAGTGCTGCGATGATTCTGTTGGCAGGTGATTTTCGTCAAACAATGCCAGTGATTCCACGATCAACTCCAGCCGATGAACTTAATGCGTGTTTGAAGTCGTCCGTTTTGTGGAAACACGTCAAGAAACTCAAATTGACTGTGAACATGCGTGTCGAGTTGCAGAACGATCAATCTGCAGAAGTATTTTCAAAATAATTGCTGGACATTGGCAACGGCAAAATCCCGGTTAACATTTCAACCGACTGTATTCAATTTCCCGTCGCTTTCTGCCAGTTTACCGAATCAAAATCCGAACTCATCCGAAAGGTTTTTCCAAACATTGCACAAAATTACAAAAAACATGATTGGTTGAGCGAACGTGCTATATTGGCTGCAAAAAACATTGATGTCGACGAATTGAATCTTAAGATTCAATCTGAAATAGCTGTCGAATTGATGACGTAAAAATCGGTGGATTCTGTTACTTCCCAAGATGATGTCGTCAACTAACCAAAGGAGTTTTTAAACTCGCTGGAATTACCCCGAATACCGACTCACAATCTCCAACTGAAAGTCGGGTCGGTAATCATAATGTTACGAAACATAAACCAACCACGCCTTTATAATGGCAACCGGCTTGCAATCCGGTAAAAACCTGATGAATAACGTCGTCAGCTAATGGAAAAAATATTTATTAAAAATATATTAAAATGGACGTCATCCGCTCACGGACACGCCCACCTCCCATACAACCCAAAAATTAAAAACGCAATAAATAAGCCTCTGTTTAACCTACAGAGCTAAAATTTGGCACATTTGTTTCTTATAACAAAACAAAGATGGTTTTGAAAAATGGACATCATCCGCCTACGGACACGCCTACCTCCCATACAACGCGAAAATTGAAAACTGCATAACTCAGCTCATAATTAGCCTACAACAATAAAATTTGGTATGTATGCGTTTCATACCAACACAAATATGTCTTCGGAAACTGGACGTCATCCGCTCACGGACACGCCTACCTCCCATACAACCCAAAAATTGAAAACGCAATAAATAAGCCTCTGTTTAACCTACAGAGCTAAAATTTGGCACGTATGTTTTTTATGACAAGGCGAAGATGGTTTTGAACAATGGACGTCATCCGCCTACGGATACGCCTACCTCCCATACAACTCAAAAAGTTTAAAAAAACTCAATAAATAAGGTTATGTTTGTCATAGAGAAATTAAATTTGGTATGTATGTATTTTATACCAAAACTAAGGTGTGTTCAAAAATTGGAAGTAGTCCGTCCATGAACACGCCCACCTTCGATAGCGAAAGCACAATAAAGGCATTAACTCTGAGCTACAGGAATAAAACTTGGTATGTGTAAATTTTTCATCAACATTTAAATGCATATAAAATAAAGGCTTCATCCGCCCACGGACACGCCCATTTACAATAAAAATTTTTTTTGTTTTTGAAAAGTGGGTTTAGGGTATTTTATAGCCGGCCTAGACCGACTTAAGACTTTCTTTACTTGTTTTTTATAAGGACAGGACAATGTCGGTCGGGTCAGTTATCAAAAATAAAAAAATACTTTCTGTGAAAATAAAAATTGAAGGCAAAACAACGTTTGCCGGGTCAGCTAGTATTTAATAAATCGCTTTCTAGTGGTATTTTCTTGGAAGACTAGAAGTTTGCATTTATTTCGCCCATTTTTAAATCCGGTCCTAAATATCTTATAGTAAAAAACTTTATCATTCCCCAACAGCATGGTTTTTGCAGGCAGGTAAACTGCTACCAATTTGTGCCTGTTTACGAATTTTTGTATAAATGAAGTCGAATAAGGGCAACAAGTCGATGTCCTTTACACAGACTTTGTGAAAGCTTTTGACAATCTACCTCACAATTTACTTTTGTAAAAACTTGGTTGCCATTCTAGTTACTTAAAATGGTTGGATTCATTATCATAGAAAATATATTATTTCTTAAGCTAATTCTGAATTTGGATTCTTAAAGCGGAAATCGAAAGAATTCAAAGATCAGTTAACATTAAAATCACTTTTTCAAAGTATGTTGAGATCCCTTTTGGAATAGGAATGTTAGTCTTGTCTGGAGTACATTTTACGATATCCAAAACAACCGCGTTGAAAGAATTAAAAAAAAATTTGCTCTTCGTCGTTTGTTCTCTTGGAAGACTATGCCTGAATCTAGAAAGTCTGCAACTGAGAAAACAAACTCACAGCATTTTGTTCATAAAATATATTCTTGATAACTAAATTGATTCTTTTAACGCCCTTTCAAGAGTACTCAAAGACAGAAGCTTATTTTTCATTCATTTTCACCGAACTAATTAACTCTAAATGCCGTTATTTTAGCAATCTAGCCGGAAATAATTTAGATTTCTATTCGCCTAGAGATACTTTTGGACGTGATGTTTTTAAATACAGTTTGAACTATACCATCAGGGCCTGCCGTTGAGCTATTTTTAAGGTTAGACAGAGCAGAAAGATACAACCATTTAAAAAGTTCTAACGCCGTTGTTTTAAGTAAAAATATAAAGAAAAATGATGATGAGAAAATAAATATAAATCAAGCTTAATTAAATAAAATACATTTTTAACAGTGTAAAACCTCAGAACGTAGTAAAAATTGAGGTAAACAAAAAATTATTGGACAGTGTAAAAATATATATTGTAGTGATTAAAAATAGTTCTAAAAAAAGTTCGGCATTTAATGGTTGTATCTTTAAAGATACAAGATCCATTACACCACAAATTAAAAATTGGTGTGTGCCTGAATTTCGCACTTCACTTGTTTTCAACTTGATTTATGTTTTATGCTTTATGACAGAGCAGGTTTATTGCGCTTAAGAAAATACTGAACAACTTATTTTTAATACTTTAAAAACTCATTTTTCGAAATTGTCATGTCAGGACTTACTAGGGTTGGCAGAATCAAAAATGACTGTTGAAGAAGTGTGCGAGCTATTATGCAATAGTGAAGATATTACTTATAATAGCACTGTTGATAGCGATTCTGTTATTGATGAGTTTGAGGTAGATAAACGATTAGAAAAAAAATATAAAAGGATAGATAATTTTCAAGGGGTAGCATGCGCTTAATTATCAACGAAAATGATACTGACGAAAAAACCGAGGATGAGTTTGATATAAATGCATCCATACAGAATTATTTTCTCCAAATGATAAATGATGATAATGACCAATGGTTGTTGATAGAAGAAGATTGTGGTTAGTTGGATTCGCTTGATTTTACACCATCAACTTCTGTTTCACAAACTTGTAACGCGGTCAGTCCTACAACTATTTTCAACTCATTTGCTTCCGAGCTGCGAGGACTAAACATAAATCCTAAATCTTCTGAATTCGAAAGGGTTTTATGGAAAAAGGTTAATCTGCAATTAAGTGACAAACAAGTTCGATTTAGAAATGATTTTCGTCTACCAGACAGCATAAATAATTTGAAAATTATTGATGCCCTAAATAAAACTTTTGGGAGTGTTCCAAAATTAGATAGATTATGTGTGGATGGGCAAATGTGATCCACGAAAATTGGTAGCTACATGAAACAATATTTGCCAAATAAACCTAAAAATGGGGCTTAAATTGTATGTTATGTGTGATACTTTAGGATACGCTTACAACTTTGAAGTATTTAATGGATCTATTGAGATGCCTGCTGAAGGAGAACCCGATCTACAATCCTCTGCGAATATAGTTGTCAGACTGCTTCGCGAAGTACCTCGCTGTCTAAGGCACATAGTCCACTTTGATAATTTTTATACAACAGAACCATTATTAGTGTATTTGCAAACACAGGGTATACTAGCTGTTGGAACAATCAGGTGCAAAAGGATCAAAAATTGCAAGCTCACTGAATTACAATAGAATTCAGCTACTATAGCTTTTTCGCACTTTCTCAGCATTAACCCATTCAAAACCACGACCCATAGCACAAAAGAAATTTTATGTTAAGGATTCCAGTAGCTAAAAACAAATTAATGTGGAAAAAATTTACCATCCAAAGTTTGGTTTGGGCTCAGGGACAACACAGGACATAACTACTAACCATGCATACAATGATCTATAATTATATAATCTCTTTTAGTCTACTTTTGAGTTGACCTTTTGACAAGTTAACATCAAAAACGCTACAGTTGTTAACAAAGGTAGTTAACTCTTGCGATTTAAAAGAGCAGTTAACATATAGTTTGTTCTACTAAAAGGTAAATAAATTAAGTTGTTTGCGTTTCTGCTGCTTCTACGGTTATTGTTAAAATTAATAAGAGAAAGGAGTTCTGGAGAATCAAATACACCGGTTATGAGTTGGTGTAAATAGACGATATTCGCAGACTTCCTTCGCTCATTTAAAGATTGCATTTTTAATAGTTTTAAACGATCCTGGTAAGGAGGAAGGTTCAAAAAGTCAATCCCACCTAAGCCCATAAGAGCAAACCGAACAAAACGTTTTTGGATCCTCTCTATTCGTTCAACATGGACACTATAACTAGGTGACCAAACTTGACTTGCGTACTCCAAGTGAGGGCGCACTATTGTATAATACAACGTTGTAGTTGTTATCATGCCATTGAATTCTTTGGCCCAACGTTTTATAAATCCAAGCATTGAAGATGATTTTTTACAAATGTAATCAATAAGATTGTTGAACGATAGCTTAGAATCCATGCATATACCAAGGACTTTGACGGCACTTACACGACTTAAAGCGGTATTTTTCATCTTATAATAAAAAAAAAAATATTCCTTTTTCGCAAAAAGGTCATAGTTTAGCATTTATCTGGATTAAGAAACATATTATTTTAAGAACACCTAACTTCAAAGGTGATCAGACTGGAGTAGGGCAGAATTGTTATCGGAATCTATAGTTCTGTATATTTTCATATCATCTGCGTAAATGAGCAGATGAGAGTTTTTAATGATGTGAGTTCCATCATTAATTGCTAAAATAAACAGAAGTGGACAAAGGTGACTACACTGCGGTGACTATCTGATTCAGCAACAAATTCAGAACAAAACACCCGGAATCGTATTTGATAAGATCTCTCTATCAAATACGATTTAATCCAGCTCACAAAATATTGTGGGAAACCCATTGTCTTGAGTTTAAACAAAATTAGATTGTGTGGTAATTTATCAAAAGCTTTACTGAAGTCAGTGTAAATACAGTCGACCTGTTTATCAGAACGGATTGAATTTAAGCAAAATGTTGTAAAATCGAGAAGATAAGACACCGTGGATCTGCCACTCACAAAACCATGCCTACGAGATGTAATGACTTCCCCACAGTGAATTTTTACCCGATCGTACACAATTCGCTCAAACAGTTTTGGAATCGATGAGAGTTTAGCTATAGACCTATAGTTGTTGACATCATTTCTGCAACCTTTTTTATAAATTGGACTGATGAAAGATTTTTTCTAGAAAATTTGATTACTTTCGTTAATTGATTTATTGAATAATAAAGAATGTGGTTGACACAAAATGGAACTGCATTGTTTTAACACTGCGGCAGGAATTCCATCAGGTCCAGCACCAAAATCTTCATCGAGCGATCCAATATACTTTAATATATCCCCTGAAGTTAGGGATATAGGGTCCAAGGAAACCTTGGGAGTACAGTTCATATATTCGAAATATTCTTAATCAGGATTAAAAGAATCTGAGCAAAAGGACTCTTCGAAAAGATTGGCAAATAAGCCACATATTATGACGGGATCGTCAATAAATCCATCAAAAGTTCTAAACGGAGTAGGAAATCCATCGGATTTAGTCTTTGTATTTATGAATGCCCAAAATTTCTTTGGATCAGATAATATTCTCAGCTTAATATTATCTAAATATTCGCGATATAATGTAGCTGAGCTATTTTCAAATTCCAGAAACAAACTTTTGTAAGTTTCTAGGTCATTTGAGTCTAAAATACAGATGTATTTCTTCCATGCCTTGTTTCTGTTGTTACGAAGAGTCTTTAAATCCTTTGTATACGCAGAATTCTTCACAATTTTGTGGCTATATGGCACAGACTGAGAAAACACAGCAAATAGTTCCATATAAAAAAAAATTAATGGAATTATCCAAGTTATTTTCATTTAAATATTCTAACATTACATTGAGTTTACAGCGGAGTAAATGATTCAACCTCACAAAGTCAGCTTTTTTAAAAGTGAATTCATAAACTTTGTCGATGGAACTTGAATTAATTATATTTTCTCTATCAGACTTGTACCAAATGCTCAATGGAGGATGGTATTCATCAACAGTTGTCAGAGTGTGAAAGGCCCTCTTAACAATGACATTGTTACTGTCCGTAGTTAAGACCAGGTCAAGAAGTCGATTAAGACTATTATAAATACAACTCACTTTTTGTAAGTCAGAACATATATTATCAACAAATATATGTTCTTGCCGAGTTTTCGAATTAGAAGCACAAAAATATGTTTCATCGTCAGAAGAATACCATTTTAAGTCAGGCAAATTAAAATCGCCCAATAATAAAATGTCATCATTTACGTCAAGTAAATTAATAATATAATCTATGCAATTAGCAAGGCTTGCATAGACCTCTGCACTACTCTTTGGTATTATTTATTAAGCTTAATACTTAAACGCATATCAGCTCTATATTAATTGAGCAGGAAATATCAACAAACGAACTGACAAAGCAGTTCCTCACTGCTAAAAGGACACCACCACCGACAGAGGAACGGCTGTCAGTGTATCTATCCTTTCTAAAAACTTGAAAACTATTGTCAAACAATTCTAAATCATTGATGCTTCCATTTAGCCACGTTTCTGTTAAAGCGATAATATCCTCAGAGCTAATCTGAGTCGAGATAAATATGTCCTGTGTCTTAGATCGCAATCCCTTTACATTTTGGTAGTAAAGGGATAGCCTATTTAGTTTTTTTGAGTCTGACGGGTAGAGTGATTCGTCTTTCTAGACTTATTTTTGGGCTTAAACTCAGTAACGAGAAAATTATCGGTCCACATGGGAGAGTTAAGAACGGTTGCAAAATCTTCAGCAGCAACTGTAAGAATAAAATACAAAATTAATTATAATTGTTTTTAGAATTGAAATCAATACCGCTACTTAATCGTTTTAGTGATGTACTATGTTGGGTATAGCTTTAGGTTGTTTATTACGCACGGGGTTTTAATTCCGTGGAGCATATTCATGTACAACGGTACCTTCTGGCCAAGTCTCTTAGAGAGAATTTCATTTCAATAGCATATTGAAGTAGTTGGCGCAAATGGTGGTATCATCTTTCTTGCAGATTTGGCAGAGCACACAAAATTGCAATCATTTGGAAAACATTCTTTCGAACATATTCTGCAAAGAAACTAACTCTTAAATGCATATAATTAGATCTTTTACTACGTTCTTAAAGAGCTCTGCAGTTATTGTCGTTTTAGGAACAATTGAAGAATAATGGGAAATAGTTTTTTTTGAAAATATGTGTTTTGAGCTAACAAACCAATTGAGAGAACCAACTTGCTCTTAAACTGTAGAAAAGACACGCTTTTTTTCAAAACCTATTGTATTTTCGTGTTTTTTTTTTAACATTATAACATGAACTAATTTTAAATTTTTTGTTTTCCCTAGAAATAGCCATTCTTTTCATTACAAAACATTCTAATATAGCAAGAAGGATCTGCAATTTATTGAAAACTACCACATTTCTTAGATTTAACAAATTATGTCCTTATTATTGAGAATTTCTTTTGTGGGTGAAAGACACAAAGAGTTAGTTGTGACCCAACTCAGTCATAGGTTAGTGATCTAGGGTTAAAAAATAAAAACTATTGACCGTATCATAGAAATATTTCGTAGCAATTCTACCAACAATGAAATCTAAAAAGAGAACATAGCTGCACAAATGTATGGTACTAACTTAAAAAAAGAACATTAAAATTTATAACATTTTTTAGAGTTTTAAACGTGGTCACTTTTGTTATTTGTGCTGGTATAAAAATTGCTTTCATGAATTTTTAAGTAGCCTGAAACCTGAAGCATGCAAACGTGATAAGCATTGCTTTGTTGACCACTAACTGTGCAACTTAAGTACCGGCCACGCAGACACATTAAATACTATGACAATGACTTATGTTGTATTAGCTTTGGTGAAATCCACGAACTTTCAGTGTAAAAGCAATAAATCAGTTAAGTATTTAGAATGCATTTTAAGCAAAGTGCAAGTGTGGTCAGTATGTATAACAGCTCTAAATGGATTCCAAGAAGAAGTGTTTCTACAGAAATGAGCCTGCGAATTGTAGCTGCTATTATTATTTGTATTTCGTTTGTAACTTGATGCAAACTAATTATAAATGAGTGTTTTTCGAAACTGACGCCAAGTAATATGTTATTATATTATAGAAAAAACCAAAGAATTTATGTGTATATCAATGAAAAATTTTTTATGCATACATATTGAAACAAGATATAAAAAAAAAAAAAAAACAAAAAACACACAAACAGGAATAGCCATTTGAAGACTTCCTTCAACAGCTCCGAGTAACTGGAGTTGTTTAAATAAACAATAAAAAAAAAACTTACCCAGCAACTCAGAAATTATGTAGCAGCAAAAGCTATCAAATAACTGCAGATTTGTTTTGTTTATTTTTTTAGCCGCATTTAATTTTTAGTTTTGTATATTTTTTTTTTTTTTTGTTTTTGCGGCAATTTCTTTGGTATTTACAGTTGACAGAAAATTTTGCTTTCCATTGCTTCTTCTACTTCTTCGTCGTCGTCGTCGTTGTCTGAATCTTTTTTTCTACTGCTGCCGCGTTTATTTTTTTTGCATTGCTTTTGTTGATATTCGTTGAGACTGTTTTTTTTTCTGTGCAGTGCAGCCGAATTTTAATAAGAAGAAGAAGCAGCACAAGCAGTGTGGGAAAATCAAATATGGCGTCAATTTTTTCACTTCAAGACAAAATTTTCAGCGCAAACTTTAAACGAAAATTTTAGCACTTTATGTGACTCTATACGTAGTAATTTTATGCAAATGCATTAAACTGCAAACTTAGGCACTAACTTAAAGTAAATTTGTAATTTTATAGCAACTTTTAATAGATTTATCTGTTAAATTTCTTCACTCGCGACGCAGCTAAACACTTAAATAATTTTCTTATTTTTTTTCTGCTAATGCTTGCTTTTGTCAACACACGGGCACAAATGGCGCTGCAGCTGTGAAGTCTGTTTTTATTGTACAGTACGTGTGAAAAGCTTTGTTTGACAGCGGTTGGGCAGCACTGCTCAGTGAAAATACAGAAAAATAACAACTGTCAACCGGCTGCAACAAAGAAGACAGAACACAGAATTAGCTACATTACAGCGTAAATTTGCTAAATTTTATTAATTTATACAAAAGTAGACGGCTCTTTAGCTAGTTTTTACAACATGCCGCTTATGCCGTTGCCACCGCTGGCGCAGGTAAGCCAATATTTGCCAAATATCAACATAATCGGCAACTTTTTCAATGTGCCCGAAAATGCACAGAATGCCATCGAACCGATGCAGGTCGACGCACAAATTGAGGACAACGAAAATAATGAAGAGCAGCAGCTTATTGTGGAGAATCCGACGCTAGATTTAGAGGTATACGCCAACTCCTATACCGGACTGGCCAAACTCTATCGTCTTATCTTTGTTACCGATGTTTGTCCTACGCTGCGTCTGGAGGCGCTTAAGATGGCCATCAACTATGTTACAACCACTTACAATGTGCAGTTGTATCAGCTGCTGCACAAAAAGCTCAATGACATGCATTTGGCTAGCGCCGCAGCAGCAGCAGGAGTTGGTGCTGGCAATGGTGGTGGTGGTGGTGGTGGTGGTGCAGCTGCAGGTGGTGGTGGCGCTGCTGCTGCCGGTGGTGCTTTGCCCGATGTTGCTGCACAATCTACAGCACCATCTTCAGCAACCGGTGCTGCTGATATGCCTGTATTCGATCCGAACTGGGTGGAAGCTAAGAGCAAGAAGGCCGCCTTGAAGTTGGAAAAACTTGATTCTGATCTCAAGAACTACAAATCGAATTCTATTAAGGAGAGCATACGTCGTGGTCACGATGATCTGGGCGATCACTATCTCAGCTGTGGTGATCTGTCCAATGCGCTCAAGTGTTATTCACGTGCACGCGACTACTGCACCAGCGGCAAGCATGTCGTCAACATGTGCCTGAATGTCATCAAGGTTTCGTTGTATTTGCAGAATTGGTCACATGTGCTTAGCTATGTGTCCAAAGCAGAGAGTACACCAGACTTTGCAGATGGTCTCAAGGACAACAACCAGGTTTGCAGCCATAATTCCGATCTTATTTCTACATTGATTTATGTGCATTTTTCTTTTATATCTAGGGCGTTGTTACGCGCTTGAAATGCGCTGCCGGTCTTGCCGAGCTGCAGACCAAGAAATACAAATGTGCTGCCAAAAACTTTCTTTTGGCCAATTTTGATCATTGCGATTTTCCCGAAATGCTCTCGCCCAACAATATTGCCATGTATGGCGGACTCTGTGCGCTGGCCACCTTCGATCGTCAGGAATTGCAAAAGAATGTCATCTCCTCGAGTTCTTTTAAGCTCTTTCTCGAGCTAGAACCACAACTGCGTGACATTATTTTCAAGTTTTACGAGTCAAAATATGCCTCATGTCTAAAGTTGCTCGATGAAATACGCGACAATTTGCTGCTCGATATGTATATCGCACCGCATGTCAACACGCTGTATACAAAGATACGCAACCGCGCGCTTATTCAATATTTTAGTCCTTATTTATCGGCGGATATGCGCAAAATGGCTACGGCATTTAATCGCACTGTAGCGGCGCTGGAGAATGAGGTCATGCAGTTGATATTAGATGGTCAGATACAGGCACGCATCGACTCGCACAACAAAATACTCTATGCAAAGGAGGCGGATCAACGCAGCACTACATTCGAACGTGCCATTGCATTGGGCAAAGAATACCAGCGACGTTCGCGCATGTTAGTGCTGCGCGCTGCAATGCTCAAAAGTCACATTCACGTAAAGGTAAGTTGTTGCAAAAGAGTTGGCGTTGTTTAACGTTAGACTAAATTATTTGTTGCTTCTCTCTAATTGCAGAGCATTCCACGTGATTCAGGCAATGATTTGTGCGTCGCTGCTGGCTCGAGCACCACAACAGCCAGAAATTAAACTTAAACGTTTGTTTTTTCCTCCCAAACCAATTAAAACTATTTAAAAACTGCATCATAAAAAAAAAATCAAAATTTTTAGATTTAATGAGTAAAACATATTGATGTGATTATATAAAAAGAAAACAAAAACAAAACTAAATAAAATTATTTAACCATCGTGTTACACAAAACAACAGCTGTCACATATAAGCTACTAAAATCCTTTAACCATCGTTTCAACCAAAACAGCAGCTGTCAAATATAAGCTACTTAAATGCTTTAAACATTGTGTTCATCAAAACAGCGATTGTAACATATAAGCTACTCTAACGATATTTTGTCTCAAATATGAAGCCGTATGTTCCAAAATATCAAAAATACCTTATAGCAAGTAGAGTGCAGCATATTTTATCACTCACATCTTTTGAATAAAACGTTAAATGTCGTGATCTTCTTAGCTGTTTACAAGGAAAAAAAAATTATGTTTTAATTAAAATGTTTGTAATTGTTGACAAAAAATTGTTTGGTTAATATTAATAATTGCATTAATTTCAAGATTTTTCAAGAATCAAAATCATGTGTACAGCTCAAAAACTATTAAAAATTACTGCATGCTTGGCAAGTTCAATGAAAAATCAACTGAAAATCTAACAGGTAAGTTAGTATGAATCTTGAAGGATGTCTTCGAAGCTACTATTGTAAAATTTCTTTAATACTATATTATCATGCCTGACCCATGAGGCTGATCTAGCTAAGCAAAGTGAAAATCTTAACAGTATCAGATTTCCTTATCAATCGAAGTCTCGAACTGTATTTTGAAATTTCTGCATAATTTATTAACGTATTTTTAAAGTTAGTTATTCTCATACTTCAAAAATGTGTTCTCTAACTGTTCAAATAGTGTTGCCCAAACAGGATTGGCAAATATATTTATATATTATTATATTTGGAGGGAAATGAAGAATACCTTTAGGTGAAAAAAAACTGTTTGTTGAAGCCATGCTAGTATTCATAGAAACGTGACTAAATAATACTTTTAAGAATGAGACAAATTTCTGCAGTACACCTAAAAGATCGGTTCTATTTAAACATAATACTTTATGGGAAATAGGGTGTTCTAACCGCAACGCGGAATTTATTTATGATGTTTAAAAGCTATCCTGGGAACAATAGTAAACGAACGTTTTCTAGTAAAAAACTGAAAAATGTTAAATCTGTCTAGTTCGCAACTGCTGTGCTGCTCACAGCACACACCTACCGTTTAACAGTTTTCATCTTTTTACAACATTAAACTGGAAAAAACTTTAAAAAACTTGTACGGAGAGAAAATGTAATATCCTCTCAATAACACAATCCTCTCAGTAAACGAACGCTTTACAGACACTTTCGAGTACAATTTTTTTAAATATCGAATATGAGAATATTCCAATAATCAAACAAATCAGAGACGCTTAAAGCCCAATTGTCTTCTCTTAAACAATCGGACATTTGTTTATTCCATATTCCAACTAACGAAAATGGAATTAACTATGTAGAAATCGAGTTGGAGTGTAGAAGTCAAGCATGATTAGAAGTTCAGGGCAATATATTTAATGATAAGTAAGATCCCATATAAACATGATGAAGAAGATCTGACAAGAAATGATAAGTGGAATAAGATTAACTAACGCACGTGACTATGGACTAAGAAAGCGCTGTTTTTGTCTTACCATCGTATTTTCACTATTATTGCAAGTTATGCGGATACTTGACAAACAATATGAAAAGGTACTTGTTTTTAGCACCATGGCTTGTCAAAAATCTTCGGCACCTAAGGAATCAAATAAATAATTATACAAAATCACTAAGCATACCTTCAAATAAGTAATGAAGTAAACAGCAGGTATGTGAAACTTCCAAAGATATTTCTTTTAAATCGATTGAAGCGTACACATCTTAAACAAATTTAATTGAAGAGCAAATAATCGTACATCCAAAAATTCTTAGATTTCATTTAATGGTAAATGAAATTCAGTCGAATATCATACATCGATGTTTAAAGGCTATGTGGTTTTCTAACCCTCAGGAGATCTTTAACCATTTTGCAGATATATTTGGTCTGCCTTCAATTCAGACTCAGCTTTATTTTCCTTCTAAACATACCAACAACATTTCCTAACTTGCGACAACATTCTCAACTCATACCAATCCATTAGAAATCTGGATCCAGAAAAGGATTCTAATACCGATCAAATACTTTTAAGCTTGTTGGTGATATATGTAGATCAAATTGTTTTCATATCATATTAATTATGGAAATCTTCCCATCCTATGCCTATATATAAAAAACTAATAATATCAAAAATAGCATACAACTACAAGAATCAGTGAGTTAAGCTAACTATTTAAAAACGAGTATATTTAACTAGAATAAAATAAAAGAAGCTGGATATTTGATTTAAAAATATTTCTTGGGATTGAGTTTAAAATATCAATGAATGGCACCATTTGATTTATCTCAATGGTGCACCGAATGATTAGTTTATTACGAACATTATCACATCAGTGGAAGAGAACTCGAAAATTTAATTGAATACTAATAACTGAAGATGCCGAGGTGGTGAAATAGAGTCCAGCATAGCAAATAGCGAAGGATCTTGAATATGTTGGTGGACCAAGTTACGAATAAAAATAATGGACTGCATTTGGCCTCTGGAATTCAAAGAACTGATATTAATCAAGGCACATCTTGTTCTGTAGGGAAGGAACTCCGGAAGGTTCTAGTTTAATTAAAAAACCACAAATCTGATATATTTAATTTGAATCCTTTCAATTCTTAGAGCTTGAATTGACGAGCATATTTTCCAAATAATAGAGCAATAATCAAAGTAAAGCCGAACAAGAGAAGAGTAGAGAAGTTAAGGGTGTAGGGAGCTTCAAATTATTTTTCGTTTCTGATTAAAAATGCTAACATAGAGTTAGACTTGCTGATGATGTGATTGATTTGATGATCCTAAAAATGCATACGCTTGTCAAACAAAACACCGTTTATTAATCAAAGGCAATGAAGCCCTAAGTAATGAAAGACATTGACATTTAGAGAGAGACTAAGAGGCAGTTTGTTAAGCTCAGACCAAGTATAGATGGCACCAATATTTATTTGAAGTAGATTTGCTTACAGGTCAGAATTTATTTAACGAAAAATGTAAGGTCATCCACAAAAAGGAGGCAAAGAAAATGTTTTAACTACTGATGGAAGGTCATTAATGAAAAAATATGGGAGATTTGACTTCCTTCCGGAACTCAAGAACGAAAGGGTGCTATATTTTTGACATGGATGATCATTTATCGTATACATTTTTATCTAATTTGGTAATATACAAAATTTTAGAGATAGACGAGTATCCAATTGTAGTTTAATTAATTCGATTTTTTTGAATAATGAACAATTTTAACGAAGGTCTCCAAAAATATACCAACCAACACGAAGTTTTATATTTAATAGCGCTATCCTTTAAAATATTTAAGAATTATTAAAAATTGCTTAAGATACTTTAACAAATATTGAGAAACAATGCTCTTCAGCATTATCAAAAAAAATTCTCTCCACATTCACTGCAAACTTTACAAAGCAATTAAGTTGCTTCTACAACTTCTTCATTTTTTTTTTATTTTACTGCCATTTCGTGTTCATTTTAAATTCAATGATATTTTTGCACAACTAGATATATTGCAAAGCACTGTTGGAATGATTTATTGAAAACCTATTTATTTGAAATAAATATTATAATTATTGAATATCTAGAACATCAACAAAATGATTCCATATATACTTTTGAAAGTTTCTTCTATTTACTTTGATAAAACTTTGTAAATGAACCCGAATCTATAATGATTATGTATATAAAATGTATAAAATCTAAGAAATCTGTTTAACTTGAGCTTTAACGTCTGTCATCGCGATAATCGTTGCGGCGCCTACTGCTGCGTTCATGTGAGCGACTACGTTGCCGTTGTTCCCTGCCATAACGTTCATCATTACGTTTATTGCGTGAACCTAAAGGTGAACGCACATGTCCATCGTGTTTTCGCTCACGTCTTTCACAGGAGCGTGAACGTGAACGCTCACGTCTTGATGATGTGCCATTACTGATATGCCTGCGTTGGCTAGCTTCTCTGTTGTTTAACTTTCTGCTGCCATTTCTTCTACCGTTCCCGACATCTTCTTCCGCAGATTCATTAGAGCTGGACGATGAAGAACTGTTTGATTCTTCGCTGGCAGCCTTTTTTGATTTTTTTGCTTTGCGTTTCTTATGTTTTTTATTTGTCTCTTTTTCCAGCTCCGAGTCTGAATCGCTACTTTTGCTAGAACGTTTTGATTTTTTGCTCTTTTTAGCCTTAGCTCGCTTCAATTGCTTTCTTTCTTTTTTCATCTTTAGTTTTTCGATCTTTTCCAGCTTCTTTAGCAACTTGAGCTTTTGTTCTTTACTCAGTGACTTCAGAAATGCTGTTTCAGGATTTTGTAGTTGCTGTTCTTCTGTTTCTTCATTATCGCTGGGCAACAGTTTGTGTTGCTGATTGATTTGTTTGATATTTTGCAGTTCCATTGCTGACTTTTTCATCATTAGCCCATCTTCTTTCATCTGTTCTTCCAGCACATTTTTTGACATCATGCCATCCACCTCTGCCTCGGAGTGTATCTTACGAGCCTCGCTCATTGATATGCTATACATGCTGCACTCTTTGTCGGTATTGATATGGCCCCATTTGTGACACTTTATGCAGCGCACATTGCGCACTTGTATGCCAAACGGCTGGTCACGGATTTCTGTATCACCCTTGCAGTAGGATTCACGTGGCGCATTGTATTTGCGTTGCCATTCGAACTTATACTCAGGTTCATTGTCATCTTTTTCACGTTCCTTGCGCACACCAGGCGGCGGCTCGTACATAAAGTTGACGCTCAACTTGTCCTTGCTCTCCTTGCTGAGCATCGCCTTGTTCTCATGTAAATCCTGTTCCTTCTCATACTGATTACGCAGCTCTTCTTGTTTCTTTTTGTATGCATCTGCCTGTTGCTCAGCCATCCAAACCTGGTAGTTTAACGTAATAAATGAATATATAAATAAATATTAGCAGCTTTTCAATCACTCTTCCAACAATACATGCAGTAACTTACCCTCTTCAGGTTGTCCCTTGAAGCGGGATGGAAGAACTTTTTGCACATGTAATTGTTGAATCCTTTACCCATTTTTTTAAGTCTTAATTATAATTTTATTATGTAAAAAAACTATTTTGGCAATAAAAAATCTAAATTATTGTTAATTTTCAGTCGACAAAATTGTTCACTTTATTTTGACATTTATTATTGGCAGTGTTGCCAATAAAAATTTTAATTTTATTTCCAAAGAGAGCTGCCACCTTGTATAACCAGAACGGCATGTCTGAGAAGCGTGTGTCGTTTACACGATTGGGAATAAACGTCAGTGAAATAGTGTTTAATTACAAACGCTGGATTTGCGGTGATTTCTTAAACCGACTTTCACTGGTTCGTTAACAGAGGTTCGATTTGACTTCCCGAAACTCCACGATATAAGCAAAAAAGTTCGAAATTCAAAAATATATTATTAATATTTTAATAATAAAAATATATTGCAGGTGCATTTCGTCTGTAGCATTTCGCAGTACATGTCTGATCCTGTTTCTTACTCCATCTTAGAGCCATCAGTACAGAATTGGAAATTCCGTTTCAATGGTCGTATTATCACATTTTTGTCGGCAGGGAATAAATGTGGATTATTCGTACCAAACTTTACGCTGTGTATGATCCAGTCAACTGGTATTTTTGTTGTTTCTGTCCTAAAGAGACTAAAAATAGATGCTGTCTGTATATGATCTCCAGTGTCCAAGATGAATCACACTCTTCGTCACAGAATGCTTAAATAGCTCTTTAGGAAAAACTCGATGTAGCATAATTTCTTTGTTCACCTATGCCTTAGATCTCATGGCGCTTACTTCTTCTGTGTACGTTAGTCTTTGCACTCCTGTTATGGACTTAAGGTAGCTCTTTCTGTGTGCTATTGTCCACAAGACCAGATGGCCATAAGTGCGTATGGCCAATTTCAAGCCGAAGGTCTTCTGGACTGTATAAATAGCATACAGTTCTATTTCTTTTCTACCTCCGGTTTACATTTTCTGCTAGGTTATTATCTTGATGAATTCAATGGTACTAGTGGAGAGCTTCGGGTTTGCTCATCCATCCCCGCCTCATAAGTAAACTCTAGCTGAAAGGCAATGTTTCGATGCATTTAATCAGATCATCCTAGCACGAAGCTCAAATCTTTTGATTTAAAACACCTTTGGCAGTCACGTGAGCAGCGTTACCAGTTTTGCACGATAAATAGTGCTTTCGGTATTTTTTGAGCTCTTGCGAGATGCTGCGGGAGAAAGTAAAAATCATCGCTTTATGTGAGAAAAATTCTCATGCGAGAAAATTTTTACCACATGTGCGATTTTTCCCACGCGAGGGATAAAAAATACCGAAATTACCACAAATACCTCACATTACCAAAAAGAGATTTCTACCTGCTGTGGTAGAAATACGCATGAATGAATGTGTACAGAAAAGGTTTACTGAGTGAATGCGCTTGTTGATGCATTCTTCATGTGCATTCTTGTTGGCAGTTTGTTTGTGTTTAAACTGTTTTCGATATATAACAACAAAAGAACGTAAATAATTTCTGATAGCAAAGTGAAAAATAAAATAATTATGTCTGGAAGAAAAACATCATTGTCGCATAGTTATTCAAAAACTCTGTAAGCTTAAAGTATTTTTTACATTTAAGGCGCATTTTAATATTATGAATGTGTTAGGAGAACAAATTATGATGAGCAGTGCAAGGACTGCTATGAGGCTGGAGAAATATTTTTGAGAAATAATTTTTGAACTCATTAAAGAATTGAATTTCATAATAATTCAATTCTTTAATGACTTCAAAAATTATTTAATTATTGTTTTATTAATTGTTGTTTATTAATATGTTGCAATTTAGGTTTACTTTCGTTGAACAATTTCATACTATGCTATAAACACCGCTTAATGTGATATATTAAGCAATTTTGAGGTATTTCATTGACTTGCGGTAATTTTGTGGTAATTTGCACGATTTTGAGGTATTTTGAGGTATTTCATTGACTTGCGGTAATTTTGTGGTAATTTGCACGATTTTGAGGTATTTTGATGTATTTTTGACGTGTGGTAATTTGAGAGAATTAAATGCGAGAATGAGGTAATTTTTGAGGTATATTCACCTGACAACGCTGCACGTGAGCTAGAAACACTTCGTAGTAATTTAGTTACGTTCAGCGAATTAATAAAGAAGCTTCCTAGATTAGCAACAAGACTAACTTCAGAACTTAAACCACGGTTCTATCGGCCAAGACTACTTCGTGTTCACCTTCTGAAACAAAATGGAAATTTTCAGAGTTTCATAGTCCTCCATCCAGATTTCTTAAATCGCCAAGCTTTATACAAAGAGCTGTGGTTCTTGGATAGACTCATGCCTTATTGAGTGCGCGAGTGCTTTTTGCAGCTATGTAATGAGGCAGAAGTTAGTTCGTGGGAACTGCCTACAGGCTTGTTTTCCATCTTTTTAGCACCATAGTATGAACTCTTTTCCCGCCAAAACCAACGATTTCGCTCCATGTGGAAATGATGACGAGGTAGTAACAATTGCCTAAACTATCAAGATGGTATTCCGTACCGTTAAAACTCGCCATACCATCGCAACCCGAAGTATTTTCCCAGCTCTACAACACTCGCCTGAGGCAGGACATATTCCCATCTTGGACGTTATTGAGACTGGTGCTTACAACAGAAGACCCCTAAAGTTAACCAAAAAAATTTGTCTGCTTGATATAATAAGGCAAATTTTTGAGCGACTATTGTGCAGCCGAATAAAAGGAGCGATCCAAACAGTTGGAGGGATATCTAATCGCCAGTTTGGGTTTCTAAATTTGCACTCAGCTACAGTTGCACATAATAGAAAAAGGGATCAAAACACTGTTGCATTATAGTAACACTTGACTTGTCAACTCCGCCAATCGGAGCAATATTTTGAAAGCTTAAAATTCATTCAATGATAGAGTGGTGCAAGGCGCTCTAAGGGCTTGCTGTGGTTTCATAACAGTTTCTGCGGATACAGTACTTATTTTAACTATCTCAATTCCCATTGACTTCTTTATGAATGAGGCCCAGCCAATAGCTAACAAGGAAAGTGCATCCACTCGCAATAAATTTGCTCGCGAGCAAAGACCAGCGACCCATCATCTCATTTCAAACCTATCGGTGTAGTGTAGTAGACGTCATGAATCGGTGAGCCTTTAAGTTACCAAAATCCTGAGTGGACATGGATGTTTTGGAGCATAACTCCATAAATGCAAGTATATAAGTGACCACTTGAACCCATTGCTTTATTAGCACAGTAAAAGACACTGTCCACGTTACATTTAAGTACTCTAAGTTTCAAATTGAAGAAACGAAGCTCTTCAAAACGAAGGTTTTCTTCAGCGAAGTGTTGACACTCGACGAACTTCAAAGTGCCGACTGTTTGCCAAATAGGTCGTCATGACATAAACTATCCACGAAGTATGAGGTTCTCCTCCGAAACAAAGTTTCCATCGAGTTGGTGAGAAAATGAAGGCCCCGAACTTAATAGTACGACTAATTGCTAATTGCTATTCCCAGCCCGTGAAGTAATGTCTTACGACAATTTCACGTGATTTCCACGCAGGGCTGGAAATTTAATGTGCAGGTTAGGTTTAATGCATAAAAATTGCACACCTCCACCTGCATGACTACTTAAGTCTTTAGAAAATTTTCCTGTTCGAAAATAAATAAATGAAAAACTATAGACACTATTTTTCAATAAGTGCCGTGAAAACACCAATGTGGTTCTTAACTATCAAAACGGATATACGGCCAGGAATTTTTCAAACCATAAGTTGTATACAAAGTAAATTCATATGCACATTGACTACCTTTCAACCCTATACACCACCAAATCCTGACGCCTTGAGCCTACACACACATCCTCAGTCACAGCATGTTCTGCCTGTAGGTCTTTTTCTCTGCCTATCTACAATTAAACTACATTACCTCTCTGTGAAGAGCTCTGAAGATTGTCTTAATACTCAAGATGAACAAATCATCTCATGTCAATACAAAACACTTTTTTTTAAAGTTTCCCATCGCGAATAAAATAAAAAAGCATGTCCTGGTCGTATGGCTTGTTGTCTGGCTGCTTAAAGTTAAATAACTCTCTTCTCGGTATAGAGAAGTGAGGATTGTCTTCATATCCAAGGCCTCTCATGCCAATACAAAAGACTTCAGGCCAATTGGCCTATCCTCATTTCTATTAAAGCTTTAGAAAGACTTATCGAAGTTTCTCTAATCTCTAAAAATCTCTAGCGTCCAGCATGCCTAGTAAGTAAGGGCAGATCCAGCCTGGCATCAATTATTGAAATATCTCGAAGTCAAGGAGTACAGTCTTGTGGCTTTTTAAGACAAATAAGGTACTTTCAACAATGCCCTGTCGTGTCCAGGCTTTCGGGAAGCTGGCATTCAAGGTGTTCCTGGTGATGTTCATCCGTCAATTGCTTGCTCTCCATTGGGAGAGTAAATTTGGAGTTGGGAACTGGAGTTGGAGTTGGGTAGACGTCATACCTACCACATTCAAGTTGTCATAAATATTTTAACTGGCGGCTCTAAGCTCTATGAATGTTGAGGGATTTGATGAGTCATCTCAGTTCGCACTTCATATCTATCACATTTAAGGTGCCAACACCATTTTACTTACTTACTTACTTAGGTGGCCATGACAACCCGTTTTCGGGCTACTTCCGACTTCATCAGCTCTTGCCAGGCGTCTCTGCTTCACGCGCGCCATCTCCAATCTTTTTCACCAAGCGTGGTAAGGGCTTCTTTGGCCTGGACAATCCATCGGAGGCATGGTCTTCCTCTGCGTCGTCGACCGTCGGCTTTCATCTCAAACACCTTTTTCGCCAGAGCTTCTTCATCCATACGAGAGACATGACCCAGCCAACGTAGTCGCTGAATTGTTATACGCTGGACTAAGTCAATGTCATCGTAGAGCTCGTACAGTTCGTAGTTCATTAAAAGATTTTGCGAAGAACATTCCTCTCAAACACCCCAAGAGCAGCTGCATCTGTTTGCGATACCACCCATGCCTCAGCGCCATAGAGAAGCACATGTATGATGAGCGTTTTGTAGAGTGTTAATTTTGTCAATCGAAAGAGGGCTCTGGAACCTAATTGATTACCTAGCCCTTAGTAGCGCCTATTAGCAATTGTTATTCTTCGTTTAATCTCCAGGCTGATCTTGTTGTTGCTGTTTACGGTGGTGCCGAAGCTTTTTTTACTAATGTCTTTAAGCACAATGGAAGAGTCAAAGGCTTCAAGATTCCTGGTTTAGGGAAACATCATATTTAACCGCATCCAAGGTGCCTTAAGCATTTTTACTGGCGGTCCTAAGCTTGATTGAAGAATTGGAGGGTGTTTCTTGATGGTTCGTTGGGACATCATACCTAACCGTATTCAAGATGCCGTATAAATTTTGAAAATTAGTTCATCAGGCGGAGGTTTTAAACATCCATTAAACTATTCAAAACCTCAGACAGTGGCAGATCGTGAACATAGATATATCTTTACAAAGTAACATCTTTTCAGACGGTGTTTAAAGTTTAAGGTTCTCACACAAATAATTCCTATTCTTCATTGCATGCCCCGCAATGCAGAATCCATCTTATCTGAGTAACAGGACATCGAAAAATTGGAGGAAATTTCAAAGTTGACGAGCAGGTTCGAAAGAGTGCAATCACTATCCTTCAAGAGAAAGCTAGAATGGGTATAAAACTAGCCACTTTCAAAATAAACTGCAAACAAAGAGAACTTCCAACGAACGTTGAAATAAGCTAACCATTTGTACCACGGTCAGATTTTTCTGGCCCTCTGAAAACCTAAAGCGAACCAACTCTCTTCTAGAATGAGGAAAGGCAGAATTATCTGTCCTGGTTGGCGCTAGAAACAGGTCACAATTTGTTAAGGATACACGTCCTACGTCTAGGAGTAGCATCCAATGATTGATGCAGAAACTGTAAATGAGTGACAGAAGAGAGTCCTAAATAAAAGAAGAAACGTAGTTAATTCTTTTCTTATTTTATTTGGGCTCTCGGACAGGAACTAAAGGGGGTCGGAAAACTTATTAAATCTACGAAGCGGCTTAACATGTGAAATGCCTGTGAGCTCCTTGTTTCTGAAGGGGAAATTATATGGCATAGCAATGGGCCTTCATTTGTCTTTGTAAGTAGCAAGTATATATCTGGTTGGATGAATACCTGACAACATTTCACTAGACTTTCATCCGCAACCTTTTTTGGTACACCATATAGGCTAAATTCATGCCTGAACAAAAGCTAGGGGAAGTCGCGAAGACTTTGATTCGTCACTTTTTTTGGTACAGCCTATAAACTGGATACTTGCCTGAACGAAGCTAGGAAAAGTGCCGAACAAAAAATGACGCGAAGAGGATTCTTATTAAAAAAAATACACCTTGTTCCAATACACTCTTCTCTTCACTCATTTGGCTTCTATGAAAATATGAAAATCCTTTCAATTCATATAATTTTATAATTTTCTTCACTTCAATAGATAAATTTTACTTTTCGATATAACTCAAGCCAAAAAAATTATTAAAATATATTCAAATTTTCAAAATTCCAAAGACGTCAAAATGTTTTCTTCCATAAATTTTTTATTTTTAACTTCGTTAGCAATAACCTCGTGGATAATTTTGTGTTATTTCAAGCATATAGAAGAGCAGCGAATGGAAGATATTCATGAACATTTTAGAATGGGTAAGAATAGAAATAAGAATAAGGAAAATAAAAATGGCACATCGTTTTTTTTTTTTTCTTACTTTTTCCAGAAAGGTCGTTTGAGGAACCTTTGAGGGCTTGTCGCGAAAATTATGATCTCTATTTAAATTTCCTTTGCATTTTCGCCTGTATCTATGCATTGGCAAAAATTACACATATAACTGAGAACTTTATAGCAAAACATGTGCATGCCAAATTCCTGAACAGAAATAAACAGAATACAAGTAACAGCTACGAGACTGAGCGACATATACTGGAGGAATATAAGGCGCAACAGGAGCATCTTGTATTGCAAATAAACAATTTGAAGCGTTCGAATAATCAGCTAGAGCAACAGCTACAACAGTCGCGAGAACAGTTAGAGCTGCAGTTGCGAGAATCGAAAACGCAGTTGGAGCAACAATTACAGCAGTTACAGCAGCATAACAAAGTTTTTGTTATGGGCAATAGACTGCCAAATGAAGGTGAGGAAGAACCGTTGATGAATGATAAAGCGTTGTTTAAGAGCTGTCACAGCAATAGCACCAGTACCAGCAGCTTCACCAACAGCAATAACAACAATAATAATCACAACATTTTCATATCCAATCGTCACATTCATGTGAATCGTCAGGTTTATGTAAATGAGGGCAATGTTAAGCTACATTTGCCCCAATTCAAACAGGATGCCGGTGGTTTCTCTCAGATTTGGTCGAAATACTTGGAAATGCAAAAATATGCCATCAAGACGCCGGTGCCCAAAAACCAGGCGCTACGTGCAAATCCCGTGCCAATAGTTGTCTCCACCGAACAGTTGCAAACTATACAAGGTAGCATCAATAGAAATTTAAGTGTTCGTACATTAGCGTTGTATTGCCATAAATTGTTGTAAATTGTGATTCTGTAAAGGTGTTAAATATTTTTTAAAGCTTGGTCTTGTTGAAAAATTTCAAAAACCATTTCCGCTTGTAGCAAAAAGTATTATTTTCAAAATAGTTTGTGTTGCAACTTAAACATATTGACAATGTTTGAAAATTGTTTTAAAAAAAAAAAAGTCGAAATATAATTGTAAAATGCGTAAATTTTCATAGTTTGCACTCATATCAAACATTTCTCTTCTAGGGCTGTACTGAACTTTATTGAACTTGCATGCATCAAAAATAAAAAAAAAAAATTAAGTTGGATCTTCAGAAAACAAAAAAATCTTAAGGACCCATAGAACAGCACCCGCAGCAGCTATAAAGTTGGACAGCATATGTTAAAAACTAAATTATTGAAAAAAAATTTTAAAAAGCCAGAAAAGTGTCAAAAATGTTTCTTTTTCTATGTTTGATTGTGTATGTTTTTTTTTTTTTTTTAAATTTGTTGTGTGTTTATTTTTATGTAATAATTTGCTTTGAGCAAAATTTTAAAAGGCTTTAAAAAAAAAATATATGTGTATTTAAATGAAACTATTAAGTACTGTAGTTTTGAAATTTTAAGACAGATCAAAACTCCAAGCAAAAAAAAAGACATACCAAGCAAAAATTTAAAAGGATTTACAGTCATTTTTGACACTTTTCTGTCATTTTGGAGGATACAAAATAACTCAATAACTTGCTACCACAAAGAAGATTGGTGTTAAGAAAAAAAAAAAATTATAGTTAGGCGCATTTTAACGTTATATATTGGAATTTTGGAAAATGTTTTCAAAATTTAACACTTTTTTCGCATTAATTCTCTTGATTAATTTTGCAGAATTGATAATTTTGGTCAACTTTTAAAATTTTTTGTAACTTGGTTATTAATTGTTTTGTATGCATATATATATTTGAATAATTAATATTATTGGGACAATTATTTTAATAAAATAATTTTGACTTCTAAAATTTCGCCTTATTTCAAGATTTTTGCTATACTTGGCGGTACTGTGAGCCTTTTAAAATCGATCAAAAATAAAATAAGACCGTTATGTTGCTTGTAAAATTTTTTTAAATAATGATTGTTATTGAAAATTGTACGCTCTTTACACCATTTGCAATTCTGTGTAGACAAGCAATAAAAGCTAAACTTATTTTCAAAATTACAGAAGGGCATTTTTAGGTTAAAATTGCTACCTAGTTCAAGGATACCTTGACTTTTGCTTTTTAGATTTGGTGGCTTCAAACATTTAATTTTCAAGGTAAAATCATAAAAATTTGCTTACAAGTGTATTTCGTTGCGAAAAAACACAAAAATAGCAAAAACCTCACCTTGTCCTAACTCGACTTTAGCGGTTATTCCTTGTCGACACAGAATTGTTATTCGAAAAAAAAAAATCGATCAAAATTCAGCAATTTTATTCGAATGTTATGGTTTCTTGTACGTTCGTACAGAAATTGTTTCTTTAGTCAAAAAAAAAAAGAAAGAAAACAACTATTGATTTAAATTTTTCAATACAAATTTTCAAGTTTTTAAGTATCCAGTCTGGTTAGACAGACTGAAAAATAGGCAATTTTTATAAATATTTTTTTGGAAACATTAAAAAATATAGGTACTCAAAACTATTCAGGCATATTTAAGTTACTTTGAACAACATTGTACTCAATTTTCAGATTATTTAATCAATATTCTGAAGCAGAACGCCAGCAAATTCAACAATTCAGCAAATTCAGCAAATTTGCGCGATTCAACAAATTTTCAAAATTTTCCTCCGCCAATTCCGGCGATCGTTGAAAGATGGCTTTTTAAAAAGTTTTCAATTTCTATTATTGAAATATTAAGCAGGCTCGAAAAAATCGTTAAAATTAATCAAAAAGTTGAATTTGTAAAAAATTCATCGAATTGGGATAGGACAGACAACGTCTGTCGAGCTCGCTAGCTTAAAATTATAATAACTTCACAGAGAAAAAATAGTGCCACATAAAATCCATAAGATTTCTTCTTAAAACGTATTTAGAACAAGTGGCATGAAAGACGAAAGAGGAGAGGTATTTTTTAAGAAGAAATCTTCATGCTTTTCACCAGAAAATCTTCTTAAATTTATTTAAAAAGATATCTTATTAATTTTTTCTAAAATTCATATTTTCAAGACTTTTCCAAAACAAGGGGCATAAAAGACGAAAAAGAAGAGGTATATTTAAAGAAGAAATAAACCAAGACTACAATATCTAGTTAAACTTAGTTTTAACGTCCCTTTTTGGTGAGTTAAGCTTGGTTTAATTTGACTCGAGTTTAAACTCGCACTGAAAAACTGGCCCCTCAATTTATTTAAAAAGATATCTCTTTAATTTCTTCTAAGATCTATATTTTCAAGACTTTTTTTCAAGTCCTAGACTTCGTGTATCGTGTATCGTTTATTCATTATTTCTTATTTATTTATGCCTATTGAGAAGAAAAGTTAATCATGTTGAAAACTTTTTTGCTTCATGAGATTCCTTCTGAAAAAATTAAGAAGAAAACCTAGTAGTTGTACAAGATTTCTTCTTAAACAAAATCAAGAAGAAAACCTAGTAGCTGTATGAGATTTCTTCTTAAACAAAATTAAGTAGAAAACCTAGTAGTTGTACAAGATTTCTTCTTAAACAAAATCAAGAAGAAAACCTAGTAGCTGTATGAGATTTCTTCTTAAACAAAATTAAGTAGAAAACCTAGTAGTTGTAAAATCAAGAAGAAAACCTAGTAGCTGTATGAGATTTCTTGTTAAATTAATTTAAGAAGACATAGCCAATAACTTTAAGAAGAATATCTACTTGGGTAAAAACCATAGAGAAATCTTCTTAACTTAGTTCTACTTTATTAGGTTTATATGTGACGATTTTTCTGTGTGTACACTCAGAAAAATATCAACTGTAATATTAACAGTCGGTTGCTGTTGAATGAACGTTTCAGAGTATTTGTTCTGTTAAAATCATCTGTTGAAATATTTGTTGTTATAGAAATGTTTGTCTTCTCTGAGCAATAGTTTTAAATGCATTTTGCTGTACTTATTTTATCATTATCAATATCTCAGTGGAAGTGTGCTAGACTGTCAGGAGGACGTGGGTTCGAACCCTAGCTGTGTAAGTATCAAAAATTTTAGTTTAATAATTTAAATTCTAATTCTATTCCATTAACTGTTTGGTCAAAAATAACCTTAAAAATTAGTTTGCTTACAATCTTGAAAAAATTTTACATTAAAATTTTTATTAAAAAAAAAACATTTTAAATAAAAAAAAAATTTTGGTCTTGCCGGTATTTGAACTTCGGACAATTGAGTAATAGAGGCACACTCGTTTAAACATGAACTTTCAAAAAAAGTGCTCAATTTTTTTGTTTTACCATGTTTTTATATTGGTTGCGTGTTCTACAGACCAACAGTCAACCGACTGTTGATTTGAAAGTTTCATTTGTTAAATAGTATTTAACAGTGAAATCTGTTATTTTAGCCCATGATTTGTTTGATACAACAGCATTTTTTCCCTGAGTGTATAAGACATATTTTTGTAAATAGAATTGCTTTGGAAATAATTGTCACAGATCAAAGAAACTTGGCTTGGAGTAACTATTTGGTGATATGCTGCTACTCGAAAACACTCCACAGGATGCCAAAAATCTGGTCAAAATCAATTTTCTAAATTCTACAAAATCAATTATTTTTCCTACTAACATTAAGAGACCCCAAATCACAATACTACATATAAGGCAGAGTTGCCAGAGAGCCGAACTGATATTTACCACTATTTGGGAAAAAATTTTTCACTTTCTGAGAAAAGTTACCTTTTTCTAAAAAAAATTTCAAAAGTTTAAATGATTAACAGTCGTTATAACTCACTTCATTACACTTCATTACAACAGAAAAAAGTTTCTCGGAATATGATAAAAAAGGCATCATATTTAGAGAAAAATGGTAAAGACTTTGCTCCAGAGAATGCCTTTCTCTAAATGCGATCCTAAAAATTCTCTTAAAATGATAAAAAACCTTCTATGAAAAAGAGAAATATATAATAATATATCGTTTTAAGAGAAAAATAATTTTTATTTTTGAGAAAACATATGTTTTTATTGAATCTAATAGTGAATTTTTTATCAAAATATAAGAAAAGTTTTTCATTTTCAATAAATTTTTCTCTATAAATGAGAATTTTTTTGTGCTAGAAAAATATTTAGCATTATTAGCGACATTGAAATATTTCCATTTCCTAAAAGCGAAGAAATATTTCTTTTAAAATGTGAAAATTTATTCTAATTGAAGAAAGTTTTATTTGTAAAAGAGAAAATTGCTATTTTCGAAAATAGAGAAATTTTTCTCTGGAGAAATTTATGTGTTTTTTTCAGAGTGTACTTCCACAATAAAACATTTCTTTGCTAGCCTTGAACAATTCGTTTCTTCCTAATGTCAACCATTTTTTTTTTAATTCACGGTGTAAAGGGACTTCTTTATCCACTTTTCCATTAACTGTTTTTGTAGGAACTGGTCATGGCTTTCTATAACCGATATTCTTTTAAACAATATTCAATGCAATTTCAAAACATTTGATTACTTCTTATGTCTTATTTTCATTAAAAAAAAAATTTTATTACATTAAAAGTACCCAATATGGGTATCAAAAATTTTATTTTTTTATAGCCTATTCTCATGTTTAAATATTTTATCGGAAAAGTTGATATTTCATAAGGCTTCCATACAAAATGTGTGCTTTTTTCTTGTAAGTCTCATCGCACCAGTAAACAATAGTTTTAATCATCCAATGTATCAAATATGGACATATTTCACATATCAATTCTCTCATATTTCTTTTAAAAACATTTTTTTTTATTTTTAGCAGGAAAAATAATAAAAATCTTCTTCTAATTTCAAAACCTCAATTTTGTAAATGAATAACTCATCAGATATGAAAATAATTTTTTTTATTTAAATTTTATAATAAAAAACATTTATTTTAAAATAAGTCCACGTCCTTGAAAGTGCATTTCGGCTTAAATTCGTTTTAATATGGTTTTTTTTTAAAAAAAAACATTATATCTTTTACCAAAATGAGTGTCTTTGGAAAATTTGACTAGTTTTCATACGCAACAATTTGGTAAAAATAACGTATTTTTAAATATTATAAATAAACTAGCTGGTACCCGGTGCGTTGCTCCCGTCCTTGCCCAATGCCTGTTCCAATTTGCCAATAGAATGCCATAAATAAATAGTAACTCCATTTTAAGTTTCAATATTCTTTGACCATTATTTCCAAAGCTATTAAATATAAAATATTGTCTTTTATAGGCCACACCCTTTGTCCAATACCCGTTTCAGTTTGCGAGTATTTCCGAGTAGTGTATATCACCAAAAAGTTACTCCAAGCCGAGTTTCTTTGATCTGTGACTATTATGTCAAAGCGATTTAATTTAAAAAATGTGTCTTTTATGGGCGGAGCTATACCCCTTTTACAATGCTCCATCTAGTTTTCCAGCAGTAGGACACCATAAAATAGTAACTTCATTCTGAGTTAAAATGTTCTGTGACTTTTACTTGCATAGCTATTCTGTATCTAAAATTTGAATTGTATGGGCGGAGACACGCCCCGTTATCCAATGCCCATGCCTGTATTTTAATTTAACAACCCGGCCAATCAGTTATTTTATACTGAGTTTCATTGTTATACGACATTTAGTTCCAAATCCATTCGATATGAAAAAATTGAATTGTATGGGCGGTGCCATGCCCCCTTTCCAAGGATTGCTTAAGTTTGACAATCAAAGGGCACGTCTCAATAAAAAGTTCGTACTAAATTTAGTTGATGTGTGATTCATAGACGAAAGTATAACCGAAAATTTTTGTTTTTGAAAAAGTGCCACGCCCCTCGCAGATAGGAAGGTGAAAAATACTTTAAAACCTATTCTCATACCTACTAAATGTATAAAAACAATTTCATTAAAATCGGTTCAGCCGTTTCGGAGGAGTTTAAACACTAACACCGTGACACGAGATTTTTATATATTAGATAAATAAATATTTTTAAAATGATATTTTAAAAATTAAAGAGCAATCAGATTAAAACAAAATTTTAACAATCGATGGAGATGTGTATTGCGAATTGGTTTATATTAAAAAGTCAAAATTTAAATATTTTGAGTTGTGTCACTTTTGAAGAGGGTGTGCGATTTGTTGTTTTTTTTTCCATGCTTTATAACCCTACGGCAAAAGCAGGGTCAATTGCCCTAAAGTGACCGATCCTGTGATAGTTCTTATTTAACCTATCACAGGACAGGTTCGATTTAACTCAGAACGGGACCGATAGTTTTTAAATGCGTTTTGCTATATTTGTCTTATCGTTACCAATAGCTCAGTGGAAGTGCGCTAGACAGTCACGCGGTGGACGTGGGTTCGAACCATGGCTGTGTAAGTATACTACATGTGTATCAACAATTTTAATTTAATAATTTAAATTCTTATTCCGTTTCATTAACTGCGTAATCAAAAATAACTTTCAAAATAAATTTGCTGAACACCTTGAAAAAAATTGAAAAGTTAATTTTTTATTAAAAAAAAAATATTTTAAATAAAAAAAAAAAATTTTGTGGTTTTGTCTGGGATTGAACCCAGGTCAGTCGAGTACTAAACGTGAACGCTAGCAAGCTCGGCTAAACATGAATTTCTATAAATAGACCGGCTACTGATTAGGTCCAAAGGTATCTATGAGGTGTCAATTGACACCTGCTGATATATTTTTGAACCGGTTCTAGGATAGGTCCAAAGATATCTAGCCGGTGTCAATTTACCCCTGTCAATGACAACGACATGTAAAAGGAACATGTTGGTTCCATATGTTGGTGGCAGAATTGGGACCGGTTACTGTCACTTTGGAACCTATCACTTGATAGGTTCTGAACCAGTTCTTTTGTCCGTAGGGAATTTACAATATTTTTCATTCCATTTTGGTAAAAGATGTGCATTGAAGATTTTATTTTCGAAGACGATCTGGAGCTGAGCTACAATATGGCTCGATTTTCACATTTTTTAAGCATCTTTATATCTGTGGCTACAAAAAAAAAACAACATAAGTCGACTTATATCCAAATTACATTAATTTATTCGATTTAATTACATTATCTGATTGTCAGAGCTTTTGGTATTTTTATCTATAACGGTTAATGAGTTTTAGACAAAGGAAAAAAATAAATAATTCAAAATTTAAACGAAAAATTAAATCAAATCAAACATTCAAATTGCTCTTCAGAAAACTAGCAAAAACTGACTTATGTTGGTTTACCTTATTGCCTTATGTTTTCCTTATGTTACAGAAAAAAACTAAGTTTTTTTTTTAATTAAAATAAAGTTTTGATTAACATGCAAATTAAATTTTTGGTGTATACAATAAAATTTTTAGAAAAACATCGTCTATATATCGAGCCATTACCGCAAAACAGATGTAACCAGCACTTTTACGTAATTTTATTTTTATCGAAATTAATAAAAAACAAAAAAAAAATAATAATTTTAAAAGCATTATTATTTAGAATTAAAATTGTGTTAAAAAATCGCGTTGGTTAAAATTGTGAAATATTAGGGGTATTCACACTGACTTGGGTAGTTGGGTACGGGTAGATTGAGTAATTTTGATTACTGCGAGCACCCTTAACTGCCATTGAGTTCTTTGTAGAATAACAGCTGATGAGAGATGAGTGACAGCTAGAAAAGAGTTGCCACCATATTATTCATGTCATTTTATTAGCGCAAGATGTAGGTCATTGTACGGGCGTAAAAAAGTTATTTTATATAGGAGTAATTTTTAATGTGAAATTTGTGACATTTAATAATTTTTATCTCAAAATTTTTAAAATAACTCATTTTAACACATGTGTCTGTTTTATTCACTTATAATTTGTTAACTTTGTTTTAGTTTTTGTCAATTCAATTATTGCCTACTTTTGGAAAAGGTGGTAACCCATGAAAAAAGTACTCAATCAATCTATACAAACAAGTCAGGGGGGGTCAGCTAGAGTAGATTGGTAGATGGGTACTTGGGTAGAATGGCACTTTTACAAAAACAAAATGTATGGCATTTGCCAATCTACCCAACTACCCAAGGTAGTGTGAATACCCCTATTGAATTTTTTTTTTAATAATTGAAACAAAAATTCCCCTTCTAAAATTTTAGTTTTGCTGATTTCATTTTTTTTTTGCGGTTATGGCTCGATATGTTTTCATTTTAAGCGCTTTTACCGAAAAACTACCTATACAACCATATGAAAAACTATCCAGACGTTAAGTTTTAAGGGGGGGACATGACATTGGCCGTTTTTTGAAATCGACTATTTTTTATAATTTTGTATTTTAGTAAATATTCTAAAGATTCTAAGATATCTTCTTACATCGCAAAATTCCTACGGCTTCAAAAGTTACAGCCGGATTAGTGAGAGCGCATTTTTAATTTTCGCGCTATCTACGTACGGCAGCTGTACCTATGTACAAACGTTGAACGAGTTTATCTCGAAACCATGTTTTTTGTACTGATTGCGACACTAGCAGTTTTTTGGCGAATTTTTTTTTTTGTATTTTTTTAAACTTGTTTCGTTTTTTTGAATTTTTTTCGATTTTTATGAATTTTTAAAGTCAATATTTTTTCGAAAAACACACTTTCAAATTGGGAACATCACCAAAAATTGAAAAAAAAATAATAACCAATTTTGTTAAAATTTAAAAAGTAATTTTTTTTTCTAGATCGGACAAATTTTGCGATTCTTAGCGCTGCAACCACGAGGTCCCGTTTGTTTCTCTGCCGCCAGTTTTGGAGCTTTTTTGAATTTATTTTTCTTGTAATTTGTTCAATAATAAAAAAAATTTTGGAAAATTGTTTGTTTTTGACTGAGTTATAAATTTTTAAAAAAGGTCTGTTTTCTCTGCCGCAAATGTAATGTCCCTTCTTAAAACGCCTTTTTATTTTTTCTTGTCTTTTTTACCCAAATTCGTTTCTCATTTTTTTTATTTTTATTATTTAATATTAATATGTTGCTGTGTAAACAGCTGATGTCTTTTAAGTAATAAATCTCTGACATAGTTATTTCCATAGCAATGTTGAGAAAAAAAATCAACAGATGGTCACCCTATAAATAGACACAAAATTTCGTTGGCTTAAGCTTATATTTCAATTAAGTCGACTAAACTCAATATTTAATTTCTTTTTTATAACAGTCTAATGCAAGTTGGTAAACATTAATTTTTTCTTAATACAATTTTTCTTAAATATTTTTTTTATGTACATTTCTTGTATCTGAATTAGATTTTGAAGAATTTATTAATTAATGCAATTAATATTTATTAATTCAAGAAACTTGCTGCAATGCATGCGACGGAGTTAAACTCATGTTGCTAAAGCTATTGAGCTAAAAATAACAGCAACTTGAAGAAGCATATTGCAGGCAATAACAAACAACACAGCACAACAACTCAACACACAACAACAACAAGAACAACACATCTTTATACTTGAGCTCTGCGCACTGTTTAACATCGCTTGATGAGCAAAGTTTAGTTGCGATTTTACTCAGTTGTAAATTGTATCTCGAACATGCCGCAAGCAACAAACGGAGCGAAACTAACGAATAAAATCACAAAAAAGAGCTTAACTTAAAACAAAAAATAAAAAACCAATTTAACTAAATGAAGAAACAACAGTTGATAATCATTAATAAATTGCAAGAAAAAGTTGTTTGAAATTTGTTTTAATCAAGAGTTGAAAAAAATATGTTTTAATAAGTTTAAAGCCTGAACTTTTGTGTCTAGCTAGCCAATAAAAATTGTTTAAATTTTTCCACATCTTCGATTGTGGTTATCACTGATAAAACAAGAGTGGAAAATATAAAGAATAATTTAAAAGCGAAGAATAAGAGCAAAGTGGAGAAAGAAAGAAAATATTTAATTTATTAGCTTTGCATTGAAAACAAACACAAAACGAGTAAAAACTGACAAAAACCGATCGCATGAGTGAAAGATAATAAAATAGCCAGTGTGTGAGAGAGAGAATAAAAGAGTGCGCTGCCGAAGCAGCGTTCGATCGTGTTGAGTGCAAACTTAAAGTTGATAAGCTAAAGAGAGCGTTAGCAACATTTTAGTGATCGCGTTAATGTTGTTGTTGTTTGCATTTTTTGTTGCAAAGCTGCAATTGAGTGAATTTTAAAAATAATTTAACTAAATTTGATGGATATGATTAAAAAAGTTCAAAAAACAAGCAGCAAATGTCAAATTAAATAAACAATTACATTTAATATAACCAAAGAATTGTTAAATACTAAAAAAAAAAAAATAACTTAATAATCGCAGTCACAAAATCACAACATCACACCACTTATTTCTGTGAGTATAAAATATTAATTTGCTTTTGTTTAGTCAGTCTTTTTGCCTCCCACTTTATTTCATAGTCTTTTTTTAAGCGCGAAATGTTAATACAAGCCATCTCATCGGATTCCGGCGCTTATGTTTTTTTGTATCTTATTTCGTTTTTGTGTTTTTTTTTTTGGTTCCCCCCCCCGCCTGCGTTATTAATAAATGCTTTATAATTTTTGTAAAGCCAATAAATGGCAGCCAGCTACAGCAAACAAATATGTTAAGTTCGTAAATATAAATACCAAACACACGTGTGTTTAAATAATGACAAAATAAAAAAAAAAAAAAATAAAAAACTCAACGAAAAACACAAAAAAAAAAATCCAAACAAAATCATTGTTTAAGTTAATACGTGTGCTCTTTTGAGCGATTTTCGCCTGGTTGTGAGTGTTCTGTTTTTTTTTTACACACATTCTTTTGTTACAAATCTTTATTATGATTATTTGGCTTAATTTTTTTTTTACCTTAATTTTTATACAAATACACGTCAATCAAAACAGGCAGGCGCGTGTGCCAATGCATTGCCAGAGTTGCCATTTTAAGTGTGGAATTTATGAAAAATAATATGTTAAAGATTTTAGGAGTGATTTTTTAAGCTTTTGGTTTTTCGAAAATTTATGTTAATATAAATAATATATAAATAATTTTATGTTAATACCAGCTGGTACCTGGCGCGTTGCTGCCGCCCTTGTCCAATGCCTGTTCCAGATTGTCAATAGACAAACTCCACTCTGAGTTTCAATATTCTTTGACCATTATTTTCAAAGTTATTAAATAAAAAAAAATTCTTTTATGGGTGGAGCCATCCGTTTTAGTTTGCGAGTATATTCGAGTAGTAGGATATCACCAAATGGTTACTCCAAACCGAGTTTATTTGATCTGTGACTGTTATTTCCAAAGCGATTCAATTTAAAATTGTGTCTTATATCGGTGGAGCCACACCCCCTGTACAATGCCCATTCTAGTCTTCCAGTAGCAGGACACCACCAAATAGTAACTTCATTCTGAGTTAAAATGTTATGTGAATTTTACTTCCATAGCTATTCTGTATCGAAAATTCGAGTTGTATGAACGTAGCCACGACCCGTTTTCCAATGCCCGAGTCTTTTTTATAATTGAAAGACCTGACCAATCAGTTATTTCAAACTGTGCTTTACTGTTATACGACATCAAGTTCCAAATCTATTCGATATCAAAAAGTTTAATTGTGTAGGCGGTGCCATGCCCCCCTTTTCAAAGATCGCTCAAATTTGACAGTCGAAGGGCGCGTGTCAACAGTAAGTTCGTACCGATTTTCATTTATGTGCGATTTTTGAACGAAAGTAAAACCGAAAATTTGTTTTCTTAAAAAACTGCCGCGCCCCTCGTGGGTAGGAAGATAAAAAATACTTTATAACCTATTCTCATACCTACTTAATATACAAAAAAAAATTTCATTAAAATCGGTCCAGCCGTTTCGGAGGAGTTCATACACTAACACCGTGACACGAGATTTTTATATATTAGATTGCCCGCGGTTACGTCTGAGGTGGTGCATTCGAAGGCACCAATTTTTGCATACTTTTTCCAGCATTTCGGCTGGTATCTCACGAATGACAGCTGTGTTATGTTGTCTTCCAGGGCTGCAATTGTGACGGGCTTATTGCTGTACAGGAGAGACCTCATGTAGCCCCACAAAAAATAATCTAATGAGATCAAATCGCATGTTCTTAGCTACCATTGGACCTGCTTCAAAACGTAAGATTAATTGTTCATCAATCTCGCATCTCAATAGGTCCATGGTATTGCGTTCCAAGTGACATGTGTTACATTCCTGTTGAAAACACATTTCAACCAGGTCCAATTCTTACATTTTGGGCAAAAATAGGTCGATTATCATCGCACGATACCTTGACTGTAGCTTTGCGATTTTCATTTTTTTTTTTCAAAAAGAACGGTCCAATGATGCCGCCGGCCCACAAAACGCACCAAACAATGCATTTTTTTAAGGAGCATTGGCAGCTCTTGAAATACCTCTGGCTGCTCTTCAGAACAAATTTGGCAATTCTGCTTGTTGACGTACCAATTGAGCCAAGAATTAACTACTTCACTGAGCACAATTTTTCACTAAGAGGTACCGCACACTACAGACTTTTAATCGGCCGATGTCTTATGGGGTCTTTTGTAAGTGCGCACAACTACCGATTAAACGATACTCAACTAAAAAATCAAGTCGAAATCTGACCTTCCATTTGATTTTTTAGTTGGGTTTCGTTTAATCGGTAGGTGTGCGCACTTACATGAGACGCCATAAGACATCGGCCGATTAAAAGTCTGTAGTGTGCGGTATCTCTAAATCCAACTTCATCCAAATTTTTTAAGGCCCATTCATCAAACAAACGGCGTTATGGCAAATCAGTCACCCGGCTTCAGTTCTTGCCCCGGGAGAACATTCCAAGTGGTTCATTTTGCAAGTGCATCATTTTCCAAGTGGTCGAATAACACGAGCCCAATTCTTCATTGACACTGGCCGATACAGCAGCAATATTCTCCTGGGACCGCAAACGCATTGGTGGATTGATGTCCATTAAAGTAAAACTGGTGTGAAATTTGGTCACCATACCTTAAACAGTGCTGCTACAAGCGTTACAATTTTATCTTTTGGGGTACACTTTCAGTACCGTCAGTACGAAAGTACGCTTTTTCAAAAGATACATTTTTAGATTTGGAAAGGTTCCATTTTATATTTGCAAGAGTCTATTATTTTCCATCATTTTCCATTATTTTCTTGCATGCCTTCCACATTAAAGAGCGCGTGTACTCTAAATTAAATCTCATTAAAACAAATTTTTAGAATAAGCTAGTCGTAAGCAGTGCCGCCAGGTGTCAGTAAAAATAAATCCCCATTTTTGCATAAACAAAAAAAATTTTTCCCGTTTTTTACTTTGAGTTTTCCCCGTTTTTTTCCCCGTTTTTAAATTTAGAAAAAAGTATGATTTTAATGTAATAAAAATTAAATTATTTAATTTCATTATAACAAAAATAAATAAATAGATCAAATACGTACGTATCCATAAAAACATACAACAATTATAAGAGATATATTATCGATATTCGGGATAGAACCTTAAGGGTCTGAGATCAACCTAACAATCATTGTAAAAATTGTTTAAATTTATTTTAAATATATACATTATTATTATGAAGACTTAAAGATTCAGTATTTATTTTAATTTCAAAACATTTTTGAAATTTCATCAAAGACTTAGTGTGGAGAGTTCCGAAAAGAGAGCTATTATCAAGAGAGTTCTTTATTTTTGTTTTGTTTAAACCCTGCAGAAAAATGGACCAAATTTAGAATAGTTCTGAACTTGTTTCAAAAAGGGATAGTACTGGTCCCACTACAATACCGTTTTGCATTGAACGAACTGATGATTTTTACGGGTTGATGTCATAGGAAAAGATAATTGTCCCTATAAACATTCCTTTTTCCCTATATCTGTGCTAGTTCCATTGTCAATGGTTTTAAATTGGTCCGTTTTAATACAGTCCAGCAGTGGTCATTTGTAAGCCCTATTATCAGCCTTATTTGAAACACGGGTTCGTACAGTATAACTAATTTAATTATTGTATAGTTTTAACTGTATATTTACCATTTACCACTACTATTTTCATCGAATATGTTTACGAAAGTTAAAAGAAGTACGGAATCTAAATAAAACAAAAAACGGGCCACTTTCACGTTTTGAGCGTGTTTGGTTTTTGATTTTGTTAGTTAGTGCCTGCTGACAAGAAAAACTAAGAATATAAAAAGAAATTCAAACTGTTCTATGCTGAGCGTCTTTTGCACTAGTTCCAAGCTAACTCCAATTTCACTAGAAATACACTAGTTGACTTTTCTAATTGTCTACAAAATAACTGCTGGCAATTAACAGCGAAAAAGCCCTTTCAGCACATGCCGCTTTGGTGAAGGCAAAAACAAAACGAAACTAATTTTTTTTTTTAACATGGAAACGTGTGGAAAATAAGAGGACATGGGACTGATGATGAAAATGATTTTTAAATCAAATAGCTTCAAAACTATCATTCGTTAAGTCAAACTTTTTAAAAATTTCTTCGCAAGCGGCAATAAGGAATTGTCTACTAGATGGCATAAAAAATTACATATTTTGCTTCGACAAGATAGCTCTAAAAAATAAAGCAAAAAAAAAAAGAAAAATCCCGAAAGACGGTGAAAATTCCGCCACCTGGCAGCACTGGTCGTAAGACTAAATTAAAAAACGTAATTTTTAAACTTTAAGCTGACTGGCCCTTTTTTGATTTTTAGAATTCATTTTTAAAAAACTACGTTTTGGGTTAAAAAGATACGTTATTCTAAATTGAAAATGTACACTTTGAAAATCTCGTGAACTATCACTTACCTTGAATACCCTATTTGGTGGGCCAATTATGACAACCATAGACGTAATTTGCGAAACAAATTTTTCATAAAGCACGAATTTTGATAATAAAATTCAAAGATTCAAAGCAAGTGCTGATCGTTTGTAAGTCTATTCATAACAATAAAAATTTAACCTTTTTATGGGGAAACTATATAAAAGACTAAAATTCGCCAACAGATATCAAAAGCGATATAGCTGTGGTAACCGCCTAAGCCGACTTAAGAAAAAATTTACTTATTAATGTAGTTCGCCGAAGCAATTTTGATTCTCCCGAAAGTCCTTTTTGGTTAAAAAACAGGTTTTTTGCTTGTAACTTTTTATTTTTCACAGAACGCATGTAAATTTAATAAAAAATGTGTATTTTACAGCGATTTTAAAAAAATGCCTTTTAAAAAATAGCAAAAAATTCAATTTTTGGTAGTCAAAAAGAATTATAAGGAAACATAATTTTTAATTTTTTTGTATATCAGAATATTGGTATAAGTAAGAAATTTAATATTTTAGCAGATGTGGGTATGCGTTCTGTGAAAACTAAAAAGTTACAAGCAAAAAAAGTATGCAGAAATCATTTTAATGAGTTCCTCTAACTTTTGAGACCCCGACCGGCGGAATCTTAATTTCGAAAGGTCTAGTGAATAAGAACACAAGAATGCATTCAATTAATATAAAATTAATCCATGAATAAAATTTTCAATTCACATTCAATTTCAAAAAAAATTTATTTATTATTAATTTTTCTTTATTCAGAATAATGCATTAATTTTTTATTCCAATGAATGCTATTCATAAAGACTGCAATTCACAAAGAATCGTTATTCATTTTGCATTCATTTTTTATACGTTATAAATTTTTTATTCATTATTAATTTTTTATTCATTATTCATTTTTTAATCATTATTAATTTTTTATTCATTATTTATTGCCTATGTTACGTTTTACTACCTATGTTATGACTGCCACCATGATCTCGCTGATAGGTCTAACCTATTCAGCGAGAGCAGTGCTCTAGAGCGCCTGAGATAAAAAGACGGTCAGATAAGCCTAGAAGTCTTACAGGTAGAGAGGTCAGCCTATCTGATGTTGGCTTTAAGTTTAGTGTTATCGCTGAGCAGCAGCTTGAGAATAGCTAGCTGCAAGTCTGGAGGGTTCTAAACCACTGATGTCATCAAGTTACTGAGAAAAGCGAGCTTGTCTGCCTTTTCTTTACTACCCTTAATACATGAAGGCATTAACCCAGGCACCTTTATTAGATTGATAATAAAATAGTAGGATATTTCCCCCGACGGCATTCCGAAATTGGAGTTAAACGATTACTGACCACAGATATTACGATCATTTCTCGATTTCCAAAATTTTGACAGGACATAACTGTCAGATCTTAGAAATTTAAAAAAATAAATAACAATAAATATTTAGTTTTTGTCTATCGGAAGATTTATATAATCTTCCCTTTCTTCCTTCCTTCATTCCTTGCTTCTTTCCTTCCTTCAGTCCGTACTTCCTTCTTTACTTCCCTCTTTCTTCCTTCTTTCTTTCATTGCTTCCTTACTTTCTACCTCCCTCCATTCCTTCATTCCTCCCTTCCTTCCTTCCTTCCTTCCTTCTTTCCTTCCTTCCTTCCTTCCATCACAAAGTGACTAACAGCTTTTTATGATTTAAAACAGGTATAGCTTCAATGAACTGCTACTTGCTACCGGCATTTACCGGCGTTTGGTATAACTTGTAATGTTTCTTCGAACCGCGTGTAAATTCAAATAATTTTTAAATCATGCACTAGACAGTGACCTTTGCAAGCAATCACAGATTTATTGAACTATAAATTTGTATTTGATGCCTTACTGTCCGGTTTTACGTGGGATTTGGTATTTCATTTGACAAAAACAAAAAGTTAAATAGAGCATCGGGTCATTACCGGGTCATAACCGGATTAAATGTGTACAAATTAAAAGCCAAAAATTCAAGGTCAAATTTCACCTTTAAGTCACAAATTTTTTCTTATAACTCTTAAACTAAATTCAAATCCTGTGTAGTAACTGGATTTATATATTTGCAATGGATGGTTATTTATATTTTATGACCATTTTTTGCTCAAAGAGTTACGTAAGGGGTTAATTATTTCTTCGAAAACAGGGCTTTTTTAATAAAAAACAAAATTTTTAATAGTTCAGTTACTTTGTATTTGTCTTCAAAAACAATCAGATTCTGCTGAATTTTTGCACACACCTTAAGTAAAATAAAATAATCCACCTCTGTAAAGATCACAACTATTACATGTGCGCATCCAAAGATATTCGGATTCAAAGATTACCAAAGATGGTAACTTCGTAAATGTAATCCCTAAGGTAAAATCATTCGGATAAAATAATAGACCCAATAATTTTCTTCAAAACGGTTCTTCTGAACTGAATTTCTCTCTTATTTGACCTAATCTGATAAAACTGAGTATGACGGCATAATATATAGATCATGCACTATTATAAACCATTGCGATATTTGAGGTTATTCCAATTGACCCTTAAATTGTCGCACAGTGTAATTATTGAGATTTTTTTTTCATAAAACCTTTTTGGCTATCGCCATTTGAATATTAAGGTGGTTCACTAAAAATGAATTCTAAAAGACACCTTCTAGAATGAAAGCTTTTGTCGAAAGTGTTGGGTGGGTGTCTCGGAAAACAGCCAAAATGGTATTTTAGCTATAAAATTAGTATTTTTTGTATTGTACAGATCTAGCTACTTGACATCTGACATCTGACGCTAATTTGTGGATTTAAAAAATATACCTTTATTTAGTTGGTATTAATTGTTCGTCACAAACGCCAATGGTTATGACAAAAATTTTCCATTCATTGATCTTGAGATTATAAAATACTTCAAGTGAGCATAACTAGTTGAGAGTAAATATATGAAAATCATGTGAAAATAGAGAGCAGAGAAATTGAGTGCTTTTATAAAAATTATTTCGAGAACAATTTTATCATACTGACAAAAATATACAAAAAATTTGTTACACAAAAAAAAAATGTTTTAAAAATAGCATTTTTGTTAAAAACTGGCGTTAAAGACTAAAAACAACTTTTTTCAAAGGTTTTTTCTGATTATTACTCACTTAGTTTTATGCGCTCTCTTAGTTATGCATGTTTTCTTAATGTGCATACCAGAATGCAGAACAAAAACGTCTAAAGGCTAAAGTTGTTAATCTTTGTAGAATAGCTTGATAGTTTTTAACCTCTAAATCAATAAAATGCAAACACTGTGTACGTTTTTTTCGAACTGTTTCCGCAAAACTATAACAAAAAGCCGTCACCGCATTCTATGTGTTTATGTGCGAAAGACATGCGTCTAAAGTTCAGTGGCGTGGTTAAATCAATTTGTTACTCAAGTTGGCTTAAGCGCTTATTGCTTGCTACCACCAGCTGTGTGTGCGTGCGTATATGTGTGTCATTATATTCTATGTAGAAAACCAATGTTGACAATTTAGTGTATTTTTCTTATTTTCCTCACTTGCACACACTCTTCTTCATCACTTGACTTAAGAATTGCTCTCAGCCGATGCAAATTCAACAAGTTGTTGCTTTTTGTATACAACAACTTCTTAGATTTTTTTTGTTTTCTTTTTTATGTTGCATGAAATCGCTTTGCAACAATTCTCTCACTCAGTTCTCGACAACTTTTCATATCATACTTTAAATAAATAAATAAAAAAATCCACGCGCAAGAAATTTTTTGCTTTTTGCACATGCAGATGAAAATATGCAAGAAGACATATGAGAATATAAACAACAACAAAACGTAAAGCAATTTTGTGCAAAGCGCCATTCTTGGGATCAACACCATCCATGCGTCGTCCATATTTTATGAGAATTGCATGTGTCTGTAAAAACGGAAATACCGTCACAGAATGCCATGTTGACACATTGTTTTGATTGTCGTTGTCATTTGTCATGATTTTTTGCAGAAGGCAGAGAGAAAGTGAATAAAGTGTATAAAGAAGGTTTTCAGAATCTTTCTCAATAAATGATGAAAATTAACGTTGAAATGTGCTTAAGTCTTTTTGTCTTTATCATAAGTTAGTTGCTGGATTTTCTTTTTCCTTTTGATTCACTGCAACACGCCATATTTAAAATTTTGAGCACACATCAAGGAGACTATAAAAGATTATTAAGTTAAAGCAAGTCCGTAAACTTGCGTTCACACACAAATATTTCTTTTAACAACATATTTTTGAAACAAAAAAAAATATCCTGCTCATATTCAAAATGATTAAACAGGTGTTTTGTCGGTTCTTCCCCAATGCTCTATAATAATTTGAGTACAAAGTTTGAGTGAGTGAATATGAATATGTAATAATAATGAATATGAATATGTAATGATAATGAATATGAATATGATTCATATGAATATGATTCATATGAATATGATTCATATGAATATGATTCATATGAATATGATTCATATGAATATGATTCATATGAATATGATTCATATACATATTCATATTCATATTCATATTCATATTCATATTCATATTCATATTCATATTCATATTCATATTCATATTCATATTCATATTCATATTCATATTCATATTCATATTCATATTCATATTCATATTCATATTCATATTCATATTCATATTCATATTCATATTCATATTCATATTCATATTCATATTCATATTCATATTCATATTCATATTCATATTCATATTCATATTCATATTCATATTCATATTCATATTCATATTCATATTCATATTCATATTCATATTCATATTCATATTCATATTCATATTCATATTCATATTCATATTCATATTCATATTCATATTCATATTCATATTCATATTCATATTCATATTCATATTCATATTCATATTCATATTCATATTCATATTCATATTCATATTCATATTCATATTCATATTCATATTCATATTCATATTCATATTCATATTCATATTCATATTCATATTCATATTCATATTCATATTCATATTCATATTCATATTCATATTCATATTCATATTCATATTCATATTCATATTCATATTCATATTCATATTCATATTCATATTCATATTCATATTCATATTCATATTCATATTCATATTCATATTCATATTCATATTCATATTCATATTCATATTCATATTCATATTCATATTCATATTCATATTCATATTCATATTCATATTCATATTCATATTCATATTCATATTCATATTCATATTCATATTCATATTCATATTCATATTCATATTCATATTCATATTCATATTCATATTCATATTCATATTCATATTCATATTCATATTCATATTCATATTCATATTCATATTCATATTCATATTCATATTCATATTCATATTCATATTCATATTCATATTCATATTCATATTCATATTCATAGTCATATTCATATTCATATTCATATTCATATTCATATTCATATTCATATTCATATTCATATTCATATTCATATTCATATTCATATTCATATTCATATTCATATTCATATTCATATTCATATTCATATTCATATTCATATTCATATTCATATTCATATTCATATTCATATTCATATTCATATTCATATTCATATTCATATTCATATTCATATTCATATTCATGTTCATATTCATATTCATATTCATATTCATATTCATATTCATATTCATATTCATATTCATATTCATATTCATATTCATATTCATACTCATATTCATATTCATATTCATATTCATATTCATATTCATATTCATATTCATATTCATATTCATATTCACATTCATATTCATATTCATATAATACACTGGAAGAGCGCCTTCCGTCAATCAAAATGTGATCAGTTGCATGTTTTTTGATCAGGGGAGAGCCAGGTGGCCTTATGAATATTGAGATGCTTGAATCTAGTGCTACTAACGACCATGTTTCGTGCTTCGGCGAAATCAATCAACCTCATTCCGTTATAGGATGTGTTGTCGTGGAGGCTGAACTTTCCGACTGTTGGACCAAATATGGTCCCCCTTTGGCGTTGAAGTCACCAAGCATGATTTTTATGTCATGTCATGGGAAGCGCTCTAATGTATCTTCAAGGCGCTCATAGACACTTTCTTTGGTCATATTAGGATGATGTTGAAAAATTTACCCTTGAAGCGAATTCTGCCAAGTCGTTCGTTCATCGGAGTAAATTGCAGGACATGATGCCAAATCTGCATTCAAATTCGTGCTTCTCCGCATGGCCGCTGTTATAGATATCACAGGATGCTTGTCGTAAGCAACCCTGTACCTTCCATTGCATTTCGTGGATTGTATTGATATCAGCTTTATATCTTTCCAAGATATCAATGAGTTGAATAGAAACACGATCCTTATTTTAGGTGTGAACATTCCAGGTGCACATCCGTAAATTATTATCAGTTTTCAAATACACCGCCAAGACTAGGGGGGCGCTAGTTTTGCCGTTTCCAGGAGACACACGCGGAGATTTCAGTTGTCTTGAGACGATTTCGACATGGATAATGCTGGCCTGGCCAAGTTTAGGCAGTCAGACACATTGCCATGTGAAGAATGTCCCCTTTAATCTCTAGATATGTGACATCCGCTGTTGTTTTATTCAAATAGTCCGGTTTAGCTTTGAACAGAAGGTACTTCACTTACTTTTGCTAACATGGCCTTATGTGTATAGCTTTGCTGATCGGTTATAAGATCAGACAGTAAGTATAACGCTGCCTTGAAACCTTTCAGCATCTGTGCGAAAAGAAGGCGCACCTGTATTTTCCCCTAGGACTTTCAGAGCTTTCGTCCTCGTTCTTTTCATCTAAGACGTCGACCATTCTGCGGTCCTTTAATACTTCTGCAAGCCGGTGCACCTACATTTTTAAGCTGAATAGAGAAGGTGCAGGAAGAGGGTACATGATTACGGTGGGGCCACTATTCATGGTGGAACTGGTCAGCGGAGTAAAGATGGGTGGTGCTGTAGCCTGATTTGGTGGAAATTGTGTCTCCTTTCGATCTTTATTTTGAAGAACCGGCCTTCGTTTTTGCTTTTTTGTTGTTGTGTTAGGGTTGCTTTGTTTAAGTTGTTAAGGTTTTGTTACCATGATTGGCAGAAAAAGGGTGGTTCACTCGTGCAGAAATCCGTAGTACCCGGAAAAGTCTAATTAAAAGCGGAGGGTGCCAAGTATCCGGATCACTCCGTTAACGATTGGACTTTTGTAAACGAACTTCCAGCCAGGTCAGTTTTGGGCACGAGTTGTATAAAATCTTGATTCAGCCCATACCTTCCACCTATGGAAAGGACACCCACCATTGGCGCATATTGAGTGTCAGAGTACCTTGGCTAACCACCTCTTACCTAACCACAGTTCAAGAAGAACACTGGAACGGCTATTATCAGCTTGCCCTACTTAAAAGGTTAAGTGAAAGATTTCTGCAGACCTACTTTTTTTATAAAAATTATTTAATTTTATAAAATCTCGCTCCTTATAAAAAATGTTCGGTTCTATAATTCTTCTCAACTTATGCCCGAAGACAAAAGCTTGACATATTAAGCCAACATAATACGATGTACTCATGTAAAGCAGCATTATTTTCACACACATTTACTAGCATTAGGCATTAAAGGGTGTTCATGTTTCGATAGAAAAGCTTCGCTTATCACAAAAATTGCGTCGTGTTTTATTGCGATTGTTTAATAATTCCATCTATTTTTATCATAATGTTTCCCGAATCATTGCGATAACTGAACAACATTTTGCTGTCTTCTATAAATTCTTTATCTCGTTTTCTAATTTTATTTTGCCCATTACGAAGCAAAGTTTCTACACCTTGGATTTAGTATAAAAATTTCAACTAGATTCTAAAAATAGCAATTCAATTCAAACGATTTGTACTCGTACATGAATAAATATATATATAAATGTATATATATATCGGTTTGGCGAATATTATTATCTACACAGAGGCGTAGATATCGCATAGAAGTCTATAGAACTCTGTGGCTCTCTACTTAAGCCAATATAATAAAGATTAATTCTTATCAGTTGCTATTTTCAATGCTTATAATCAACGGCAACACCAACAACAACAACAACACCAACAAAAACAACAACAACAACAAAAACAACAACAACAACAACATCGACAACAACATCGACAACGACAACGACAACGACTACAGAAAATAAAACAAATACATGGCTGTTTATTACTATAACGAGTAATAATTGTTGAAAACGAATAAAAAATATACACAACACGAATAAAAATGAGTAAAAGTAATGAGCAAAAAAACAAAAAACAAAAACTTAATAAATAAAAAATATACTTTTGCATGTGATTGCTCTGTGTAAACAAGCGAAAAACAAACAGAAATAAGCGCTAAAAAATAAAAGAAAACTTAAATGAAAAAGGTTAACAAAATAATACGAAGAAGTAAGTAGATAGAAGTACCAAAAAAAAAAAAAAAAGAAATTAAAAAGCAATAGAAAATAAAGACTATCATGAGAGCAGTAACAGAAATGCAAAAATAAACATAGGTACGTGCGAGATAGTCTAAAATAAAGTCATCTTCTCCGTAAAGTGTGATAATTTCTTTGAAAGTAAGAGAACAACATTGGGATCGAGAGGTTTTGTTTGCTAATGGCGCGAAAAACTGGTCTATTATTGCGCAAAAATAGAAAAATTAGTTATCTCTATCTCTATAACGGTGCTTAGTTGTGGTACTTAATTTTTTTTTTGTTTTAATGCCTTAAAAAGCAATAGTAAAAAATAAAATTTGAATATAAAATTATCTAAAAATAAACTGCCTTCACCTAACAGCTAATTGTAGATAACAGTAGATGCCCGATTATCTCTGGTTATAAAGTTGAGCATGTGCATGAGTAAAGAGTAAATAGTTAAGAGAGTGCAGTTCAGTTACTTAAAATAATATTGGGTTGGGGAAAAAGTATTCAGCGTTTTTTTCTTAAAAAATAATTTAATTTTTTTTTTCAATTCATTCTTTTCAACTACCTTCTGCCATTTTTTGCCAAGAACTATGATTCCGTTATTGCAGAATTTCGGATTTTTATCGGAGAAACTGACGCAGGCACTTTTCCAATTATTTTTTCAGCAATAGAGATCAGAAAAAATCTATGTAGACAAGGAATACCGCTAAAGACGAGTAAGGACGAATTGAAGTTAATACTTTCAATACATTCCTCGCAACAAAATTCGCCAGTATGCAAATTTTTATGGTTGTACCTTGAAAATTAAGGGCTTAAGGCTATCAAATGTTAACAGCAAACAGCGATTTTAATCTTAAAATGCTCTCCTGAAAACATAAAAATAAGTTTAGCTCTTATTCCTTGTCGACGCAGAAATGATCTCAGAGTGAAATGTTGGCAGGACTACACGGTGGATGCTAAACTTTCCAAACAATGTCTCTAAGATATTTGCCAGATCAAAAACAGTGTGTGGCCTAAAGTTGCATCTTTCCTGTAAATCAATTCCGGTTGGACCGTGTTTCGACCAGAACAAACCAGCTGGACAAAATTATTTTATGACGTTTTTCGGCATTTGGGATCAAAACATGAACAAATTGTTATATAAGAGGGGCCGGATATTTACCGTTTGCCAGTGTTAATTGCATGTTTACCCAATTTCATAATGAAACGTTGAAATGATAGTACACATCTAGAAACGTTACGTTCCGCGTTATAAGTTATATCAGCGAATTCGAAACGAAAAAATAAAAAAAAATAAAAAAACTGCTTGATTTCTGCTTTGGAATGTTGGAGTCAATTTTTTAGAATTTCTTACAGAGTTAGAAGATAATAGTCATCTATGAAAAGTGGAAGTTTAGCCCGGTACCGTATGGAAAATCTGCAGCTACAAGCTGCCGGACAGGTCACAGGTTGCGGATAGTGGACGGCCTCTAGATATAGACTAAGCCATTTTTTGCGGCCCCGAACAAGTAGCGGCTGACCAGCTAAGGTGTGGAAGGGCGTACTGTTGGACAGGCACAGCGCCTTGATCGAAAAAACCACATAGCCCGCAACTGGCACTGTCAAGGCGAGTCGGAGCCACCTCAAAAGCTCCATGTTCTAAACTCCCTGTCTGGACTATAAACTTGAGGGGTCTCCACAAGACCTTATAATGGAGTGTGCGCAGGGTTTGGGTCCCCACCACAATATAAATCCCCAATGAAAACTAAACCAGCCTCGGATATGAACCCCCGCTACGTTGACCACCACCGCAAATGAAAAACGGACAATGATTTACGGATATGCACCTGGAATGTCTGGACCCTTTATAGGGAAGGTACCTTTGTCCTATTGGCAGAAGCCCTCGTAAAAATAAAGGCTGACATCACCGCAGTCCAAAGATACGATGAAAAGAACTAAGAGAGCAGACTGCGATATCTACTACATCTGCCTTGCGGAGAAGCGCGAGTTTGGATAAGGATTCGTAGCAAGCCGGAACTATGCCACCTTGTTTCCCGGCTCACACTTGTGAACAAAAGGCTAGCCACAATCCGCACCAAGGCGAAATTCTTCCACATGAGCTTAATTTTCGCCCCGATGGAGGTAAAGGTCGAGGCTGTTAAGGACGCCTTCTATGCGAGCCTAGAGGACGTATATGATCACTGGCCGGTTCTTGACGTGAAAATAGTCTTCGGCGATTTCAATGCGAAGGTCGGAAGGTATTTTGGCTCCACTGTCGGTCAGTTCAGTATCCATGAGACCACTTCGAACAACGGTCTAAGACTGATAGCCTTCGCCGCGGCACGAAACATGGTAGTTAGTAGCACCAGATTCCAACACCTAGATATTCAAAAGGCAACCTGGCTGTCCCCGGATCAAAAAATGCGAAACCAAATTGATCATGTTGAGATCGACGGAAGACACGCTTCAAGTGTACTGGATGTGCGCATATTTCGGGGGGCCAATATTGATTCCGACCATTATCTTGTTGCAGCCAATATCTGCATGCGATTGTGCAATGCGAAGAATGTACGCACAGGTGTGCAACGAAAGCTTGTTGTCGATAAGCTGCTATCACAATGGACCGCCGAGGCCTACTCCGCTCAACTCTCGGTTAAGAACAACCAACCTTTCTCTAAACTCGAGGAAGTCATCGGTTTTCGGCGCCCGCAACCTCGCAACCAATGATATGACCAGGAGTGTCGCGACGCGACTACAGCAAAATAAACCGTACATAAAAAGACGCTGCAGTCAGCTGCAACGCAAGCCATGCGCAAAAACTATCGTGAAAAGAGGAAGGAAGAGAGATTTTTTCTGAGCGTGAAAAAATCGAGATGTACCAGGGCAAGAAGGATGCTCGAAAATTCTACAAACAGGTTACGCAGTGCGCTCTGAGATTATGGAGGCAGCATTTTTACAATATGCTTGCGGGGGATCCTAACAATTTCGCCCTTGGAGAATGCGGTCCAACTTCACCAATCGACGATGATGGAGTGAAAATTCCACCACTTAGCCATGACGAGTTTAAAGTTGCTCACCATAGACCAGATTTTTTCACTCGACACAAATCGACACCCACCATCTCTTTGTCGATTATAAAGCAGCGTTCAATAGCCCGATTCGGAATTGCCTACGCAATAATGTCTGAGTTCGGTATACCTGCAAAATTGATAAAACTCTGTAGTATGACGTTGAGCTATACATGCAGCCCCGTCAAGGCAGGAAATGACCCCTCCGAAACCTTTAATACCGAACGAGGTTTCAGACAAGGCGACCCGCTATCATGCAATCTCTTCAATTTAATCATGGAGGGTATCCTACGAAAGACAGGTGTACATCGAAATGGTACCATTTTCTACAAAGGTATTCAGCTCCTTGCGTATGTTGATGATATCGATATTATCGGCCGAACCAAAAGAGATGTAACTGCTGCTTTCGCCGCTATCGAAAAGGAATCAGCCAAAGTGAGTTTGACGGTGAACGAGTGCAAAACAAAGTAAATGCTGTCCGCAAATAAGGAAGCGCGGCATCTAGGCTCCCATGTTACAGCAGGCAAATATAACTTTGAAGTTGTCATGGAGTTTATATACCTTGGTACCGCCGTGAACAGCAACAACAATGCCAGCCTGGAGATTAACAATTGCTAACTGATACTCTGATACTCTACAAGACGCTCATCATACCTGTGCTTCTCTATGGCGCTGAGGCATTGGTGGTATCGCAAACAGATGCAGCCGCTCTTGGGGTGTTCGAGAGGAAAGTTTTTCGCAAAATCTTTGGTTCTGTTCGAGTTAGCGACGACTATCGTATTCGAATGAACCACGAACTGTACGAGCTCAACGACGATATTAACTTAATCCAGCGAATAACAATTCAGCGACTACGTTGGCTGGGTCATGTATTTCGTATGGATGAAGAAGCTCCAGCGAAAAAGGTGTTTGAGGCGAAAGCCTAGGGTCGACGACGAAGAGGAAGACCATGTCTCCGATGGATTGACCAGGCCGAGGAAGCCCTTATCGCGTTTAGTGAAAGAGATTGGAGACGGCGCGCGCGAAGCAGAGACGCCTGGCGAGAGCTGATTAAGTCGGCCGTAACCCGACAACGGGTTGTCATGGCCACCTAAGTATGCAAGTAATTCTGATCCATCGGCTGAATCAATGGCGTAAAATTCATTGACATGTAAATACATAAGAGTGATTAGAGGTCGACCTCCATACAAACAAAAAAAAAAAAAAAAATGAAAAAACCACCCTCTTTTTAAAAGATGACCTCGAGAGGATTCCGAAAACAAAATAATGTTTGACCAGCAGAAAAACAGCCAAAAATTATTTTTTGCATAACTTAATCGATGTTGGTTTTTTCCATTTTCATTTTCGTTGTTTTTCGTTTTTTTTTATATTTATGTTGAAATTTACTCTTAGAACTCTGTTCACGTTACATAGGTTTGCAGTGTTCACGCTGTAGAGTACTCAATACAAAAAATTTTATGTTCACCCTAGCGAGGTGTTCACGGCACCAGGGGTTCACCCTATCCAGACTGCACTGTAATTACAAGATTTTTAACCTTATCTATCAAAGCTAAAAAAAGTCTGAACATTTTAAAGTGCTCCAGATGTCATATGAGTTTTGCAATTGTGGCACCAACTTTTTATATTGCAAGAGCTCGTAAAGTGTAATTTTGTAAAACTAATGTAAACATTTCACCAAAAATAAAAGTTCTATGATGTGATTGAATAATGTTTTATCTGTCTGCATTTATTTTTAGCCTTATATATCTTGAAGTAAAAGAATTTGTTGAACTCTCTTAAATTTTTGAAAATTTTCCACATAGAAACTTTGTATAAAAAGTAGGTTATATCTCACCCTTAACGTATTAAACAGTTTGAAAAAAAAAATTGGTTTCATTGAACCAAATTCCAATACCAATGAACTTGTTCTCTAAATATATCTGAGATTAAAAGCTATGTAAATTGAAACATGCTGATATAAATATTCAATGATTAAATTCAGAAATCAATGATTAAATCAGAAAAAAAATTTAAAATAGTCCCTTTCATCGAAATGATACATATTAAATTGTTGAATGACGATTTTGATTTTGATTCATAATTTTCTATTTCTGGCAACATTGTATGCATGTTGCTCTCGATGCTCACACACTTTCCAACAACATCTCTAGCAACATTTGAATGAAATTAACGCGATCTTGTTATATGAAAGCTTGTGCTTTATTTGTTTTACACTCTTGAGAGCCGCTAAACGCGTTTAATTTGTGCTCGCCTCAATTGGTAGCAGAAACAGAAATAATATTAATGCAATCTAAAATGTTTTAGTATTATTTTGAATGTGAGCTCCGCGGACGCGAACCTTGTTTCTTATCTTGTGTTGCAATCGTCGCAGTTAACTGTGAATTAAAAATGTCGCATTAGAATTTTTTGAATAAAAATTTTATGTGCTTTTTGTGATTGTTTTTTTTATTTTTGCTACTTGAAGCTGCGGTGGCGTTTTGTAACGGTGTGTTATTAATTTGTTTAAAAATTTAAATTTTAATTGTACTCAATGAGTTAAACTGAGAATAAACTCAGAATTTTTGACATAAGTTAAGAAAAGCAAAAACAAAGCAGTTTTAGAAGAAACAAATTTTTAACTTTTAAAAAGTTTAATAATTGACATATTTTTCTCAAGAAAAAAGCCAGTTTTGAACTCTTTAGTCACAAAATCAGCTACATATTCTTAATAAACATTTATTTAATTAGAGTAGCCATAGCTTTTAATTATATGCATCTTTGAAATACTTATAATTTATTGTTGTTTTTATTTGTTTTTTTTTTTTTTTACTTTCAGATTGTGTGTGTTTCTGTGCCAGCTGCTTAAGAATAAAAGTAATTTTTAACAAAATAAAATTAAACTGATATAAAAAACAAAAAAACAATCAACGCTACACTTAACGAAATAAAAATAATTCCACTTGCTTAACCGTCGTCTACCAGTTTTCAACGAGCTGTATCAACAAAACAAACAAAACAAAAATTCGCAATTTTTTTAATATATTTTTACACATAACATACATACATACACGCATACATACATGTCTTACACTTGTGATAAGCATAAGCCTTATCGGCCTTAAATTATTTGTTAGTATATAATTTTTTTATATAAAATTTCTTACATTTCATTGTTTGCTACAAGTTTTCTTAATTTTGCTGCTATTATTAAGTGTGTGGTTTGTTTTTTTTTTTTTTTTGTTTTGTTTTTTGTGTGCGTTTTTGCGTATAAATAATAAAAGCGTCGCCACCATCTTAAATAAAACAAGGAAATCATAAAATGAAATTAATTTGAAAAATATTGCAAAAGTGTTCTGGGTTCTTGTAAAGTTGTTGATGTTGTTGTTTAACACGCCTAACTACAGCAAAAGTTTGTGCAACACTGTTGAAAAAAGTTTCAAGCTTTAAGCATAAAAGCAAAAAAAAGAAAAAGAAAATAAATATATATAAAAAATATAAGAAATAAACTGTTTAAATTTTGACAACGCAATTTTTCTTATTCAATTTTTTTTCTGTTATTTTTTTTTTTTTGCCGAAAATCTACGTTTTTGCGTGCGTCGTCGCGTGTGTTTTAATTTAAGATTTTTTGTTTTTCTCCGATCTGTGCCATTCTCGGATTCAACGAAAACTTGTCAACAAATAGTTCAACGCTACAAAAATAAACAATCGAAAAATATACAACATTGGCTGCTTTTGCATTTGTTTATGAATATTGTAAGTACTTTTTTTATATTATTATTTAGAACAAAAAAAAAATTTTTTTTAAATTTTGCATTTTTTTAACTCTTTATCGAGCACTTGTTAATGTCAAAGTTGAGTAGGTATTTGTAAGTTTCTGTTATTGTTTTGACAAATTTTAAGCTGCTTTAAGGAAAAAATTCAAGTCAATTTTTGTTATATTTTTTTTTCTGTTTTTGCTCAAGTACTTTGAAGAGTTTTACAAAAATAGAAAACTGTCCTATTTTCTATGTCTTTCTTTGGTGATTATTAATTATCTTTGAATATTTCCATGATGTTAACATGGAAAAATATTTTGCAAATCAATCGATGAATATTTATATTTGATAAATTTTATTATTGGCTTTGATATACAGTGAACCAATAAGAAGTTGAACAAAAGTTTTTTAACATTTTGAAATCATTTTGATGATTCAAAATCAAGATTAGCTTTATAATTTTATCTTAGCTTTATAAAGACTGTCCCAGAAATAACTGTCCTTTTGTTTTTTTTTTTTTATTGTAAAAAACCAATGAAATTTTTTTAAAAATTCTTTCAGTTTATTATTAAGTGAACATTATAAAATAAATGAAAATTTTCTTTACACTGAAAAAAATACACCTAAACAAATTATGCACTTTTGGATTAAGGTCCTTCAGTAGGTTTTTCCCATTAGGTTTTCTAGTTTTATTCAGTCATCTTTTTTCAGTAGTTTTATTCAGTTTCAGTTTTATTCTACTAATGAGCATTTTTTTTTTAATCTGCAATATTTATACTTAAGTTAAGTACCAAATATGTTGCTGCTATAGAAGTAACACTTTTTTATAAATAACCTAAAAACAAAAGGACAGTTATTTCTGGGACAGTCTTTAATAACTTGCGGCTGGAATAAGAGTTTCAGGGTTTCTAAGGGTTTCTTAGAAAAATACTCACTAGAATGGGTCGGCCTCCATACAAAAAAAAAAAAAAATTTGAAAAAACCATCCCCTATTTTAAAGTTGACCTCGACAGGATTCCGAAAACAAAAATTTTTTTTTTTTTGGACCACCGGAAAAACAGCCAAAATGGTATTTTTTGCATAACTTAAGCATTACATGTCAGATCTTAAAAAATTATATGTCGTTGAAAAGGGCTTTACGAGTACTACAATGTCTTCTTAAAACATTTTTACTTTTGAGGTCATATTCAATTAGTAAGCCCCATTAGCCCGATTTATCCCCCTTAAATTTCTTTTTTTTTTCCCCATATAATTAAACTCCGTCAAATTTGTTTAATTTGTGCTCAAGATCTGACATGTAATGCTTAAGTTATGCAAAAAATAACCATTTTGGCTGTTTTTCCGGTGGTCCAAAAAAAAATTTTTTTCTATTTTCGGAATCCCCTCGAGGTCAACTTTAAAATAGGGTGTGGTTTTTCCAAACTTTTTTTTTCGACCCACTCTAGTGCTCACTATAAATCGGTCGAAAATTATCTGAAATCAACAAAAACATTAAAATTTAGTCAAAATTTTATTAAATCCTCCTCCCAACGTTCCTTGGTTATTTTTTTTATATAAAAATTTTTGGTGGTCATCTAAATGCTATTCTCCACGAAAAATTTCACCATTTTGTGGGTGGGAAACCCACTGAAATTAAAAAGAAAATTTTGAATAAAACGTTGAGGAAAGGTATTTTATATGTAGCAAATGTGTACCAAGTTTGAAATGAATCGGTCAAGTGTTTTTAAATGGCAGTGAACACGGATTTTGAAAACATGACTTGTTTGAAAATCGCTTTAAAGTTTTGTACACGACGTTTTTACGTTCGAGGTACACTTACCAAAGAAATTATATCTCCGTTAGTTTTGCTCGTATCAACTTCAAATTTAAACACAATATTATTAAAATGTAGTGCATTCATATAAAAAAAGGTGTTCCCCTTAAGGTGGAACATAACATTCGCTGCAGAGAAAACAGACCTTTTTTAAAAAATGCATTTATCCAACATTTTCTTAAAATTGCAGAGAACTGAGCACATTACAAGAAAAAAAAAAATATTTTTCACTTCAACATGGTTTTATAGAGCTCCAAACTGGTGGCAGAGAAAAAATCAGGGCCTCGTGTTTGCAGCGCTGGGAGTCGCAAAAATTGTTCGATCTGGAAAAAAATGACTTTTTTAAATCTTAACAAAATTGATTATCGTATGACAGGAGCTTTTTTTTAAATTTTTTTTTCAATTTTTGGTGATGTTCCAAATTTAAAAGTGTGTTTTTTGGAAAAAATCTAGACTTAAAAAAATTCATAAAAAATTTAAAAAATTTTTTTTAGAAAATAGCGAATCAAGTTTATAAAAAAAAAAAAAATAATAATGTCGTCAAAAAATGAATCCGCTAGTGCCGCAACCAGTACAAAAAACATGGCAAATATAAAACATGAAAAACATGGAAAAATAAAAATGCGCTCTCACTCATCCGGCGGTAACTTTTGAACCCGTAGGAATTTTTCCATGAAATTTTTTCTTAGAATCTTAAGAATATTTTTTCTAAAATATAAAATTATAAAAAATCTTGATTTAAAAAACGGCCAATATAATGTCCCCCCTTAATGAAAATTTCAAGTCTTTTTTCTTGGAAATTTTTTTTTAAAGCTCGTTCTCCAGATACACCCCACGTCAGCAAAATAGGTTAGCTGCTTCAATGATATACAAAAAAATTTTTCTCGCAAAATGCACATGACAGAAAACTTTTTATTGTTATTTTATTTATTTCTAAGCTTAGAACCAAGGATTTCAGGTGACAAACCTATTCAGTCAAGTCTGCCTTGGTTAGAAAATGGGAAGAAAAAGAGGGTAAATCAAGAGACACAAGTTTAGAGTGTTCTGTGTGTGTGTGGCGGAGCGCTATAACAACATGCAAATTTGAATCTGAGAAAAATATTTATTCGGAGACAAGTTATGGCCAAAAAAGCTAGAGGTGTTCAACTTACGGGCCTCTGTCCTACGTATGTAAAGGGTATTTTTTTTAAAAGGTACAGGATTTTGAAATTAAATAAAACATGAATGACTTTATTCAAAAGATAATTTTTTTGGCATCATAATTAAAAATATGATTTGTGGCATATGACCACCACGGCTGGCTCGAACGTAATCTAATCTGGAGGTCCAATTTTCAATCCACTTATTTTAACATTTGTGGCCATATAACGGCAGTAACGCGGTGAATGTTGTCTTTCAAGCTGTCGACCGTTTTGGGCTTATCGTCGTAGACTACATTCAGAAAAAAACACATACCTTGCTCCGGTAAAAAATTTCTCTATTTTCGATAATAGCAATTTTCTCTTTTTCAAATCAAATTTTCTTCAATTAGAATAAATTTTCACATTTTCGAAGAAATATTTCTTTATTTCTAGGGAATGGAAATATTTTGATGTCTCTAATAATGATAAGTATTTTTCTCGCAAAAAAACATTTCTTATTTATACAAAAAAATTTATTGAAAATGAAAAATTTTTTTCTTATATGTTTTCTTCAAACTAAAAAGTATTTTTCTTTAAAACGATATATTTTGATATATTTTTCTTTTTCATGGAAGCTTTTTATCATTTTTAGAGAATTTTAGTATCGCAATTAGAGAATAGCATTCTCTGGAGCAAAGTCTGTACCACTTTTCTCTAAATATGATGCTTTTTTATCATATTCTGAGAACTTTTTTCTGAGTGTAGCGACTTCACATGTCCTCAAAGAAAAAAGTCTAACAGCGTAAAATTGCACGATCTTGGGTTCACGGTCACGATCACGGGTTCGGATCGTGAAATTATGCGGTTTCCAAAGGTTTGCTTCAGTAAATTAATTGTGGCACGAGCTGTGTGACATGTTGCGCCGTCTTGTTGAAATCACACCTTCTACACATCATCGTTGTTCAATTGAGGAACGAAAAAGTCAGTAATCATGGCTCTATAGCGGTCACCATTGACTGTTACTTTCTGGCCAGCATCGTTTTTAAAGAAGTACGGACCAATGACTCCACAAGACCATAAAGCACACTAAACAGTAAGTTTTTCTGAATGTAACGGTGTCTCAACATACACTTGAGGAATATCTTCACTTCAATTACGGCAGTTTTGTTTATTGAAAAAAATTCTCTTATCACTAGTAAGGTATATCTTCATCTTGGCCAAAGTTAAAATACCTCCACGGCCGATCGTAATTGTATAAAATTGCCGCTCTTTTTATATGAGACTAGCAGGCCACAGTCGTCCGAGGCTTCGCCACGGACATTTTCTCTTTATCAATAATACCTTTGTATATTTGAAAAATTGCAATAATAAAAAAACTTAAAATATTTGCATATTATTTGTATTTGGAAGCAAATTATATTATGGCGTTTTCGTTTCTAACAAAAAATGTTGCCCTGTCGCAGTGCACAATGTTTTCAATGTTGCCCGCAACCCTGTAAAAGTGCATGTTTTTGCCTACTCGAAAAATGTCAACTTAAATAAACGAATATAACCATCCTTGTCTAACGCATGCATGTCATAATATTGTCGTTTTAAAAACAGCTGATATGCAGGGCAATCATCTACCCTGAGAAAGTTTGCAGGGTAGAAAATGCGCCTTTTTTGCCCTCTGTGAGTGTGACATTTTAAGAAACGAACACAAAATTTACTCACCCGTTTGCACTTATTTTAGAATCGAACACGAAAAAAGGCAAGGGCAATGAAAAGGCAACATTTTTTGTTAGAAACGAAAACGCCATTAAATAGTATAACTATAATAAAGTGAAAATATTTCCATTTTAGTTATTTAATACTTCAGTATTAACATCGTTTTTTATTCATTGGCATTACCAGGAATAAGAAAAATCTGATTTTCTGCTGTACCGACTCGTTTACCATAATCTACTTCTACGTTTTTCAAAGTTTTGTATTAAATATTTATTATACTCCACCCGCAAAGCGTAGCGGGCACAATAATTTTATCACGAAATTTTTTTCACGACCATGAGTCGATTAAGCCATGTTCGTCTGTCTATCTGTTCATTAGTTTGTCCACACGATTACAGCCGTGTCTTTATTGCAAATCTTTTTAAAGTCCATAATGAAATAAATTTCATTATTTGAGATTTGTCATACAGTGGTGCTCCAGTTTAATGAAAGATATAATGTCCAGGGTCGTTCGGTAAATCGAAAAGTTCATTAAATCGGTTATACTATTTTCGAGTTTTTTATCATATAACAAAGCTAATAAATTTGTCAACTTGAAACAAATATCCTTACATTTTTTGTTTTAATTATGCACTCCAATAAAGTTGAATTTTTGAACTTGTTTTAGATATAATTAATTATTATTATTAAATGTTTCGAAAGCTGCTGGTTAAAATCTGTTCACACTCCAAATGAAAAATCCAAGATTATGTCAATACATTCCTATAATGTTTTTTAAAAAGGAAACCCTACAATATGTATATTAACCCGAGGGGACTATTTGAGAATTAGATAAGTAAATACATATTAATGTTATTAAAAATCCAAAAACAAACGAAGCGAGCTCAGAGAAGCAAATGTTGTTAAATAGAATACCTACAATTTCAAATGTTCGTAATATAGTCAACAACATTAAATAAGGGTTCGTTATATTGGAAGTTCGTTAAATCGGTGTTCGCTTAATTGGAGCACCCCTGTAATGCTTAAATTTGAAACATATACCCTGCAGTTGAAATTCAACAAAATTTTGTGAATACTTCCATAGAAAGTGACGTCACCAAAATATCAAAACCTTCATAATTTATACAAAAATTAATGTGTTGAATTGAAAGATCATACATAAGTCTTGTTTTCTTGATAAATAAAACGTACTCTGAGTTTGAAATATAAAAAATTGGAAAAAAATATAACTTATAAATAAATCCGAATAAGCTTCAACCTGAGTATTTTGACTTCGGGCAAGTCGAAGATAATTTTTAATGGTTTTTTTTTTATTTATTATATTCATTAAAGTGATGAATTAAAGTTTATTCCTATATATATATTCCTCACTTTATATTCCATAAAGTTTTTTAAAAAAGCTTTTATACTTCAAATATTCATCTTAAGAAGTGCTCAAACATGCAAGTATAGTAAACATTTCATCCAACATCCCAGCAAAATTTTTCGTTAGGTCTTGTTTTTTAATCGATTCCAAAATGCATTACATAAATGCTAATGCAAGACCTTAAATTTAATCCGTAATAAATTCACGGCAATGCATTCACATCAACTTGAAAGTTGTTATTCAAGTATTAATTTCGTGAAATCAATTATAAACCAACCGTTTTAAGCGCTTAATCTTTGCAAGTGACAGCGCTTTCGATTACCTCTAATGACATGGATATATAAAAATAATGGGTTCAGTAAGCGAGAGGGTAAGCTATGAATGAAATTTTCTGGATTACTTTTTCGATTATATGTAAGCGAAGATTTTGCTGGGATGTTCTCCAGCAATACATTTCTCCAGAGCTTTTTAGAAAAAGTTGCTCGTGTCATAAATGCCAGGAATAAAAATATACTTTATAATTTTGTGATTACTAAGTTCTAAGACTATACATCGACAAACAAACCTTATTTGCAGCTCTAAATCTGCTAGAACATAATTTTTAATAGTAATATGTTTTTGGGTATCCTGTTACATAAAACAATTTAAAAGCTCAATTTATTACTTGCTGAAAAATTTCTAAAAAAAAATAAAATTGATTAAAATTCATAAAATTTTTTATTTAAATTAAATACATGGCGTTTTATAACAATTTTATGGCGTTCTGATGTTGTTTTATTTTATTTTGAAGATGTCTATTTAAAACTCAAAGATGGTTTTCTAACTCCTTTACTTTACTAAAATACATAATTATTATTCTGTTCAAATCAACCAACAAAAACTGTAAAAATACAGTTTTTAAGAAAAAACTATTCTAAAAATTATTCTAATTTTCATGACTCTTGAACTTGGTCTCCCAGGGCAAGTTTGCTTTGGGAATTATGTAGATAATGACTATGAAACAAATTTCTGATATCAATTTGGTATCACTATGATACTGTGATATTTATGGTTAAGAATAAGGCAGTCAAATGTTACAGACCTCAGTCTTGTCTAGTAAAGTCGAAGCTGAAATGTCGAAATGTATAAAGAGTACTATAAAGAAATTTATAAAAATTAGGAAAAAAGTTTATAAATTAATTTTAATATTTTGTTCTAATTTTCACTTAACTTTTATATAGAAGACGTGGATTGATTTCGAAAAAATGTTTAAATTGATAGTTATTCAGGGTCACTGAGGGAAAATTTGTTAACGCTTTACTTCCCGGTCCTATTTTTTCCTCAATTATGCAAAATTATTCAAAATAGATCTTTGGGGATTAACTTACTATTGCAAGTCAAAATTTTGCGTAAAGAAAACATTTTTGAAAAATTCCTTGATTGCGGAAAATTTTTCAGTTTTGTATAAGTTACCAATTTATCTTACAAATGATATCTAATATATTACTATCGATGAGATTAATTTTGTATATTGTTACCGACTTTTATAAATAATACAATGAATTAAAATATTTATGTGTACTCATTTGCACTTTAACAAAATAATCATAACAGTAAACTATTATTTAAAAGAATTATATTAATTTCGTAGTACTTTTTAAGCATTGCTTTTATGAGGTTAAGTATAACCTTCTAAAAGGGTTTACTTAACAATTTAGTTTTGGTCCCGGGTGCCAGCAACCCTAGCTACGCCACTGCCTCACTCCAATTGCAGTCGTGAAAGCAAATAATTGCATGCATAATTTACCAACAATTTTCTCTTTGAGTCGCTGCTCTTGCTCTCCTAACGCTGAGCATCGCTCTTGCATTTTCTGTTAAACTTGTCAAACTTGTTTTACGTCGGGGCATTTATTTGTAGTTAAGGGAAATATGAACACTTCATTTTTCAAACTTTTAATTTATCTATAACACAGTACGACAAAATCAATTTTTTTTGAGTACACATGAGAAATGTTAACAGAATATGAAAATAGGCTTAAAATAAAGAAATACGTGTCTCGGCGATTTGCTGTAGCACGTCAGAATTTTGAGAAAATCGATTTTAAAGATTCGAAGGATCGTGGAGGTTCACTTGTAACGTAGTACTATTATAAAAAGTTCTATAAAAACAGAATGGGTGAACCGATTTAAGTGCTTGAGCCAGTTTTGAAAAGGGAATTAAATTTGGATTTGTTTTTATAAAAAAAACATATTTTTCCGCTAGATGGCGCTTTAATTTTCATGTAAAATTAAAAAATATCCAAAAATGTAATGTAATTCAATGTAATGTAAATGTAATGTAAAAATACAAAAATTAATATCCAAAAATGTAATGAAATTCAATGTAATGTAAATGTAATGTAAAAATACAAAAATTAATATCCAAAAATGTAATGTAATTCAATGTAATGTAAATGTAATGTAAAAATACAAAAATTAATATAATATAATATACAAGTGCGTGAAGTAAGGAAAGCTGAACGTATTGTAATGGAAAAAAACCATTCATACGTGAGAGAGAGAGAAGGAGGAAAATGAGAGAAGACTGCAATTAGTGACAAAGTAAAAAGGTTGGTCGTTGGCTTAGAACGTTAAGGCGCAGATAAGAAGTAATGACAATCTTCGAAACAATCGACCGCCATATGGTTCAAATCCCAGACGACTTGTTTTAATTTTTTCTAATTGCAGAACCCCGATCTGTAAGCTAGTTGAAATTGAATAATAATATTTTTAGTTTGATCTGGCTCGGAGCCCCGAATCGCTGAATCAAGCAATTCCCGGCCAGCGAAAAAGATTCTACTTTAGTTATTGGATTTCAAATCAACAACATTGTATTTTTAATGAATTTCGAACATTTTTTGGATATTTTTTAATTTTACATGAAAATTAAAGCGCCATCTAGCGGAAAAAAATGTTTTTTTTTTATAAAAACAAATCCAAATTTAATTCCCTTTTCAAAACTGGCTCAAGCACTTAAATCGGTTCACCCATTCTGTTTTTATATAACTTTTTATAATAGTACTACGTTACAAGTGAACCTCCACGATCCTTTGAATCTTTAAAATCGATTTTCTCAAAATTCTGACGTGCTACAGCAAATCGCCGAGACACGTATTTCTTTATTTTAAGCCTATTTTCATATTCTGTTAACATTTCTCATGTGTACCAACCACTGTCGTACTGTGTAATCTATACAAAATATGCTATCACACTTGTGAATGCCGCATTTTGAAATATTAAAAAATTGGAAAACTACAATAATAATATGCGTAAAGAAATTGCATGCGGCGAAACAAATATGCACACATTGGTTTGCAGCTCATCATTCTACAGCAGTGATGCACAGCGTTGGCAGAGCTTCCAACACAAGCGCACAATTTTTGTCTAAATATGTGTGTAGAAAACAAAAATTCAACATATCCATTTGCGGAAAAGATGCTTACTGCGTGAAGATCAAACGCAAACTGATTCAATGCTAGCGTCGCAGAAGTTCGGTAGCTTCGTACACACGACTTGTCTGTGAAAGCCGAGGGCTCCCCGAAGCTCTTGTGTGCACCTCTGTTCTACAGCAATAACAGCACAGCAAGGTTTATTTAACTTGTATTCCCATCACGTCAAAGAGCGCCAACTGCTTTTGGTTACTCTTCGAATGAGTGTGGAGAGCGAGATCAATAAACTTTAAAGAGAAGGGTTGATAGGAATATGTAGTTTAAACTCTCGTAACACAGACGCGTGAAAAGCAAGCGACCAAGCAATGCTTAGCATCGGTGGTAATTTCCTAAAAAACTTAACAACTTAATTAAATATATTTATTGTTAAATTTTCTTAAATAAACCCCACCTATGGCATTCTGTAGCACAAATATGATATTTTAAAATTTTTTTCATAAAAATCGGTCCAGTAGTTTTGGAGTCATTGGTGAACTTAATATTTCCACTTCAATTTTATATAATAGTATAGATTTAAAACAATTTTACTATTTTGATTACGTCTAAAATACATTCATATCAAATTATTTTCCTGTAAAGTACAGACAAGCCTTATAAAGAGGCCTAATAAAGCCTTATAAAGAGTTTTTAATAAGAGATTGCATTGGAGGTGGGCGTGTTCTTGAGTGTTTGATGCCAATTTTTCTAACTCGCCTCAATTTTGATATAAAAAAAAAAAAAAAAAAAACAAATTGGCCATTTCAGCCCTTGAAAGTACTTTGACCGAGCTTCTTATGATCAATTGTGTTGTGTGTGGTATTAAATGTTTGCACACAATTGACCGAGAACTGGACCTACATGTTTTATGCCGACTCCGAACGGCTAAAGTTCATGTTCTCTAGAAGCTTTACGTGGCATTGTTTACTCTCTGAGGTTTGCCATTGTCTGCAGAGAGGTGGTGACCGATCAGAAAAATTTTTTATTGAAAAAACTTTTCGCCACGGCTGGGGATCGAACCCGGGCTCCGAGCATGCTAGGCCACACACTTAACCTGCATGCCACGGTCACCACACAAATAATATATAATATATATATTATTTGATATAATATACACAAATATTCAATTTCATTTATATAGTTTTCAATTTTGGGGTTATATTGGAGGTGCACGTGTTCGTGGGTGAATTACGCCCATTTTTCTTTAATGTCTTAATTTTTATATAAAAATAATAAATATCTAATTTTACTTTTGTAGCTTCGACAGAAGTCTATTTATATAGTTTTCAATGTTGGGTTTGTGTTCGAGGTGGGCGTGTTCGTGAGTGGATTATGTCCACTTTTCTCTTACGGCTTAATTTATGTATAAAAATAATAAATATCTAATTTTACTTTTGTAGCTTTGACAGCAGCCTATTTATAAAGTTTTCAATTTTGGGGTTGTATGGGAGATGGGCGTGTTCGTGAGTGGATTATGCCCATTTTTCTTTCATGTCTTAATTTTTATATAGAAAGAATAAAAACCTAATTTTACTTCTGTAGCTTCGACACAAGCCTCTATATATAGGTTTCAATATTAGGGTTGTATGGGATGTGGGCGTGTTAGTGGGTGGATGACGCCCATTTTTCGAACTCACCTGAGATTTGTCATAGACTACATAAATACCGAATTTTGTAGCTTAAATATTTGCTTCTTTATGGAGTTTTCATTATTTGGGTTGTATGGGAGGTAGGCATGGTTTTCGGCCAATTTTGCCCATTCTCGAACTTGACCTTAGTTTTATAGAAAAAAGCTTAAATATCTGAGCAAGAATATATATACTTTTCTATACTTATCACGCCTCTTTACGGGCGTTACACACGTCGTGACAAAATTAATATACCTCTTACGCAGTACGCGTGTGGGTATAGTAAAAAAATTTGAAAGGGTGTTAAAAATTTTTTTTAATAATTTTTAAGTGTAATTGGATAATTTTTAATTTCTGGCCGATTTGGTTCTTTTTCGCACCAGCTAGTTGTTCTTATAAAATAAATGGTGCACCAAATTGCATTGCTCTGGGATATTTTTTTGGTGAAATAAACCAGATTACCGATTTTAGCTATATGACAGATGGGCAAATTAGTTGGCTGATTTGGTTATTTTTTACACCAATTAATTTTGTCTCTAAAAGAATCAAGTGCACCAATTGGTATTACTCTTAGATACTTTTTTGAGTAAATATTCAAGTTTACCCGATTTGGTTCTTTTTCGCACCTTCTAATTTTTTTTTTATAAAATAACTAGGTGCCCTAAATTGCATCGCACTGGCATCTTTTTTTTTTGGTGAAATAAACTAGATTACCGATTTAAGCTATATGAGAGTTGGGCGAATTAGTTGGCCGATTTGGTTCTTTTTCACACCAACTAGGTGTTGCCATAAAATAACCAGGTGTCCGTTCCAAATTATATTACTCTGGGATTCTGTTTTGGAAAAATTTACCAGATTACCGATTTCGGTTATAGGAGAGGTGGGTGTATTTGTTTGCTGATTTGATCACGCTTTTTTAAGAACTCGTCTCTGTTCATAGAATATATTTCCACAAAATTTCACGATTCTACGGTAACTCACTCTATTATTTATAAATAAAATGCTAAAGACCGAGATCTGCACGGAAATCGAACCCGAGACCTCAGTTTAGGCAGTCAAGCACGCTACCACTCAAGTACGGAGGTTGATTTTTATTAAATCAGTCTTTTACCGTAACCAGAATCCGTGAACCGAATATGCAATTTTTCAATGCTTCAAGGAAGTTAACTATTTTCAAAACCTATATATACTTCCGAAGTATAATTCGCAAAACTCTCATTTTATGCCAAAGCTTCGTTTATGGCTCAGTAAGAATTGATAACAAAACTCCACAAATAACTCTGAGTAAAGCTATATAACTTTAATTAAGCATCATTTTTTGCCAAAAAAACGCATTTGGCGGAAAAGTATTTCTACTTACTTAAATTCCAACAAATTGAGACAGTTTATCTAAACAAAACTAGTATGTATTTATTAATATATCTCTTTGCCTCTGCTATAGAAACATTTTAAATTTTATTTTCATTTTGTTTTATTTTGTTTATTTTTTTAATTTCTTTTTCGTTCTCAATATCCGCTAAATTTGCTAAATTATTCGTATCAACAAAGACTGAAATAAAACAAAAAAAATTCACTGAAATTCTGTTAGCAAACTAAATCAGTATTAGTAAAATTAGAATTTTTAATTCTCAAAATATAAAAGGTTTTTTTTTTGTTTTCTTTTTCATTCTTTTTGCGATTCCTGTTTATATTTTTGTTTTTATTGTGCACAATACGACTCACATCTATTTGCACGCGCCAATGCGGCGGCGGCAACAGGTCGAATTATTTTTTCTTCACATTTATAGCATTAAAAAAACAATTTAAGAAAACAATTTTTGAAAAAAAAAAAAACCTAATAATGTCAATAAAGTATTTAATATTAAGCGAATATTGAACAATTTTGATTTGAGGAAATCGATTGCATGTAAAAAATTTTATATTGTTCCTATAAAAGAACAACGATTTTTTTTTTTGATCAGAAGACTTGGATGACAAAAGAATTGAGTGTTCGCAATAAGCTTTCTGAAAAATATGCCGGTTAAAAAATTAAGTCAAATTAGTCAGCCTGGAGAGTGTAGCCTGTAGGTTTTCATTTGAGAGAGAAAATGAACTTCTTGATGCACCTAGAGTAGGTAAGAGAGTATCTGTTGACTTTGGTAGGGCCATGATAGAATAATAAGGTAGGCTCATATTAATATGGCTGCTCAAATTTCTATTTTTACACAAACAACCCAGCAAACATTATGACTCTTAAAAGACTCTTTCAAGCCTCATATAAATGAGGTTATGCATGCAAAATGAGGTTGACTTTGGTGGGGCCATGATAGAATAATAAGGTAGGCTCATATTAATATGGCTGCTCAAATTTCTATTTTTACACAAACAACCCAGCAAACATTATGACTCTTAAAAGACTCTTTCAAGCCTCATATAAATGAGGTTATGCACTCATCATAATGCGCTCAAAAAAGACTATTTTATGAATACATTTTCGTATGTTGTGGGTCCCAAAATATGATTCATAAAAATGATTGTTTAATGAGTTTTTTTGGACTCATAGTAGTGATGGTTTTAAGACTTATATTTGATACTCTTTTAAGACTCATATTTAGTACTCTTTTAATACTCATATTTAATACTCTTTTAAGACTCATATAAGAAGTCTTTTTGCAACGAACATTTGTTGTAGTTCAATTTTAATCCATGTTTGTCGCCATAAACAAACAATTCTCTGAAAAGCGACGCAAGGATAGGATGTGCGCATAACGGACAGTTACTAAGTTTTTTCAATTAAAAAACTATGAATATGCTCGATTAACCTCTTATTTATTTATTAGATAATCCGATTCTATTTTCTCATGAAACACTCGTATATAAGACTCTTTTATGAGTCTTTTTTATGATTACGCATAAATCAATCAATATATGATCCTTTTATGAGTCTTTTTTATGAACAATCATATCACCGTCATATTTAGGACTCTTTAATGAGTCTCTTTGATGAGTACTCATAAATCAGATACAATAATGACTCTTGTATGAGTCTTATTTTTGAGCAATCATTTAACAATCATATTAATGACTCTTTCATGAATCAATTTAATGAGTCATCATAAAACACGCCCCAGCAAACATTATGACTCTTAAAAGACTCTTTCAAAACTCATATAAATGAGGGTTCATCATCATAATGCGCTCAAAAAAGACTCTTTTATGAGTACATTTTCGTATGTTGTGGGCTCCAAAATATGATTCATATTTTTGACTGTTTTATGAGTCTTTTTGCACTCATAATAATACCGGTTTTTGGACTCATATTTAAAACTCTTTTAAGACTCATATTGAGTACTCTTTCATTACTCATATCGAATACTCTTTTAAGACTAATATTGAGTACTCTTTTAATACTCATATTGAATCCTCTTTTAAGACTCATATAAGAAATCATTTTAAAACGAACATTTGTTGTCGTTCACTTCCAATGCATATATATCGCCACAAACAATTCTCCGAAAAGCGACGTCAGGATAGTATGTGTCCATAACGGAAAGTTACAAAGTTTTATACAATTAAAATAAATATTCTCGATTAAGTTCTTATTTATTTATTAGATATGGTGCTTTTAAAATAATCCAATTCTATTCTCTCATACAACACTCCCATAGAATACTCTTTTATGAGTCTTCTTTATGATTACGCATATATCAATCAATATGTGATCCTTTTATGACTCTTTTTTATGAACAATCATGTTACCGTCATATTTAGGACTCTTTAATGAGTGTCTTTAATGAGTACTCATAAAGCATTTACAATAATGACTGTTTTAAGAATCTTATTTTTGAACAATCATTTCACAGTCATATTAAAGACTCTTTCATGAGTCCTTTATATGAGTCATCAAAAAACATGCATAAAAAACACTCTTTTTAGAGTCATTTTTTAGAGAGCCTCAGAAAATGTTTGCAGGGGCGTAAAAGACACTCATTTTAGAGTAATTTTTTGGAGAGCCTCATAAAATGTTTGAAGGGAATGCTGTGAGTGCTATAAACGTCAAACGAAAAGGCAACAATAACAATTAGAACAACTCGAATTCGAACAGCTGATTTTGACATCTAGCTCACTTCCTCTCCAATATGCGCCTACCTTATTATTCTTTCATGGGTAGGGCGAGTGTAGAGAATTCTGAGGAGTGACTGGGCACTCAGTAAGCGAGCTGTGCGTCTCATGTAAAGTGGACTGCTACTTGCTTGTGCAGCTTATGGTTCGCCTATGTGGGGCAACATAATCAGTTATGCTGTGGGCTGTGGACAGATATTTTTTTGTCAGAGAGTGATCTTGCTTGAATATATGCCGGTGTGCTGTACAGTTTCTATGGATGCTAAGGTGTTGATGGGGGTGCCCATTCTTAGATTTGGTGGCAATGCAAACCAGCATCGCATACCAAATTCAGAAGAGTTTGCCCTTGTTGCCACCTGATTAGGCCGAAGACGTGCTAGGTCGGAATTTCAGCTCAATTGAGCTAAAGGCTATGCCAAAACTGCGCTAGATAGCAATCTAGATGGTGTCAGAGTCAAAAAGGTAGAGTAATCATCAGTTTTTAAGTGACGCGACAGGAACTCTAAGAGATTACTCTTGCCTCTGACAATATATCAAATAGAATACAAAATTTAAGAGTTTCAAAAGAACGCTCCTTTTCAGATCATAGTAGATCGCGTTGTTTTCTTTATTTCAATGAACTTAAGTGGTGTTAGATACATTAAAAAACAGAACTCAGAATTGGACACAAGGTGGTCCTACCTCTTGAAAATCCTTTGACGATCTTGTAGATAGTCTCACTGTATCAATGAATACACTGAGAAAATTGTGCTCCTCTAACGTTTATTTTCATTTTTAAAATGAGCTTCTAAAACTTTCGTTTGATTTTCTATAATTTACATTTTAACATGAGCTTTTAAAACGTTCGTTTGATATTTTTAAATATTCATTTTAAAAATTGCTTGCAAAAAAAAAAAAAACCATAATTGGCCATTTCAGCCCTTGAAAGGACTTTGACCGAGCTTCTTATTATCAAATTGTGTTGTGTGTGTTATTAAATGTTTGCACACAATTGACCAAGAACAGGACCTAAATGTTTTATGCCGACTCCGAACGGCCAAAGTTCATGTTCTCAAGAAGCTTTACATGGCATAATTTACTCTCTGAGGCTTGCCATTGTCTGCAGAGAGGTGGTGACTGATCAGAAAAATTTATTTTTTTGAAAAAACTTTTCGCCGCGACTGGGGATCGAACTCGGGCTCCGAGCATGCTAAGCCACAAACTTAACCTGCATGCCACGGTCACCACAAAAATGTCTTGCAATTCTTCTAAAAAGTTCATTTGAAGCTAACTTTTCTTCTACAAAAAGTTTGATGTATCCATTCCCTCCAGAAATGATGGGATACTAGAAGCCCTCCCCTAGCAATGCAATTGAAATCTAAACTGATAGATCAAATCACTAAATATCAATCTTGCCGTTAGGCTCCCTGAACACTGTAGTGTCTTTCAAGTGGAAGATACTGCTAAACATGAATAACCTGGACCAGATCAGGACCAGGACCAAGACATGAGTCATCAAAAATGAGACATTTTTGTCGAATTTAGACCCCCCTTTAAAAATACACGTGATTTTGCGCCAGAACTCTCATACCTTATCTACTTCCGAAAATCCGACATGATGGATATTTTTTGAAAGATTGCCACGAGGTCTGACCAATGTCTTGAAAACTGTTGCCATAGGAAGTCATCGTCCCCTTTCTGTCGGTTTAGCCCTTTGGGGAGCTGCGTGGTGGTTGTGGCTTACAGCCAATTCGCGCGTAAAGCTTTTGCTTGAATGTTAAGTCTCATTTTCCAACTGTGTGCTGTACCACTGAGTACAGCAGATGTGTAAGATGGACCTATACCTCAACTAAAGGTTGCGATTATCATCATAACATTAGCTAATTTGGTATCTTTGAACTCTTAAAGGGGCGCCTGCTGACGCGATGTGTTGGTCCTATTTTAAGAGCACCGTAGAGACAAAAAGCTTCGGAATCAGATGAGCAAGGGGAACGATATTCACAGGTATACTTGCCATTTGAAATCAAGTCTAGTGTTAGATTTACTGACGACTCGTCTCGTACCGAGGATACCTTATCTAAGGATACCTAAGGTGCCTAAGGGTAAAGGAAATAACCTTTTACGGATATAGAAAAGACGAAGAAATTGAAATGGAGGTCAATGTTGAAATATTGACATCCTTATGAACGTTATAGTGATAGTGATAGTGATAGTGATAGTGATAGTGATAGTGAAAGTGATAGTGATAGTGATAGTGATAGTGAAAGTGATAGTGAAAGTGATAGTGATAGTGATAGTGATAGTGATAGTGATAGTGATAGTGATAGTGATAGTGATAGTGATAGTGATAGTGATAGTGATAGTGATAGTGATAGTGATAGTGATAGTGATAGTGATAGTGATAGTGATAGTGATAGTGATAGTGATAGTGATAGTGATAGTGATAGTGATAGTGATAGTGATAGTGATAGTGATAGTGATAGTGATAGTGATAGTGATAGTGATAGTGATAGTGATAGTGATAGTGATAGTGATAGTGATAGTGATAGTGATAGTGATAGTGATAGTGATAGTGATAGTGATAGTGATAGTGATAGTGATAGTGATAGTGATAGTGATAGTGATAGTGATAGTGATAGTGATAGTGATAGTGATAGTGATAGTGATAGTGATAGTGATAGTGATAGTGATAGTGATAGTGATAGTGATAGTGATAGTGATAGTGATAGTGATAGTGATAGTGATAGTGATAGTGATAGTGATAGTGATAGTGATAGTGATAGTGATAGTGATAGTGATAGTGATAGTGATAGTGATAGTGATAGTGATAGTGATAGTGATAGTGATAGTGATAGTGATAGTGATAGTGATAGTGATAGTGATAGTGATAGTGATAGTGATAGTGATAGTGATAGTGATAGTGATAGTGATAGTGATAGTGATAGTGATAGTGATAGTGATAGTGATAGTGATAGTGATAGTGATAGTGATAGTGATAGTGATAGTGATAGTGATAGTGATAGTGATAGTGATAGTGATAGTGATAGTGATAGTGATAGTGATAGTGATAGTGATAGTGATAGTGATAGTGATAGTGATAGTGATAGTGATAGTGATAGTGATAGTGATAGTGATAGTGATAGTGATAGTGATAGTGATAGTGATAGTGATAGTGATGGTGATGGTGATAGTGATAGTGATAGTGATAGTGATAGTGATAGTGATAGTGATAGTGATAGTGATAGTGATAGTGATAGTGATAGTGATAGTGATAGTGATAGTGATAGTGATAGTGATAGTGATAGTGATAGTGATAGTGATAATGATAGTGATAGTGATAGTGATAGTGATAGTGATAGTGATAGTGATAGTGATAGTAATAGTGATAGTGATAGTAATAGTGATAGTGATAGTGATAGTGATAGTGATAGTGATAGTGATAGTGATAGTGATAGTGATAGTGATAGTGATAGTGTTAATGATAATGATATGGCATAATATAAAAATTACATTGCAATCACAAAAAACATATTATCAATCGCAATATCACAGAATGTAAGAGTTGTGTCATAATAAATTTCTTCTCATTTCATTTATTTTTTAACGAGTAATCTTTAACTCATAGAGGTTACTTGTATTCAGTAACCCATAATGAAATTTTCTGTAGCATATTTCTCAAAAAGATTTGAAACCTTGACCTTTCTTCAAGGTCGAACTTTAAGGAGTTTTTAAAAAGGAGCCCAAAATGAGCCATATAGTCGAGCTTTGAGAGTTAAATTATAGAAAGAAAATGTTTGCCGAAAAATTTTAGTTTAGGTTTCCTAAGACATGAACCACCTTGAATTTAGTTCTAAAAATGATTTTGAATATTTCTGTGTCGACACGGAATAACAGCTAAACTCATTTTCAAAATTTCAGGAGAGCATTTTTAAAATTATAATTGTTAGCATATATCAGGGTACCCCTGAGTCTTGCTTTTTAGAATTGGTAAATATTTAATTTGCAAGGTAAAACCATAAAAATTTCCGTACTAGTGTATTTCGTTGCGAAAAAATGCAATGAAATTAATAATCTCACTTTGTCCTAACTCGACTTTTGCGGTTATTCCTTGTCGACACAGATTTATACCCTTTAGGTATACCTGAAAGGTCAGGGTTATTAACTTTGTGCAAACGTTTGTAACGCATAGAATGAAACGAGTCCGGTATAGAAAAGTATATATATTCTTGATCAGGGTGACCTTGTGATTCGAGCTACCCGAGTTGAGATAATTAAATGAAACTCGGTATCGGCGCTCTCATGGGTTCACACACGGACACGCCCACCTCTCATACAACCTCTTTGGTATGCATGTATTTTACATAAGAAAGATGCTATCAAAATTGGGTATCACCTGCCCACGGACACCCCCACCTCCCATATAACCGAAAAATTTAAAACTTAATAAATAAGCGTATGTTAAACCTAGAAAGATAAACTTTGGTTCGTATATTTTTTATACCGAAACGAAGATGTTTTTTAGGAATGTGTGTCATCCACCCATGGACACGCCTACCACCAGTGCAACCCAAACAAATTTAAAAATTCATAAATTAATGTATGTTTAACCTAAACAAAAAAAAAACAAATTGGTCATTTCAGCCCTTGAAAGGACTTTGACCGAGCTTCTTAGGATCGATTGTGTTGTGTGTGTTATTAAATTTTTGCACACGATTGACCGAGAACTGGACCTACATGTTTTATGCCGACTCCGAACGGCTAAAGTTCATGTTCTCAAGAAGCTTTACATGACATTATTTACTCTCTGAGGTTTGCCATTGTCTGCAGAGAGGTGGTGACCGATCAGAAAAATTTTTTTTTATTGAAAAAACTTTTCGCCACGGCTGGGGATCGAACCCGGGCTCCGAGCATGCTAATCCACACACTTAACCTGCATGCCACGGTCACCACGGTATGTTTAACCTATAGAGATAAAATTTAGTATGTATGTATTTTATACCAAAATTACGATGTGTTTAAAAATTGGGAGAAATCCTTCCATGAACACGCCTACCTCCCATACACCCCACAATAGCGAAAACACTATAAGGGCATTAACATGTGAGCTGCATGAATAAAACTTGGTTTTTGCAAATTTTTCATCAAAGTTGAAATGCAAATAATACATGGGTTTCATCCGTCCACGAAAACCCATTTTCAATAATATTATTGCATTTGGAAAAAAAAGGTTTAAGGTATTTCATAGTCGGGCTAGACCGACTTTAGAATTTCTTTTCTTGTTATACCCTAATCCTGAAAGGTGAGGGTATATTAACTTTTTGCAAACGTTTCTAACGCATAGAACGAAGCGAGTGCGGTATAGAAAAGTATATATATTCTTGATCAGCGTCACCACGTGAGTCGAGCTATCCATGTCCGTCCGTCCGTCCGTCCGTCCGTCTGTGTGTTGTCCGTAAACACAGGATGTATCCATGGATCCAAGAATCTGCACTATTGAATATTTTTGGAATCCGCCCACGGGCACGCCTACCTCCCATACAACTCAAAAATTGAAAACCGCATAACTCAGCTCATAATTAACCTACAACAATAAAATTTGGTACGTATGTGTTTTATATCAACACAAAGATGTCTTCGAAAAATGGGTGTCATCCGCTCACGGTCACGCCTACCTCCCATACAACCCAAACATTGAAAACGGAATAAATAAGCCTCTGTTAACCTTCAGAGATAAAATTTAGCACGTATGTTTTTTATGACAAAACCAAATATGGTTTTGAAAAATGAACGTCATCTGCGCACGGACACGCCTACCTCCCATACAACCCAAAAAGTTTAAAACTCAATAATTAAGGTTATGTTTGTTATAGAGAGATCAAATTTGGTATGTACGTATTTTATTCCAAAACTAAGGTGTGTTCAAAAATTGGGAGTTATCCGTCCATGAACAACCCCACCTCCCATAGCGCAAGCACAATAAAAGCATTAACTGTGAGCTACAGGAATAAAACTTGGTATGTGTAAATTTTTCATCAACATTTAAATGCATATAAAATATAGGCTTCATCCGCCCACGGACACACCCATTTTCACTAATATTATATATTTTTTTTTGGAAAAGTAGGTTTAGGGTATTTCATAGTCGGGCTTGACCGACTTTAGACTTTCTTTACTTGTTTTTAATTTGATTTAATTTATAAATTCTTGCTCCAACACAGCTCATGCATGAATTCAAAATGATACTATTTGGTTTACTGGGTTGATTTCAGAAACCTTCTCAGACTTCTTTTGCAATTTTGTCACTTGACTCAAAGGAGTTATGCCATCAAAGCAGTTAACATAAATGAATTTGTAAGGAATATTTTAAATTTAGACTTATGCTTAACAGAGAATAATTTCGTTCTCTTTCCCCCACTGTATAAGAAAGTTATTTTGCTCTTTGCACTCAAAAATTTTAATATTGTTGACATTAGCAATAAAGCGGTTTTACATGAATTTTCTAATTTTCATTCTCTTTTGGCAATTGTTTTTTCTTTTTTTGTGTTGGCAATTGCGGCAGCTCCTACCACCCCCGTTTCTACAAACTTGCAAGTTCTCAAAGCAAATACCGTTTGAAAATACATACATTGCAATGGCGCCAAATCGTGTGCTGCTCTCATTTCAGACCAAGAACGGAAATAATTTCACATAAAATAAGCAAAAAAAAAAAGAAACATCAGCTTCCACCTAACCTTATACAAATAGAATCCATTAGTCTGATAATACATATTTATGTTTGTTTGCTTTATATTTCCAATTTTATATCTTTATACATTGTGCTTAATAGCTACAGTTGTATGTGTAGCCAGCTTATTTGTATTATTTTGCTAAGTCTCGAATTTTAAAATATGCAGTAATTTTGGCCAAATTTTCGGTAGTTTGTTTCTTATTTTTCTAATTTTTTTTTTTTATTTTTTCTTCTTTTCGTTCATTCGTTAAATACACACACACACACTGCAAAACAATTCTAAAATAAAAACGCAATTTTATCGCTCATTGAATATGAAATATTAATATTCTGTCTTGAATTTTTGCTTGCTTAAATAGCTAGTTAAAACAAACCGTTCACAAGGTCAGGAAAAATTTCAAACGAAATATTTTTATTGCAATCGTTATGAGGCGTTTAGTTTTGACAGCATTGTTTTGTTTGTGAATTTTGGCATTTAATTTGTTTTCGAATTCGACAGTTATTGATTTATGCATCATTATTTCTCTAATAATATTTATTTTAATGTCTTTTTGTATTGCTTGCTTTGCAGGCACATTTTGCTGCTTTCATAAGTAACTTATTCAGCATAACTTATAACAGCAGTGAATAGCTATATTTAGTGTTTTTTTTTAACATTTGGCGGTTAAGATAGCTAAATGTCAGCCATAACCTATTTTACTGATATTGTGCTAATATAAATAGAAATTTTCAGTTGTCTTTTCAGCAAAACAAATAGTTTTTTTCCCCCAAAGAAGCGCTGTTTATATTCACTACGCCTTCTGGTATTCGGCAACAGTTGTTAATTCCCAAGATATCTCATGTTGTTCTGAGAAATCAAATTATTAAAATATTCCACTTTTTGTTAAAAATCACAAAAAGCTTTCTTTAAAATCACATTGTAAAGAAAACTGTAAATAATTTAGCATAAAACTTGATATACGTGGTATAAGTCAAACGTATTTTTTATTGAATAATCATACCAAATTTTTCGGCAGGGTGTTTTTAACCTATTAACATTTCAACTTCATTAAAACTATTTCGAGGAACATTATATTGATGTAATGTAAACACTAGTACGAAGGTTTTTCGAAGCTCGTGTGGTGCATTGCTATCATATGATATGGCTTCTCTCCCAAGTTGCTCTTTTTGGGCATTGATCCGTGTTTTTCTCCCATAAAAATTTCAAATTTTACTGAGTATATTTAAACATTGAATATTCTAGAGCTTATTACTTACAGAACCCAGAAAAAACCTTCAATGCCTCTCTAACGCAATCCCCAACCCAGACATGAAATTCTGATAAAAATCAGGCCTCTAATTTTCAGTTGTGTTTTTTTCCGGTTTACATAACTCAGGCTTAAATTGTCACTAGAAATTAAAGGAACAAATCAAAGCATTATTTTTTAGGCTCTAATACAACTCTGAGGTCCGACGAGAATCACGATGACATTTATACGAGTAAGAAAACTCTAAACTCGGTCTAGCGCCTACCGTAGTTACTTCAATAATCTTATATTCTACGGTAGTTGGCGCAAATAATGGTATCGCCTTTCTTGTGGATTGTGCAGAGCACACTCATCGTTACAATTATCTAGAATGTATTTTCCGTCCATATTTTGCATAGAAGCTCATGAATGCATTTAAGCAGAGCTTCGCCTTCGTTCATGAACAGCTCAGCCGGTAAGTCATTGGCTCTTGCAGCTTTATTATTTTTTAGCCCAGCCGTAGCTGTTTAGACCTCATTAAATTCGGACAACAGAACTTCAATACTGTCATCCATAATTGGGGTTTTTATTGCTGGGATTGTTGTCAGCGTCGCCATTTAGAAGACTCCAGTGTTCTCTCCACAATATTAGTTTTTAGTCAGTATTCGATATTTTTCTTAATTTTTGTATTTTTCATAAGGGAACCTCCAGAAGTGTAACAGACAAAGGGTAATGTTGAGAAATTAAACTTTTTATGAGATGGTCATTCATTTGACCAATCTTATGGTCACCCAGACACAGCTACAGTGATTTTTCCAAAACGTTAATTTAGTGTGTGAGTGGGGGCTTCATAGAGTATCAGATAGTGGCTAGAAAGGTTTCAAACAAATTTTGGGGTTGAAAAATGCGCCATGTGTGTTCTTCGGTAGATACCCCAAAGGATCTATGAACTATTTTACACAAAAAAAAAAAAAAAAAAAAAAATTGGCCATTTCAGCCCTTGAAAGGACCTTGACCGAGCTTCTAATGATCAATTGTGTTGTGTGTGTTATTAAATGTTTGCACACAATTGACCGAGAATTGGACCAACATGTTTTATGCCGACTCCGAACGACTAAAGTTCATGTTCTCGAGAAGCTTTACATGGCATTATTTACTCTCTGAGGTTTGCCATTGTCTGCAGAGCGGAGGTGACCGAACAGAAAAATTTTTTTATAAAAAAAACTTTTCTCCGCGACTGGGGATACAACTCGGGATCCGAGCATGCTAAGCCACACGCTTAATCTGCATGCCACGATCACAACTATGACCGATTATATATGACCGAGTTTGATATTACCGGCTCCGGCTTAATTTTTAAAATCGGGTAATAATCGAGTTCATAATCATAGGCAAGTTAAAGGCCAAAAAGTAGGCAAAGTTAGGCAAAATCGGTTTTTTTACCGTAAATCCAGATTTTGGGTATGTCCGAAAAATTTAAAGTGTAGGCCATTCTTCAACTCGACAAGACCTACCAGAAAATAAACATTATCTCACAGGTATTTTGGACTGTCGCTCAGTGTTTTTCGAAGATGAACTATGTCGTGACATTTTTCTTACTTCATTGTATTTTATGTTAGGAAACTTCCAAAATTAAGACAGATTAGACAGGTAGACAGGTAAGGTAGAGAAGTTAAGGAAAAATGTTTAGGAATAAACCTTATTATGATACCATCTTATATTTGAACCCTCTAATGGTTACCCAGCCGTACCAATTGTGATTTTTCAAAAACGCTAAGGAATTTTGTTGAGATCAATTCATAAGAGTATCAGATAGAAGCTAGGAATGTTCCAAAAAAATATTCAACAAAAATTATAACTCCGGGGGAGCTACAAGCTAAAAACTATTTTTACATATTTTCTTTAGTTTTTGTATTTTTTGTAAGGGGACTTCAAGAAAAGTGTCAGAAAAGGGTTAGGTTAGTTCAGAAAAAATGTTAGGAAGTAAAAATATTAATTTGTATACGGCTTTGATACATACGTCCTATCTAGTATAAAGTTAGGCATGCTTCAAAAAATGTTGGCGGATCATAAAAAATATAAGCTAGGCACACATTTTACTCATCTAGTGACCAGCCCAGGGGAACTATGGGCTATTTTTCGGCATTTTTCATAAGTTTCCATATTTTTTGTAGAGGTCCCCCCTCTAGAAAAGTTTAACAAAGGAGTTAGGTTTGATTGAAAACATATTTGGAATGCAATTTTATATGAGCTAGTGATACATTTGAACCATATATTGTTTAGCCCGACACGGTTTGAAAGATTTTTCAAAGAATTTGATTTTAGTAGGGGAGACTCTAAAGAGCATCAGAGAGGAAAAGGGCATGTTCGGATGAAATGTTGGGAGTGAAAAAATTAGGTGTCTGTAGAACATTTGATCCATTTAGCGATCAACATGAAGAATCTATGCACTATTTTCGTGAAATAATTGCTTATTTAGGACTCGATAAAAAAAATTCGAGAAAAAATTTGGACTTAATAAGACATTTGACCCATCGTTAGACCACCCCGGAGCATCTATGAATCATTTTTGCAAAATGTTTGCCTATTTAACCATCTTAAGTACCGATGCGACAAGGGTAACCACACTCCGATAGGGACAAAATTTTAAATTAATCATGTTTGTGCGTTAACTAACAAAATTGACCCGGGCAAGCTCGTAATACCAAAAAAATGCGTCTGGTTTAACCAGGCTGGTCATCATCAATGATTTTGAAATTTGTATGAAAAAAACGTTTGTGAAATAGACTAAAACGACTAGGCTTCATTTTAAGACTATGTCATTTTGTAAATATTTTTCGAAAAACTCACTTTTGAGCATTATATTTTTCACCATTTCAAAAAAGTCTTTTAAACTTATAGTTTTAAGTAAGTTTTAAGTCTAAAAAAGGACGTTTATCTGCAGTAAGGTTATGAAGTAGACTTAAAATATTAATCACAAAATTTTAATATTCTTTCATCCTATTCATTTCAGTTTAACTAAAAAATTAAAATGTAACTAAATATAACTTTACAAAATAATTTTTGCAGTTTTCGTTAATTTTTAGTATTAAGAATATTACGATACTTTGAAGCCCGTGCTGAAAATTGATAGATCTTAATTATCTCTCTAGTATATTATTTTTGCATCACATACTATAAGTTTTTGCTGTAAGATCTTATAATTCGAAAAAAGTTAATTCTGAAGCACCCTATGTATCATACATGAATCATTTTCATCTTGCTGTTTCAGTCATAGTACAACAAATAAGGTAGCTGCAGGGCGGAGAGCCGAAAGTCAGAACTGTCAAATAAATACTGAACGAATTAGAGCGACAAAACGAGACATCAAATAATTTGTATTGATTTTGACAATTCTGACTTTGAGAGAGAGAGGATTGATAGCCCTGCAGCTACCTTGTTTATTGTACTATGGTTTCAGTCATACATTTCACTGATGCAAATCTAAGTCCAAGCCTTAAAGAATTCACAAATGAATCATTCATGAATCATACACGATTTTTTTTCATCTTTGATGAAACATGTTGATTCGACCATACATTTCATTGCCGAAAATCTCATATAAAATTCCATAGTTCGTGTAAAAATGCAATATAAATGGAATTTTGAATGAAAACTGAAATGATGAGGAAGCTTAGATAACGATGAAAAGACAAATTTCAGAATTTTTCGTTAATGATATTCAAATATACATCAAGAACACGCAAAATGATTTTATTCCAAAATGTTAGGTTAGGCGCTTGATAATTCTGTGATTTGAGTTATCCGGGTTCGCTCCTCACCCAGATCATGATTTAATTTTATTTTTGGCTATTAAAATTTTATATATATAGAAATTCTATGAAAAACTTGCATATCGTATAACTTTATATCTTGTCACCAGCGTGAATTGAACCCCGGACCATCGCATAAGCGTCGCAAGCCTTAACGCTGCAATATGCGTTTGCTTGTTTGTGCGTGAATAAAATGTGGTCGGAATACAAGCCGAACTGGTTCGCTCTTCCTAAATTTTCTTGCTAAAAATTCTTAGCGAGACTGCCTATTGTTCATGTATCGAAATTTTGGAATGAATAGAATGAGACTCGTTGAAGAATTTTCGACAAGGAATACAAGAGTATCCAATAAAAGAGTCTTGTTTTTGGAGCTGTACAATTTTTTTTTAATCGGTATTACCAAAAAAAAAAAAAAAAAAAATCGGGACATAAGCTAAAAATTCGGGACAAAGATTTATGCATACGCTCGGTTTCATGTTTTCAAGAGGTATGGATATCTTAAAGTCAAAATTCAAAAAAAGGAAAATCTGTGTTGAAAACGTAGAAATACTTTTCATAGATCAATTTAAATTGCTTGAACGATAGTAATATCGAAACTTTTAAGCTAGAAAAGCAAATAAAAAAAAATAAATAAAAACATAAAATATTTTTAAAAAGTAATAAAAATAATACCAAAATAAAAAGTATTTCAGAAAATCGGGACAATTATTTCCAAAAGTCCTAGCGGGACGCACATTTTTAAGCTGAAAGTCGAGACAACCCGCGTGAAGATCGGAACCTGGCAGCCCTACTTGTATTGTTCTTCTTTTGAATATGATTTTGCATGCATTATTTTCAACTCAAGCTCTTGCAGCAAGTTTTGTTTTAAGAAGTCATGTACATTTTTTTTTAACTTTGAACCAAGGATTTCGGATCTCAAACCTAATTAGTTTAGACTGCCTTGGTTTGGAAATGATCAGATAGTTAAGTAGGATTGAAGCGGAAATGAAACAAAACAAGTGTAGAATGTTCTATGTGTGGCGAATTCGGATCTGAGGCAAGTGTTTTCTGCCTTTACCTCAGTCAATTCGAGTTATTAGGTTTTCTTATTCCTCAAACATTGGGGGTAGAGATGTAATAGACTACAATAGACTACAACTCTAAAGACGTAAATATTGGTGAATTTTGAATTTCAGTTAATAAGACATAAGAAAAGTATTGAAAAAGGTTAAAACTTAGGACCAAGGCCTAGCCAAGGCCTTCGAACCTGGGAGCTCTGTGTTGGCAGTCAAGCACGCTAACCACTCTACTAACGAGTTCACTAAGTCAAGGCAAAGTGTTGCCAGCCTTTTTGTTTAAAATTTTGTGTTTTTTTACTAAAAAACACTTATATTCTTATTAAATGAAAAAAGTATCCAAAACTTTCACTTGAGCTTAAAAAATGGATCCATTCATTTTTAAATAAAAATAAGTCCAAATGCATACTTATGAAACGGCAACGCTGTTAATATTTTTGACTGATGCAACAATTTCCTATCTTCCTAAACAACGATTTTGAAAAATCCGATCAGATATGAAAATAGTAGGTGTTACTTACTTATGCCCCTTACTGTATGCTCTGTTATATTTAATGCTTATATATCTCTATACTTGACAGTATATATTATCGTCTGCGTATAACCTGTACATTTTTATAATACTGTTCAGCACTTTTTACTGTTGTTGTTGTTGTTTTGTCTTACTATTGTTGTTGTGTAGCTTATTTTGGTTATACAATTAGCACAACGCTAAGTAGTCACACGGCTTAACTTGGTTAACATACTTCAACTAAATACTCTGATATACAAATTTAATTTTTTTTTTTTTTTTTTTGCCATTGATTTTTGTTGCTGTGCAAATAATTTGATTGATTTTATTTTTTTTTTTTTTTATAAAAATGTTTAAAAAAATAACACTTAATATATGCAAAATAATTCGATTTAACAAAAGTTTTGTCACTTTTTTGATTTTTATTTTGACTAATGTTAGATAAACAATAGTTTGCATAGTTTGGCGAATAAATTTGTATAATGTTTGCATAAAATTTTGACTGATTTGCATAATACGTAGATAGTTTATGAGAACGTGTGTTGGTGTTATAATTTTTTATATGTTATTTTGTTAATTGATACATTCATTTATTGCTTATTTTTTTTTATTAGATTTGCGTTCGATAAAATTGTGTTAAGATTAATGCTGACCAGCAGATAGCATTAATTATAGACGTTAGAAATATATGTATGTTATGCAGATTTTTATCATATTTTATTTGTAAATTGAAGCTGATATAAAAAAAAAAATAAGCGTGGCCAAGAGTAGAGTTTTTCGACTTATTTATGTTAAATTTTACATAAAAACTAATTTGAGTTTTTAATGCTTTTAAGCCAGCTTTTAAGAATGAGCATGAATTGACCGCTTTATGGCAAACATTGGGTTCATGTTGACTGCATGTTTTGGGGCAAAAAAAAATTCTGTTTTCATAGCAAAACAAACAAACAGCTTAAAAGCTTTCTTTTATTTTTTTCTTTTTTTTTGCATTATGTTATATTTTGTTTGTGTTTTGAAATATTAATATTCTTTTGTATTTTTCTTTTATTATTATTATTACATATTTTATGCTGCATTGATGCTGGATTTTATTGAAATTCTGTTATACACTTTATATCGTTTAATATTTTGTCATGACATTGAAATTATTTTCATAACTACCAAACAATTTAAGCTCTTCGTCACGTTTATTTGGTATTTCAAATTTATTATACAATATTCAGCAGCAAACTAACAAACATAGATAGCTAGATAGATAGATAGATTCCATGTCAATGTACTGCAACAACTTAATCTCTTAAAACTTAGTTATATAACTGTTGTCTGCTATGATCACAATTGCTTTTGTTATAGTTTTTTTTTTTTTTGCTGCCAATATTATTGCATTTAAGTTGTTAAAATACCGTTTTATGCAATTTAAATAGTTTTCATATTTATTAACAGTTGTGTGCGATAAAATAGCAGCACGTGTTTCATATTCAAAGTTTTCAAGTTTTTTGTTTCATATTTATTTCAAATTTTATTTCAGTTTTAAACAAAAATATGAAAAATATTCATATCACAAGAAACAATAACAAAATAAACTATAATAATAATTAAATTATCGAATTAATTAAAAATAATTTGGCTTCTTCCAAAGTGTTTCATATTCAAAGTTTTCAAGTTTTTTGTTTCATATTTATTTCAAATTTTATTTCAGTTTTAAACAAAAATATGAAAAATATTCATATCACAAGAAACAATAACAAAATAAAGTATAATAATAATTAAATTATCGAATTAATTAAAAATAATTTGGCTTCTTCCAAAGTCTTAAAAGTTAAAGAAATCATGGATATTCGTCTTTAGCTTTACCCAAAGGATGTTCCTTAGATTAGAAAAATTACTGAGTTTCGAAATTTTTTCAAGAGTTTATTATAATAAAGAAGCTCACTCGATATGACAAAACTTTATCCTTAGTTACTTTTTTTCATTAAAACGTAAAGAAAAATAAATAGGCGGCCTCGTTGCTCGAGTTGGTAAGTGCTTAAAAGACATTCCAGAGGTTCCAGGTTTAAATACCGGCTAGATCATGTTCCTACGGTTTTACCTTTTCTAATTTCTTTCTTCATTTCTAATAAAATAAAATAAAGTTTAATCAGCCAGTTGATTCTGACAGGTCTTTTGTTTGAAAAAAAAAAAAAAAAACAAATTGGCCATTTCAGCCCTTGAAAGCACTTGACCGAGCTTCTTATGATCAATTGTGTTGTGTGTGTTATTAAATGTTTGCACACAATTGACCGAGAACTGGACCTACATGTTTTATGCCGACTCCGAACGGCTAAAGTTCATGTTCTCAAGAAGCTTTACATGACATTATTAACTCTTTGAGGTTTGCCATTGTCTGCAGAGAGGTGGTGACCAATCAGAAAAATTTTTTATTGAAAAAAACTTTTCGCCGCGACTGGGGATCGAACCCGGGCTCCGAGCATGCTAAGCCACACAATTAACCTGCATGCCACGGTCACCACCACGGTCTTTTTTTTTTGGCAAATCATAAAACCCGGCATCATAATAATTTTTTTGGCATTTCCTAAAATGACTTGTTATTTTGAACACCAAAAGCTTTTAAAAAATAGGTGAACTAAAACAGTTCGAAGATCTGGTATGCAAATCTAAAGGTTTGAGATATTGAAGTTCAAAGTTACAAAATTGTTACTTAAATATAAGTTTGAAATCAGTAGAGAAAATTTTTCCAACGGTTGAAGAGCAATGTGAAGCTTCTTATAATCAATAATATCTGAAATTGTATCCTAGGCCACTTATAAAACTCCTGCTCATAGTGCCAGATCTTACGTCACAGACTGTTTATAGTTCTCTTGTCTAAATTTTATTTCCCAGGCCACTAATAAATTTTTTTTTTTAAATTTCAGATCTTATCTTTCAGACCACTTAAAAAATATAAGGGGTATTCACACTGCCTTGGATAGTTGGGTAGATTGGCAGATGCCATATATTTTGTTTTTGTAAAAGTGCCATTGTACCCAAGTACCAATCTACTCTAGCTGATCCCCTGACTTGTTTGGGTAGATTGATTTCTTTTCAAATTGAGTACTATTTTCATGGGTTACCACCTTTTCCAAAAGTAGGCAATAATTGAATTGACAGAAAACTAAAGCAAAGTCAACAAATTATTAGTGAATAAAATAGAAAAATGTGTTAGAATGAGTTCTTTTAAAATTTTTGATTTAAAAATACCGCAAAGTTCACGTTAAAAATTACTCCTATATAAAATAACTTTTTAACACTCGTACAATAGCCTAAATTTTGCGCTCTTATAATGACATGAATAATATAGTGGCAACTCTTTCTTAGCTGTCACTTATCTCTCATCAGCTGTTATTCTACAAAGTACTCAATTGCAGTTAAGGGTGCTCCCAATAATCAAAGTACTCAATCTATCCGTATTCAACTACCCAAGTTAGTGTGAATATCCCTATTCTGTTTATAATTTCAGATGTTATAATCCTGACTTACTTATGCTTCTTTTGTTTAAGTATCGGGTCTTATATCTCTGGCCACTGATAGAATTCCTTCCCATAGTGTCGGATCCTACCTTACAAACTACTTCTAATATCCTTATTATACTTTTTTAATGTAACTTTGCTGACAACGATACAACTCCTGCTCCTGTTGTCGGATCTTGTGTTACAGACCACTGACAAATCTCTTGTTTTTAATTTCAGATCTTATGTCCCAGATCAAGAATATGTCTCTTGATTCTTGTGTCAAAGCTAACGTGTTAGACCACTGCTACATCTCCTGTTTATAATTTGGTATCTTCTGTCAAATCTTACGTCCTAGGCCACCAACAAAACTCTTGTTAATAATGTCGTATCTTAAGTCATAGACCACTGATAAATACTCCTATTATAATGTCAGATGAACTTCTGATCATAGTGTCGAATCTTACGTTCAGAGACTATTGATAAATAGTAAATAGCATTGAATCTTATATATCAAACATCTTTTCATGGATTCACTCCTAAGTCGCACCCCGCAGTTCAGTGGTTGAGTTTATCCAAAGAGAAATGGTCCTGATAACATAACAACCACATTATCTGCATTTGCCAATATCTAAATATCACTATTGTTAAGCAGATTCAACACCCCTTCTCAACACCCCTACTCAACACCCCTACTCAACACCCCTACTCAACACCCCTACTTAAAGTGTTTCTTTTCTCAATTATGAATCTAGAAAATTGGCACTTCTATGAAAAGTTTTAAATGATCCTTCATTATGAAGAAAGGCAGCAAGAGTGAATTGTTTGAAACGTAGAGATTTCTCAATGGTAGTAATAACCTCATATGAGCCCATCTCTGCAGATCTCTCTTTGAGGAAGACATGCTGGGCTTTGGGCATAATGGGCATATCGATGATCTATTGAGAATATTTAAAAAAAAATGAATGCAAGATATTTTCTTTTATGATAATGTGGTCTATAGAACTCGTAAAAGCACTTCCCGTCTTCCTTCCCGTGGAGTTATCACCTCTATATTTAAAGTAAGGAAAGTGAGTGTCAAAAAGGTGTTCCAGCGAGAATCCATCCATGGAAGATCTGTCCAAGTACACATTCTTCTTTTTTATATAAACATACACGGTTAAAAATGTTGGACTAGTTATTAATCCAAACTTTGGTTTAAAGGCATTTTTAATCCTAAAAATGCCTTATTTTTTATTCCATATTTTAGTTTAATTTTTTTTAATCCGAAAAAGTTTAAGTTTAAGACTATTTTTGGACTACAAATTTGCATTAAGGTAGTATTTTCAGGAAAAAGTAATTATGTTATTTAATAGCTGGATTACAATGCAGCAGTGGCAGTAGCAGCAGCTGTGTCAGTGGCAGCGGCAGTGATCAGCTGTTTCGTTTTTTACTGCCTGCAAATTACAATCTAGTAGTGGCAGCGTCAGCAACAAAAGCAGTGAACGTGGAATTTTTCTTAGTAGTTTAATTATTTGCATGTTGGCAGTGAATTTAGAAATAGGGCTAACCTCGACAGTACTGCATACTGCCACTGCTGCTATGTAATTTTTTCCATTGAACAACAGTATTCCTCAAATAACAGCTCATCAATACCACTGCCACTGACGCTGCCACTGCCGCATTGTAATTCCAGTATAAGATTGAAAACTACTACTACTACTACTACGAAATTTAAGCTAAAAATAATTCTAAATATTGTTAAAGCATCCGAAATTTATTTTTAATTAAATGATATAAATTGTTTACTAAAATCTGAACCAAAATATTATTATATACATTATTACAGTAAACAGTGTTTAAAGCTTTGTGGATTAAATAGTAATCCTTTTCGGATTACAATATTTTAAACTTTTTTGGACTAAAATCTAATCCTTTTTGGATTATAATATTTTAAACTTTCTGTGAACTAACAATTATTCTTTTTTGGATTAAGAAATTTTAAACTTTTTGTGGATTAAAAATAAATCCTTTTTGGATTGAAAAATTTAAAACTTTTCATTGGATTAAAAAATAATCTTTTTTTGGTCTTGTCCTATATGTAATCCAAAAAAGTTTAAAATTTAGTCCAAGATTTTTAACCGTGTATAGTACGTCCCAGACCAAAAATACACTACATACAGTCCTGCAGCATTACGTCATCAAATCTTTTTGACTCAGTTTTTCTCCTGGGAAGTACAACAGTGGCGTTCGTGCCAAAAAAATCCCGAGTTTTTTGTTGAAAAGTTTTTTTCAACAGAAATAAATTCCACTTAAATCTTCTTGAAAACATGAATAACAGTCGTTTGAAGACGCCATAAAACATGTAGGTCGAATTCTTGATCGATTTGTTCGAAGATTTAATAAAAAGCTTGGTCAAAGTCTGAGATTTTCTGCAAAAAGTTGGTGATCGCTCAAAAAAAAAATTGAGGACTATTGAAAAAACTCTCTGCCAGCTTAGAAAATTTAGCTTAGGCCACAGCAGGTTGTTGTCTTGCACGTCACTCACATAGCACGCACAGCCAAAGCCACAGACGCCATGTTACGCAAATAAAAAAATTAATGCAATATATTTGCTTCTCAGTACGAAACAATTCAATATTTATAATAAAACACTTATTGGACTGGTCACGTAAATTTCCGTTTTTCCGCGTTAACATCTTAGGGCTGGCCACGTAGACTAAGATTTTTGCTTGATAATATTTATTCCATGTTAACACGTTTACATGTTGAATCCATGCATAAGCACTTACACATACACAGACAAATATGTACATATTTACTATTTAAGCATAAACTACCCAGGCTTGCTTATTTAGTTCTCTTAAGAAAATTAATTAACATTTTAATCTGGAATGTTTAAGTTTAAATTTCAAAATTTTATTTATTAAGAAAATTGTATCCTTATAAGAGGATCGCAATTGAAAGTAAGAGTAAGTATCTTAAACGGGTGCGAAAATGACTCCTTTCGCAACACCTCCCAGTTATAAACTTTGGCCTGTTTTGGCCTTTGGCCTTTGGCCCAGTTATAAACTTTGGCCTTGTCAAATTAAGATATATCGATTATCTCTTACCTATACTATTCTGAAAAGTTAGCTTATGGCCCTTATTACATAGAATAAGATTTGTGGAAAGGATAAATTCAAAAATAGACTCCCCCCCTTTTATTGATATCCGCACTGCTCCCTGAGTGATGAGCGTTACCACCGCAACCAATGATCAAGAATCTCCTGCTGGTGCCAGTGTATTTTACCAACTTGCGGACTGTTTGCGATATCATTAACGCGATACATTCACGCAGAGCAAAGGATTAAGGATTAGACGTGCCGTTCCTGCTTCCATGCTGGTTACCACTATGTCGCCATTGCTTAATCTAGGAAGAAAAAACATGTCAGTCGATTTTTTGCTAGTATATAACTTCTTTACTCACTTTTATTTAAAGAGGGAAACAGGTTGAAATATTTCAACCCCAGGCCTTGGATCTTGTTGTTGACAAACCGTTGTCCCTGTCTTAGGGCCACGTCTACGTCTCCTCCAACATGCACTGCATCAAGTCGTCAGTCGCTGCTTTGCAGTGATGTAGGTTGATTTGCACCACTTGCAGCTTCCTCTTTCCATCCATGTCCAATTGTTCATTAAAACAGTTTGTGGTTCCCTCACCGCCATGACTTTTCCGCGACCAAACCAGCTTCCACACCTGAATTTTCGCGTCATTATTCTGCACCGCCAAAAGTTTCTGAATGTATATATCCTCATGCAGAGCAGTAGATGGTATCCCCACATATACTTTGTGGCCGTGTAGAATAGAGACGAGAAAAGTGTGCACTTAGAGATCATTTTTAATGGAGCTACAACTTTCACCAATACGATGGCTTAGGTTAGGAACAACAGAAACTTTCCCTTCCCTCATCCGATGACTTTAATACATTTCTGCCAGACAGAACCGTCGAGCTTATAATCCTCTGGATCACCGCGTTCAATGCTGGGCATTATGGTTTTGAATATTTCTACAAGCAGCCATTTCTCCCCTAATATTGCATCGTTCGGGTCCATCTCGTTAATAATGACTAGACCTCAGCTCTTCTCGTGAGCTCTCGAAGTTACTCTCAGCTTTGTTCCGTTTCGAGCAACTCGCCACAACCTCATCTGCAGATCTCCGCTGCTTGGCTATGATTCTAGAGGTGCTCGGAACTTCACGAAATCTGTGCTCGTTTCTCGGTTGGTCGCTGTTTATGGCAATCTTGGCTTGACTTTGCCTCTCCCACATTCTTCTTGCGCTTACTGGCTCTCCCTTGGCTCTCCTTGACACTCCTGCTTGTCGCCTTTGAGGACATTGGGGTAGGAAGTACTTGCACTGGCTGTCTTCGTCTCAGCCTTGCTGGCACCTGTTCGACACCACCGTTCATCGCTTTTGGTGTCATTTGATTGGAATGGTCTAGCTCTTACCCTACTTCGTCCCATATATCTTTCTTCTCTTTCCCACCAGTTTCACACTTTCAGAGTTTCAAAGTGCAAAAGACCTGCCTTTCTGAGATCTTCATCACTAGAAGCAAGTAGAGCAGCGGCACCCTCAATCGTCAATGCTTTCGAAGCTTAAAAGCACTCGAAGTTTCAGCGTCTTCGCAAGCTTCCTGATGACAGCCTTGTCCCTGGAACTTAGAGCAGTCGGGTCGCTCATTTCCATTTTAAGCAGGTGCTTTTTGCTGTCCTGTAGAATCTAGGTTACTTCGATTTTCTCGTACAAGCAGATCTACTTGTGACTGCCAAACCACCTGCCTCAATTACTGTCACCCCGGAGTCCGAGTTGAATAGCTAGTCTTCAGTTTGAGGCTAAGAGCATTAGGATGAATTTGAAGAACTTTAGGCTCCTCTAGCCAGTGTTTCAATAGGCCTGTCCAGAATTCTCAGAGTCTACAAGCTATGTATTCGCCCTCGTAAGTGTAAAGCTGTCTCACAAGAGTAAGTGGTCCTAGCATGCGCTCGTTATTTCCTAATTCTGTCCGTAATCTTGTCTTAGTTGCTGTTCTTGTTGCCGTCTAAGGAGTTGTTTTGGTATCAATGGTTGTTGTTGGTGTTGTTATTCTTGTTTCTTGGTTGTCTTGGTTTTGGCTCATTTTTGGGCCCGAGAGTTGCTGGGGAAGGCCGCATTTACTCACTGATTCGGCCAGATTTCTGTTAATGCACCATTCCAATACAGCTGATATTGTCTCCTGGCTGCAAGCCACCCAATAGACACGGTACGTCATGACACCCAGGGTTAGTGTGGGACAGCTCTTAGTTCATTTCTCCACAATGGCATGTATGACATGGGTATCCTGCCAGGAACTTTCGTTCCAAGCATCGAAGACCATTGTGTCAACATAAGTCTCTTTATTGCGTTAAGGTGGCCGTCTCATCCAGGCGCGGTTACAAGGGGGGGGGGGTAAAAGGGGTAATTTTTTTTCGGATTATATTGCTATATCTATTATATTGATCTACCGATTTGTTTTACTATGACTGATTTCAATGAAGAAATACTTGACCTTTCAATTTTTGCACATTCAATAACAATATATTCGACAGTTTCGAAGATATCGACGTTCAAGGACGAAAAACATTTCACAATTTTAAGTGGGCTGCTCTTGTTAGATTTAGAGTTTTTATTTACTTTTCGCTGAGATATTATTCCAGAAAAAAGGAGAAATAAATAAATACGGAAATGTGCGTGTATGCGTCTGGGAAAAATGCTTCTTAAACAATTCAATAATTTCATTTCAAAAAAGTTCAATTTGTAAAAAGGCAAAATTTTCTCAAATCGAAAATGTGTGTCTTTGATAAGTTACCCCCCTTCCCAAGATTTTTTTTCAGATCCGCCACTGGTCTCATCGTAAAGGTCTCACTTAGTAAATCCACGGTTCTTAACAATTCGTAGTGAATGAAAATTTTTTGTTTCATACTGCCCAAAGATATTAGTTTGAGTTAATTTATGGCAATTGGGAAAGACAATCCAACATGCTTATACCGTTATCGATAAACCACTTATTCGTTAAGTATGTGAGCCGACTGTTTAGGTCCGTTGTATCACATAAAATGTCGGTTTGACCCAATTCGTCACCATTTATATCAAGTCCAGAAAATCAAAATATAATCGGTTTATTGCCTTTCATTTCCAAATTTAATGAAGAGTTCCCACAAATATAAAGTTTAAGCTAAAAACGACCTATATACACGCAGAAAATTTATAACGCTGTCCCAAACAAACTCTGCTGGCAATACATTATTGTTTGGCACATATTGAGAACGCATGGGACTTTGCAGAAATACACGCTCTCACTCTCTATTTGCAGATATGGTTTGCAAATTTATCTCTCTCTCTCTTAATGTACAATAACATAATGTTTGTGAGTGAACAATGTTTGTTTGCATGAAACAGTTACCCGAACATTACATTTTTGCACTTTAAAAAGGAATTGTTCAGATGTAAACAAACATTGTTCGCATCATACTGTGATCCGAATATAATATTTTTTGGACCTAAATAAGAAAATGTTCAGGTACAAACAAGCATTGTTTGCATCAATCAGTTACCAGAACATTACATTTTTGCACTACAAAAAGGAGTTGTTCAGGTACAAACAAACATTGTTTGAATGAAACAGATACTCGAACATTACATTTTTGCACTTTAAAAAGGAATTGTTCAGATACAAACAAACATTGTTCGCATCATACTGTGATCCAAATATAATATTTGGACCTAAATAAGAAAATGTTCAGGTACAAACAAGCATTGTTTGCATCAATCAGTTACCAGAACATTACATTTTTGCACTACAAAAAGGAGTTGTTCAGGTACAAATAAACATTGCTTGAATGAAACCGTTACCAGAACATTACATTTTTGCACCTTAAAAAGGAATTGTTCAGATCAAACAAACATTGTTTGCATCATCTAGCTATCCGAATATAATAGTTTTGCACATTGAAGAAGTTGACTTACGTTTCAAACAAATATTATTTGAATGAGTCTGTTTTTAAAAAAAGGATATTATTGCTTTTGTTAAATATTTCAATGGATTTTTATTAAAATATTATTATAAATACCTACATATATTTTTTGGATTTTCGATAGGAGCCACTTGCTCATATAAAAAATTTACGTCTATGTGCACTAGCTCGACTCCTTTCTTTCCTTGAGGTGCTGGATACTTATGAATGTTGTCATACGTGGAAATACTACTTTTTAGCTCTTGTTTCCGGAATGTATGTATGTAATGGTGGCAGTCCATTTTTCAATAATTTCCGACCATTCGGTGCTATTTGCTTCTAAAAACTTAATATTTTCCAATACTTCGACTTCTTGTGAAACTTAAACGTGTAAAGAAAGATAATTACTTTTAAAATCACTTACTGCATCACAAAGAAGTACACCAGCGATGAGAAAGACACGAGAAGCAATACAATTTTGTATTGAAGAAAGTATTGATTCTCATGCCTTTTTCATCGTTGGTGTACTACAAAGTGTGATACAGAATAATTTTAATAATTGGAATAATGATTTCTCCTGGGGAATCGGAAAAGGGAGTTTTCATTTTTACGATAGCAGATAAAAATATCAAATTTTTTTATACACTCATGAATATTGACGGTTGATGAAGAAAATCGCAATAAAAAGTTCTTTGTTCAATGTTTTTGAACCTTATCTTAAAAATGAAAAATTCTTTTTCCGATTCCCCAGGAAAAATCATTCAGAATTGGGCTGATTACTTACAATCCCATGGAAAGATTTTCGTTGATGAAATATGTGACCGCCTATTAATAACGCCTTCAATACTCAACGCTCTCTTTTTGCTATTAATAATTTGTCTTTACCATAAGCGGCTTGAATAAACATTTTCATATATACTTTATTAAATCTTAATTTAAGCAATGAAATAATTAAAAAGGTTAAATTAATAACAAATTACTTACGTTTAACAAATACACAGAATATACACAGAACTAAAGAACACAGAACTCAGCTTCTCCAACGCAATTAACACTTTGACAATGTATTTCATTCAACAACATTGCCAAATTTCAAAGGACACTGCAACGTTGCCAAACTTCCAAACTTTTGGTTAAAATTTGGAACATTTATTGTTTAGATGCAAACAAATTTTTTTTTAGGCTTAAATTTTTCTCATTTCTCTCAATTGTTGTAAATATTTTACATTTAGATGCAAACAAATATTGTTTAGAGTCTGAAATAATAAGCATACTGCTCTCTTTTTTCTCTTTTAATGTTAAACAAAGTATGTTCGGATTCGAACAAGATTTATTTGCAACAATATTTCCGAACATATTTCGTTTGTATCTGAACAAATTGTTGCTAAAACCAAAGCATGAATACAGAAAAAGTTTGTTGAAACTAAACATAACATCTTTTTAATGAACTTTTTCTGCAAACTCTCTCTCAATTTAGGTGTCACAAAGATATTATCTTCCAGTCTGAACAAATTTTTGATAATTTTAAATAGAACTTTATTTGCAACATCATCCACAAACATATTTTGTTTGCCTCCAAACAAGTTAAAAGCCTCGATTTTTCTCCGTGTACGAATTCATGTACTCTTAAAGAGTTTTATTTATATTCCGATCTGTTACACTGAAATTATAAATTATGTTTACGTTCATTGAAAACCTTCATGAATTTGGCGTTCATTGATTATGTGTACTTGTACTTAAGCTGCAAGTAATTATACATGGCTTTAGTGTTTTCATACACAAGCCCATGTAAAATACAAGAATAAGTTATGGTAACATTAAAACAATATCGATAAATTATTTTGGTGCATTTTTGACTCTTATGAACTATTTTTGCTGCCCTTTTATTTGTGCATGAATTATATGAATTTCGGTCACTACGCTCATAAAGAAGCTCATAATGCACGTCACCCTTGTATATGTACTTGAGATTCATGCATTTTTGTCACTTATCTCATGAACTGTTCTTCTTCTTCTCTTATCTTTACATGCATTTTATGAATATTATTCACAAAAATGATGAATGTTTCATGTTCTTCTGTATTTTTCATGGCATTTACGATGTATTACGAAACAATAAAATATAATTATGTATTGTTTCATTTAGCTTGTTCACAAACTTTATGCACTTTAAACACTTGGCTTATGAAATATTCATGTTCTCTTGATTTTGCTTTTGTGTATTTTGTACATTGATATCATGAATAGTTCATGTGACTCATGTAATTGGTTACTGAACCAAAATTCATGACTGCGATGAATTGAGATCATATTAAAATGTATAAATATTGTGTATCTTCTTGGTTCAATCAGCATGCACTCATCTCTATGCACATTTTTCTGGCCCAACGAGGTTGATTTTGGTTAATAAGACCTTTTGATTTTCATTCAATCTGCTACGGTCCATTTTATTGCAAATATTAACCTTTACTGACAATGCTTTGTATCTTCCTTTTAGCAAATAATATATTAATTTTGCGACCTTTTCGAATAATTTTGATACATAGCATGACTCCATAAGCCTTATTCTGGTGATTGGCAATTGTTAATATATTAACAAGCGTAGAGAAAGCTCATTATTTGAAAGAAACTGTTAGTAGCAGAACAAACATTAATAATACATAATAATTATATAAAATAATTTAGACTTTCTAACTCCATGTTCAAAATACAACATATAAAAGATTACCATATTAAATAATTTGAAATTTTCAATCATCAGAATAAGACTGTAAATAATTAAGTTTAATTAAAGAGTACACACAGCAATAAATATTTCATGCTCACTTACCCATTTCTGAGCTCATTAAACAGACCTCATCAGAACAGCTTAGTCAGTTCTCAGTACTTAGATTTTTAACTAAGGAGAGCCCTTCATTTATACTCAATTTAATATTCAATTAACAACTAAAGTCGAATTCAAAATTGATTGCATTTCAAGCTAAAAACAAACCAACAAACCTCCAAGCACTCAACACACATCCTTGAGCAATGCAACGCCACGCTTCTTCGCACATGAATTCAATGCTAGCTACCGACCGACATGACACACATTCAACACCTACCTGCGCAAGAACTGCAGCAGCAGCAGCAGCAGCAGCAGCACCCAATTCGGTTATAATGCGGTAAACATAAAATTTTGTGGTCACACTTCGTCATGTTTGTGGGTGTTTCGATCGTCATCATGTGTTTGAGTCTGACTTCATTCAAAGTCATGTTCAACAATTTCATGGTCTCTTAAGCGTGTCTTCCAAAATCAGGAGCATTTTAAGCAACCACTTTTTAGTGCAATGTGCACCATTGATAATTTTTGGAAAAATATAAAAAATTGAACCAAAAAAAAAACCAAAACATATTTCAGTAATTATATTCGTGGAAGAAAATTCGAGCTAGTTGTTGTTCATTTGTTAATAATGAAAATTCGTTTTCTACGAAATTCAATCTGTTTACATGCATATTAATAAATTTATGTTAATATTTGTAAGTTCAAAGAATTTTCTTTGAACAGCGAGTATGTTTGAAAAATTATGCCAAGGATATGTAAGGCTAAAATTTGTAATTAACACATTTTGTGGGCTCATTAAGAAAACAACCATCAAAAAGTTTGATACCAAAAATTTAAGCTCTCTATAATTTTATACAGTAAATTTTTTGAATTATAGCAAAAAGGACATCTTCTGAGTAAAATTCTTGAAAACTTACTATTTTTCTCCGTTAAAAATATGCTAATCTTGCCCAAAATTACTTAAAACAAACTTTTAATATCAACTGAACGAAAAAAAGTACACAGTAGATATGAATTTTTACATGATCTCCATGAATCAATTCATGAATTTTGATACAGTTACCAATTACATGAGTTATATGAACCATTCATGTAATCAAGGTACAAAATACACAACAGAAAAGCACGAAAACATGAATATTTCACAAGCCTAGTGTTTAAAGTTCATAAAGTGTGTGTACAAGATACATGAAGCTTATGAACTCTTTTATTGGTTCATTGGTTCATGTAAACTCCATGAAAAAATACAAAGGCAACATGAATTGTTCTTGATTTCTATGAATAAAATTCATAAGATTCACTTTTGTGAAGATAGCCCAAAATCTTCAGCCCAAATTTTTGCTCAATTCGCCGTAAATAATTTCTAAGATTTGAATTCGCCGCAACAACAAAATCAATGTAAAATAAAATTTTAATAAAAAATTGATAAAAAAACTAAATTTAATTGCATAATATGTCCAATTTCACAACATTCGTCCTTCATACCGTAAAATGGCCTGGAAGTGTAATAGTCAGGTTTTGAAAATGTCATGAATGGAAAGAGGTGTAAAAGTCAAAATTGAAAAGTGATTTGCTTGCAAATGGCCAGATTAGACCTTCATAGTGTCTGAAAAGAATTTGCATTATCCTGTTGATCGTATAATTTGTCCTTCCTATGTTGAATTTGCACCAAATGCATCAATTGTAATTTTGAAAATTTTTTTTCGAAAAAACGTCAAAAAGGGTAGAAGATGAAAAGTTCAAGTTCCGATGGGTCGTCCTTCGTGGTGAAATTTGAGCCGAAAAGCAAAAAAAAGTGATTTTTGTATGAAAGTCAAACTTCAACACCCCCAAAAGTTGTCCCAAAACAAAAGTTCTCATCCTGGATTTTTGATATGTGATAGCTTATGAAAAAAGGATGATTTTGTCACCCATTCCCAAAATTGCTATCAATCGTACTTCATACCGTAAAACGGCCTGGAAGTGAAATAGACAGGTTTTGAAAAAATTTCAGGTTCAAACCTGACTATTTCACTTCCAGGCCGTTTTACGGTATGAAGGACGATTGATAGCAAATTTGGGAATAGGAGACAAAATCATCCTTTTTTTCATAAGCTATCATATATCAAAAATTCAGAATGATAACTTTTGTTTTGGGACTACTTTTGGGAGTGTTGATGTTCGACTTTCATACAAATATCACTTTTTTTTACTTTTCGGCTCAAATTTCACCACGAAGGACGATCGATCGGAACTTGAGCATAGTGCCAAAAATTCAGGATGAGAACTGTTCATCTTCTTCCCTTTTTGACGTTTTTTCCGAAAAAAAATCGTCAAACTTACTATTGATGCATTTGGTGCAAATTCACGAATGTTCATAAATAATTGTTTTTTGACTAGTTTTTTGTATTTTGTTGCAAAAAATATGTTTTAGTTGAATTTAGCAATTTTATTCAATTACGGCGAATTTAAATTGTTTAACTGATTTTGCGGCGAATTCAAAAGTTGGGCTGAGCTTAAAATTTGGAATACAGACTTTGGGCTAACTTCACACCGGTTAAGATGTACAAATACGAGTAGAACGAGAACCGTTCATGAGATAATCGGCAAACATGCAAGAATTTTGTGTACATATACAAAGGAAACGTGTACTATTTTATGAGCTTAGTGACCGAAATTCATATAATTCATGTACAAAAAAAAAAAAAATAAATAAATAAAAAATTCATATAATTCATGTACAAATACAAGGGCAGCAAGAATAGTTCATAAGATAAGAGTGAAAAATACATGAAACTCATATATCGATATTCTTCAGGAAATTTGTGTACAACATACATAACTTGTTATTGTATTTTATATGGGCTTGTGTATGAATACACTCAAGCCATGTACAAGAACATGAAGCCTTTTTTCAAATACACATAATCAGTGAACGCAAAATGAATGTAGATTTTTTATTTACAGTGTTCATCTACATTTAAGAGTATATTTTTTGTTTATATTTTAAATTTAAGGATATATATTTAAGCTTTGTTTTTTAAATTAAAGAAAGTGGACACGTGATAAAGAAGTAAACAAAAAGCGCAACAACAAAATCTTTGCAGAATAAATGTAGTCAATTTTTGAAATTTTGCAACTAGCAAAAGAGTAGAAAAACACTACTTGACAAGTGAAAAGCTTTTTGGGTAATTCCGTTTTGGTTTTACTGCAGTTAAGCTTATTAACTTATCAAAGTTAGTGGACTGCATAAACCACAGAGACTACTGATGAGTCGGAGTAGCGTCCGACGAAACCATGGTCTAGTCTGCTCGGTTTGTTCTGCAAAGAACATTGTTGTTGTAGCAACCTGTTTGGCTTCAATAAATTATTTGGCATCAAGCTCTAAAAATAATTCTTAAAAAATATGTTTTTTAAGAATTATAAAACTAATAGAAAGTGAATTAATTTTATTGTTCTTTAATTTTCGAATCAATCAATAACTGACTCTGAAAATTAGCAAATTAAATTTAAATTCCGCCTAAAAGATGCACGAAGATAACTCTCATCAGTTATGTTTATCTTAAAACTCAACATTCAGCTACTAGATACAGATGTAGATGCGTTGAATTAAATTTTAAAGCTATCTTGCGATACATTCATCAATTTTGATGTGCAAACAATTGATTGGAATTTTCCATGCGAAAAATATTGCGCTCAATAAGGTTGAAGTGATGAAGGTCGGTTTGAGCTATACAAGTAAGTATCTGCATATAAACTGTATCTAGATATATGCAGATACTAAGCGTGCAAACTTAACTGCGATGAAAATGTTTAACGAACTTATTAGAGCAAAGTTTATATTATTTTTGAGCAAAGACAACAAACAAAGTACAACAACGACAACAACAACAACTACAAACAAAAACCCAATTTTAATATAACTCATAAAACAATAACGTTACTTGTTGCTTGTATCTTTTGTTTTTGCTACCAATAAACATAGATATCTTATAATCTTTTTGTTATTATTTTTGGCCAAACCTTAATTTATTTAAGTTTGTCTGTTTGCTTGCCAAAAATAATAAACAAAAAAATCGCAAAACCTAACACACACGTATATATTTTGAGTTCATAAAGAGCTGCCAATTTGCATTATTAAGCCCGTTGGCGACTAGCTAGCGGGTGTTGCTGACAAATTTGCTCGTGTCGATATGGCGCTGTTAAAGCATGCCTGCAGTACCTCAACTGAAGGTGAGAAGCCTAACTTTAACAATAACCAAATTGACAAAAACATCGACAAAAACAACAAAAACAATAACAACAACACCAACAACAACTTATGCTAGGTGGGTCCATTTAGCATTTAAGTGTTAATTAAATCTGTACAAAATCTTAGCGACAGTACAAAAAAAAAAACCTAAATTATTTACGAGTTCATTCATGCATGCCATAAAATTCAAAAGTTTCTAAAATAAACATAAGAAACAACAAAAAAGTACTAACCGCAATATTTATAGCCATTTTTGCTGGTAGGTACTTGTTGCTAATATTGCTAATATATGCAGAGTGCTTTTTGTTAAGTAGCATAACAAAAAAAAAAATATATATATTTTCTTCCAAAGTAATCATTAAGTTGCTTTCGGTAGTATTTAAAAATTAAAAATGAAATAATTTTTCAAAGTTTGGCTTGGTTTTTCGTAATTCAACGAATTTAAAATTACAAAAACTTTGAATTGACGCAGAAAATTTGATGAGAAACTTTAAAAAATCTACACAGTACAACAACGTATCCTTATGGCTTTGCATATAGAAAAAGGCTATCGATTAAAGATTAATCCAGTTACTTTTAAGCCACATACGATTTTATTTATATATGTTTTTAAAAATATTTACACGCAAAAAATAAACTAATATATTTACCAGGAACATAATGGGCGAGGATACTATTTATAGCACTTTTTATAGCACTTAGTATTGTAACGGGGCGTTACAATTTATCTAAGTTTATTTTTTGGTCTTATTATTTCTAATTACGTTATACTTGTTATATAAAAAAAAAAACATATTGGCCATTTCAGCCTTTGAAAGGACCTTGACCGAGCTTCTTATGATCAATTGTGTTGTGTGTTTTATTAAATTTTTTGCACACAATTGACCAATAACTGGACCTACATGTTTTATGCCGACTCCGAACGGCTAAAGTTCACGTTCTCAAGAAGCTTTACATGGCATTATTTACTCTCTGAGGTTTGCCATTGAATGCAGAGAGGTGGTGACCGAACAGAAAAATCTTTTTATTGAAAAAACTTTTCGTCGCGATTGGGGATCGAACTCGGGCTCCGAGCATGCTAAGCCACACACTTTACCTGCATGCCACGGACACCACTCCATACTTATTATATATATTATTATTTAATTGTCATATTATTATTATTTATTAATTATTATTATTATTATTATTAACGAAGTGAAAACAAAATGTTAAAAAAAAAAAAAAAAATAATATATTTTTGTCAACGACCGCTGTGGGATTCGAACCCAGGCATAATTAGCACAATCAAAAACAAAAGCAACAACTATTGTAAAACTAGCTTAAGAAACAGCATACACACATATACAGCACACCTACGCACAACGAAATTAGAACACGTAGCCAACCTTCGATTGATGTGACCTTTCAATTATATGATTCACAACTGGTTTTAAATGTCAAATGGTTAAGTAAGCGCAGATTTTTGCAATTTGTGTTTTTCGTTGGTGCATTACCCTCACGTTTCACCATACCGTACCATACTTCACTTGAAGTTTTATGGTATATATCGGAAAGCTTGTAGTTCGAACCTTGCAGTATTCTGCCTTTTGTCTATTCTCGCAACCGGCTAAATCTTATTCTCAGCTTGCCGCCCTCACATCAGAGAATTATTAGCTTGTTCTGCTTGCTGCGCTGCCTGAACCTGAACCTTTTTTAAAGCTGTTTAGCCACTCTCACAACAGAAATATAGTTATTTTTTTCTTTTGCTGTACGAAAGTTTTGCAGTGCAGTCTTAACTTCAGTTGCCCTCGCCGAACCGATGTTTTTTTGAAACTTCACCACCAATATTACCGAATATCATCATTTCGAATAATAATGCTGTTTACCTGCTTTACAACTGTTACCGAATACGTCATTTCCGAATAATTTTAATGTATACCTGCTTTACCAATGTTACCGAATACCGTAATTTCCGTATATTACTGTATACCTACTTTACCAATATTACCGAAAACCGTCATTTACGAATATTATAACTACTTGCCAACTCTACCAAAAACCAAGATAACCGATACTTATCGAATAGAGATATGCCCGAACGTCACCGTCTGTTTACTACGTACGCTGCACTGTTTACTTTGTATATATTATCATAAGGATTATATTAAGTGATTGAATTTGTACAATAAATATTGAAAATACAAAATCATATTCATTTGTGTACTTCATTGCTGAAGGTTGAGTGGATCCTTTAGAGAACCTTGAAGCGGCTGAGTTTTACATCAGCCTTTGGTAAAACCACGTCACAGTATAAATAGTAACCTTGCTGATAGCAAAAACGCTTATTTGTACATTGCCTTTATATGAGGCTTACGTAAGCATAAATTATTTTAGAATTTTTATAGTATTTCTATACTTTTTTAATTATTTATTAACACATATTTAAAGGAGAAATTGAGTAACGTCAAAATTCTGCCATGAGCAAGAATTGAACCGTGACTGTCACAACCATCGCCAAATAGCCAAATTACGACGACAAAATTATTTTCTTTGTATGGAAATAGATTTTAATGAAACTTGGTATCTAGTACCTACTTATATCGCTGATTACAAATTTAACATTTCACTTTCAAAATTAAAAAAATTTGTTTCCAATAAAAAAAAATTAAAAAAAAATTCTCATAAAATTTTATAAAAATTAAAATTATGCATATATATAGCATAATAAAAAGAGATAGTAATAGTTTCTAATAAAAAGCACCGTCACAATAATAACTCCCACTCCTACAGACCCAAACCTGCTTGGTATCGTAGTAAGGACTCTCTTCCCGCCACAATCAGCGATTTCACCCCACCATGCATACGAAGATCTCCTTAAAATAAGGATGGTAAGCACTGATGAGGCGGTGACTGTTACCAAATCCATGAAGAACGAAAAGGCACCAGGGCCAGATGGTATTCCTAACGGTGCATTAATTTACGCCATTCTAGAGCAACCTCGAACATTTGTGCAGGTCTGCAACGCCTGTCTAAGAGTGGGCATATTTCCAGCTCAGTGAAAGACCCAAGACCCAGAGAAGAAAGTGCCTCCTCGAATGATCCCTCAAGCTACAAAGCAATTTGTCTGCTTGACACATTAGAGAAGATCTTTGAGCGACTTTTGTGCATCCGAATTAAAGATGCGATCCAATTAGCGGGAGGGCTAGCAATCGCCAGTTTGGGTTTTGGAAACTGTACTCAACGACAGATGCATTAAACTTTGTCACCCCTACTGAGCATGAAGCTATCGCAGGCACTCGATGGAAGAAATGTGCAACACAATATTGCCTTTTAGCAACGTTTGATGTGCGCAATGCGTTCAACTCAGCTTACTGGAGTAAGATTTTGAAATCTCTTAGGGCCGTTTTATTCACTTTTATAACTTAAGATTTAAGAATAACTTGGGAATTTTTAAAATTTTCTAACCTTATTCATTTTATTCACTTCAAGTTGTCAAGCATAACTTTAGAAATTCAATTTTATACATAACTTTTGTTTGATAACTGGAGTCAACTTGTGATTTTTTAACTTCCAAAAATATGAGCAGTTATGAGTTCTAACTTGGGATATTCGGAATAACTTTTGTTTTTTGTTTCAATCACAAACAGTTTCGTTTGTGTGAACGAGTCAAAGAAATTGTAGCTGTTATGACTAGAGGGCGGATTTTTATGCAAAACTGTATCCAAGAAATATGCAACTTTATAACTAATCATGCTTATTCTAGATCTCTATGTACATCAATTTTTAAAATACTTTTGAGTTGATCTTATGGCAAATTAACACTAAAAACGTTGCAGTTTTTATAAAGGTACTCTTCGATTTAAAGAAGTTAAAAGTTAACATATTATTTGTTCGTCAAATGGTTAATAAATTCAACATTAGTAAGCTTATAAAAATTTATAAAAGAAAGATGTTATGGAGGAACGAATGTATCGGTTTTTTAACAAGTGCATTAGATACAACCAATTTTAATTTAAATTGGTTTAATTGGAATTAAATAAGGTCTCTAAAATATATGATCCAATCCCGCTTACAAAATATGCATGAATCATATACTTACTTATGAAGTGCTTACTAAATTCTGCGTAAATATTGTAAACTTCGTTACCACATGCAGTCAATAATGCTAAATTAACAAGAATAGACACAGTGGATCTAACATTTAAAAACCATGTTGACGAGTTGTAAGGTTTTCCTAAAAGTGAATGTTTACCCTTACATATACGATTTTTTGAAAGAGTTTTGCTCTCGATGAAAGCTTGGCCTCATGAATAGCCCTCTTGTTAATGACATTTTCCAAAACATATGTCAAACAATTACATAGTTTATTAAATAATAAAATTACAGAGTAACTGATACTACATTGCAGTCCACCTGAAGAGTGGAGATATCAAATTGTAACATTATCTCCTTGAGTCACTATAGTTGCTTTGGGTTCTAAGCCATCGGCAAAGTCAAATTCTGTTTTAGGTCCAATTCTTTTTAAGTAACACCATTTGTTGAAGATAAAGCTGTTTCTTTGAAGCGATGAAAAATATATGAGCGAAATCCATTTATTGATTGGTGTTCAAGCATCAATTTCTTTAAGTTGTTGACAGGACTACGTTGCCATTGTGCAAGTTATTATTTCTCTTTGTTTCTTACATTGCCATTTTTCTCATTCAGCATTAAATTGATATATATATTATTTGTTTTATGTTACTTTTATTCGCACATATGTGTGCTTCTTGTATTACATGGAAACTAGAATATTTCAAATTAATTTCTCAAGTTATGTCTGTCAAATATCATCAATTTCCCTAGGATTTTTTCATAACTTGAATATTTATAACTTGCCTTAACTTCTACTCAGAAAGCGTCAGCTTGATATTTACAAAACTGAATAAAATCAAATTTTAACTTGAGAAATTAAAATTCAAAACTTGGGAAGTTATACAAAAAGTCAAGTTATTAAAAGTTATTGAAACTTCTCAAGTTAGAAAAAGTGAATAAAACGGCCCTTAGTGAGTTAAGATTACGATTTCGATGAGAGAGTGCTGTAATATTCGACTGATAGCGGTGCAATGACGTACAAAGTCACTGGCGTTCCACAGGGGTCAGTACAAGGGCCCCTTCTGTGGAACGTCCTACAGGTGTGAAGATCGTCTGATTCGCAGACGATATAGCGATTGTGGTAACAGCTAAACATCTAGAAGAAGTGGAGACCCTTAGTAGTGTTGCTATTAGCACTATCTACGACTGACTAAAGTCAGCTGGGCTTAGTTTAAAGAGAAAATTTAGGGTCTTAACTTGACAGTCCCCCGATAGATAAAATTAGTCCTTTAGATTTCAGCTTATTGAAATTCCCTCATCCCGCGAAGTCATGCCTTACGAAGTTATGCCTTCCACGGGATTCATACTGGGTTGAAGAATCCTTATCCTTATCCTAATCCTTATCCTTATCCTTATCCTTATCCTTATACTTGTCCTTGTCCTTGTCCTTGTCCTTGTCCTTGTCCTTGTCCTTGTCCTTGTCCTTGTCCTTATCCTTATCCTTATCCTTATCCTTATCCTTATCCTTATCCTTATCCTTATCCTTATCCTTATCCTTATCCTTATCCTTATCCTTATCCTTATCGTTATCCTTATCCTTATCCTTATCCTTATCCTTATCCTTATCCTTATCCTTATCCTTATCCTTATCCTTATCCTTATCCTTATCCTTATCCTTATCCTTATCCTTATCCTTATCCTTATCCTTATCCTTATCCTTATCCTTATCCTTATCCTTATCCTTATCCTTATCCTTATCCTTATCCTTATCCTTATCCTTATCCTTATCCTTATCCTTATCCTTATCCTTATCCTTATCCTTATCCTTATCCTTATCCTTATCCTTATCCTTATCCTTATCCTTATCCTTATCCTTATCCTTATCCTTATCCTTATCCTTATCCTTATCCTTATCCTTATCCTTATCCTTATCCTTATCCTTATCCTTATCCTTATCCTTATCCTTATCCTTATCCTTATCCTTATCCTTATCCTTATCCTTATCCTTATCCTTATCCTTATCCTTATCCTTATCCTTATCCTTATCCTTATCCTTATCCTAATCCTTATCCTTATCCTTATCCTTATCCTTATCCTTATCCTTATCCTTACCCTTATCCTTATCCTTATCCTTATCCTTATCCTTATCCTTGTCCTTGTCCTTGTCCTTGTCCTTGTCCTTGTCCTTGTCCTTGTCCTTGTCCTTGTCCTTGTCCTTGTCCTTGTCCTTGTCCTTGTCCTTGTCCTTGTCCTTGTCCTTGTCCTTATCCTTATTCTTATCCTTATCCTTATCCTTATCCTTATCCTTATCCTTATCCTTATCCTTATCCTTGTCCTTGTCCTTGTCCTTGTCCTTGTCCTTATCCTTATCCTTATCCTTATCCTTATCCTTATCCTTCTTATCCTTATCCTTATCCTTATCCTTATCCTTATCCTTATCCTTATCCTTATCCTTATCCTTATCCTTATCCTTATCCTTATCCTTATCCTTATCCTTATCCATATCCTTATCCTTATCCTTATCCTTATCCTTATCCTTATCCTTATCCTTATCCTTATCCTTATCCTTATCCTTATCCTTATCCTTATCCTTATCCTTATCCTTATCCTTATCCTTATCCTTATCCTTATCCTTATCCTTATCCTTATCCTTATCCTTATCCTTATCCTTATCCTTATCCTTATCCTTATCCTTATCCTTATCCTTATCCTTATCCTTATCCTTATCCTTATCCTTATCCTTATCCTTATCCTTATCCTTATCCTTATCCTTATCCTTATCCTTATCCTTATCCTTATCCTTATCCTTATCCTTATCCTTATCCTTATCCTTATCCTTATCCTTATCCTTATCCTTATCCTTATCCTTATCCTTATCCTTATCCTTATCCTTATCCTTATCCTTATCCTTATCCTTATCCTTATCCTTATCCTTATCCTTATCCTTATCCTTATCCTTATCCTTATCCTTATCCTTATCCTTATCCTTATCCTTATCCTTATCCTTATCCTTATCCTTATCCTTATCCTTATCCTTATCCTTATCCTTATCCTTATCCTTATCCTTATCCTTATCCTTATCCTTATCCTTATCCTTATCCTTATCCTTATCCTTATCCTTATCCTTATCCTTATCCTTATCCTTATCCTTATCCTTATCCTTATCCTTATCCTTATCCTTATCCTTATCCTTATCCTTATCCTTATCCTTATCCTTATCCTTATCCTTATCCTTATCCTTATCCTTATCCTTATCCTTATCCTTATCCTTATCCTTATCCTTATCCTTATCCTTATCCTTATCCTTATCCTTATCCTTATCCTTATCCTTATCCTTATCCTTATCCTTATCCTTATCCTTATCCTTATCCTTATCCTTATCCTTATCCTTATCCTTATCCTTATCCTTATCCTTATCCTTATCCTTATCCTTATCCTTATCGAATCCTTTTCAAAAAATATCATCCTAAATCAGCCCAACTTTACGTCAAATCCCTTGGCCTAATTGTTGTTCTGATTTGTATCCTTGTCCTAGTATTTGTTTCAATTTTTTAATCAATCCTGATCGTAAACCTTGCTTAATACGTGTTCCTATCCTTGTACTTGTCCTTAGCTATTAGTACTTTTTTATCAGTACTTTGTTTTTATCAGTAATTTATTCTTTTCCATAATGCTTGTTCAAAATGATGTCCAGGCTAGGGTTTAAACTTATGTTTTAATATTATCCTTAATTTTGATTCAACCCTTGTCTTAATCCTTGTTCTAATACTTGTTCTAAATCAAGTCCTTAATGTCGTCCTAGGCCTTGTCTTATCATTATCTTAGTTTTGAAACTAATTTTTAGTCTAATCTTTGTAGCTGTATTGTTCTTGATTTTTATCCCAATCTTTTCCTAAGCATGGTCCTAATTTGTGACTTTATCCTTTTTTTCATCTGCATTTAATACTCTAACTCTACTCTACTCTAACTCTAAATACCAAATCCTTGTTCTAATACGTGTCATAATCTTCGATAAAGCCCTTGTCCTACTTATTGTAATTTTTGCTTCTTAAAATGACGCTGCAGCCTGATGATGCCATATGGTTTTTTTTATTCTTGTAATGAAGATCAATACGACATTTTTTCTGTGGTGTTTCTGATTGAACGAGTAAAAATTCCATGCAACGGCGTTGCATTTTTGTTGCATAAGTAGCTTCTTGTGTGAACTTTTTACGCAATAATAATTGTTTTTTTTTATAAAGTGTAAACTTTATCATTGTATAACATTTACCTCTTATGTATTGCCTTATAGATACCATTCAGGTGCCTCTACTTAGAGAGTGTGATTCGTAGCAACGATATTACATTTTTGTTGCTTTGTATCTATCTTCTTCATGAATTGATGAGATCAACATTTTTTGTTTAATGCTAAATTGTAATTGTCTTGGGTGCTATAATATTTACCGTGCCTTTTCAAACGATCAATAATTTCATGCAACGTTATTGCATTTTCGTTGCTTTTACGTTTCTTTAACGAAAATCTCGCCGTTCTTCGATGACGTCATAATTGTTTTTTGTCATCAAGAGGCCACAAAGTTAATCCTTGAGTCATGCTATTAATTAAGCGTAGCTTTAATTTGTGAATATTAATACCTTGCAACGTCGCTGCGTTTTCCTAAAAATGTTCTGCATAAATTTGTGAACATCAAAATTTTAGTTTCACCTTCCAATCATAAAATAATTTGAGCAACCTTTGCTCATAAGTATTCAACCACAAATGTCATAAGCTCAAATTTCTTCCTTTGTGCAAAGCACAAAACCAACATTAAATCACACACATTATAATGCTTTGTGTATGTCATTGAATTGAAGCCATTTCCTCTGTTCTGTTAAATGTTATATGCAAATGTCCTGACACTTACATATCCTCTTATATCACCACAAACAGCATTACCATTCAATAAACACTCTTCAGCCTCCGCAAAATTCAAGCAATGCACTAAACAAACATAAATATGCTTGATTAGTTTGTCATGTTGATAGCCTTGAGATGCATAACATCCGACATTCGATGACCTTGATTTGCCTTGATGACACAACTTTGATGCATTGTTGCATTTTTGCTTGAAAAACTTATGGATTATGTATGTAAAATAAGCATTATTGTTACTGTTCAAACAAAAATATTATTAAAAGAATTATCTTGGGTGATGCTTAAGTCCGTTGCACATAAATAAGTACAATAAATAGTTCATAATAAATAATTCGTAATGGTATTCTTAAAAACTAAAGGCCCGTTATATGAGAGGTTCAAAATTATAAACGTTTAGCGGTATAAACGGTATTCAAAAAAATAAGTAGCAGAAACGATATGAGTGCAATTTTAACATTGATCCTGAATGTTGTTATGTTGCAGTCGTAGTCAATGAGTCGTTTCTGATAAATAGCAAATAAATATTTTGTGCATACTTTCAGGCTGACAATTTTTTCATATAATAAAAGCACTGTGATAACAAAAATGAACAGTTAAAGCGACAGTTGGTGCGAAGCAAGACGCTTGTCTTTCAGGTATTAAGATTAGCAATGTACCATAGCAAGCCATTTTAATTTTTGTTGTTATTTGATGTATAATTTTCCTTGCATGTGTTGAGCAACTCATGCCTCATCAAGTTCACGTATATTGGTTTCAGAACTTCTAAAGCCTTTAGATCAAGTGGGTGGTCATGGTGTCTTGAACTCAGTCAAGTTTAATCCTTCAGCCTGTGCGCGACGATAAGTGCAACAGCATATTGCGCCTTCTAAAGTTTCTATGGTTTCCATGTTATGACATGAACAATGTCATCAGTCGAAGTTAAATGTAGTCCAGTTTGCTTTATGCATTTGATACCGTTATCTTCGCTAGGCCTTATTAGTTTTATTTGTCGTAGTATCTTAACTTGTCAGAGTTTTAATTTTCATAAAATATGAACTTGAACAACATTCGGTTCGTACAATATATATTAAACCTTCTCAGAATTATAGAACAAAAACTTTATAATCGATTGTGAATCAAGAGAAGAGAAGAGTAACAGTAAGGGACTCGGACGCTTTTAACCATAACTCCGTTAATATGCAACATTTCGTTATTTCCTTTTGAAAGTTTATTTTTAACATGGTATAAATTCGAAATATGAAATGCATGAAATGAAAACTATCAACGTCGCAAGACCTTCTCCGCAACTTATTATACTTATTTAATCTTGAAATATTAAATTGAATTGGTTGTATAAACTTACCATGTTATATGAGTACCTAGCTGCTTAATGTAAACTCTTGCACCGTACTGTACTAGTTAAATGATTACCTTTTTGAACTTTTAATATTGAACCTAGCTTTAAGGTGGGACATAACATTCGCGGCAGAGAAAACAGACATCTTTTTAAAAATTCATAACTCAGTCAAAAAAAAAACTTTTTTCCAAATTTTTTTTTTATTATTGGCTCATTCCATACAGACGAGTGTGACGTTTTGACTACTTTATCGTGCTGCAAATGGTATTAACTGGTTAAAATTTTAGCAATTTACTAAAGGGTATTTTAGAAGATGCCCCAAGTTTCAAAATGCTAAAACATAATGCAATTATTTATACTAGTTTAATAGTTACATTCGCTTAAACACCTGGGACGGGTGTGACGAGCACAAGTTTAAAAACAAAAAATTCTGAGTTTAACATTGAAATTCAGTCCATCTGCCACAATGAGACCATTTTTTACTTGCATATATTCAAATTTAATATATTTTCTGTTGAATACCAGTGAAAAATATTTTGAAAAAAATGGCGATAACCATTCTTTTTAAACTTTTAAATGGGACGGGTGTGACATAACATTGTCCCGGGTGTGACGAGTGCGAATGATGTGGGAATTATATATAAGAACTTAATGGGTATAATAACGTTCACATATTTTTGACACTTAAATCAAAAATATATGTTTTTAATTAATGTATTAATTTAAAAAAAAAATATTTTTTTGCAAAAAATTTTTTTGCATGAATTTTTTATCTAATTAATACCTGTACAAATAATTTCAAGTTTTTAATGTATTTAAAAAAAAAAAATTTTTTTTTGCAAAAAATTTTTCGCATGAATTTTTGATCAAATTAATACCTATACAATTGATTTCACTATACATGAATTTACAAAACTTGTTTTAATCAAAGAATTCATTCATAAACTTGCAAAAATTTCATTATTAGAAAAAAATTTTGAAAACCGTTCCGGGTGTAAAAATAATTTATTGAATGAAAAAAGTTAACAAATTTATGTAAAACATCAACATCCTTACTTTTGGAAAGTTTCATTCTTATCATAAGCCCGTGTTGCTTCTTAGGAAAACTATAACCTTTTTTGGGACGGGTGTGACACAGAAAAAACACTCAGTTTAAATATTTTGTACTTTGAAAACGCAGTAACCAATCATTATTGCAAACTATTCTAACACAACATTAACATCTTTTTTAATATTACTGACCTTATTTTTTTTAAAGTTGTATCAAAAGATGACTGATTTCAAGGTTTTAATTAAATCAAAATATTTAAAAAATTTTTTCAACTCGAAGTTTGTTTAGTTAAATTGTCAAAATAATATTAAAAATAATTTAATTTAAAAATATTTTTGCAACAGGACTAACTTAAGATTCCACTTCAATTCGAAAACCAAAAATTACTTCAAATACATGCATTTTAGAATTCATGTTTCCGTTCCTCATTTCTGTGGAATGAGCTATTGTAGAAAATTGAACAAATTATAAGAAAAAAATATAAAAAAAGAATTTATTTTTCACGCCAACATGGTTTTATAGAGCTCCAAACTGGCGGCAAAAAAAAAAACGGGGCCTCGTGGTTGCAGCGCTGAGAGTTTCCAGCAAAAATTGTCCGATCTGAAAAAAAAATGACTTTTTTAAATCTTAACAAAGTTGGTTAACGTATGACAGGAGCTTTTTTTAAATTTTTTTTCAATTTTTGATGATGTTCCAAATTTGAAAGTGGGTTTTTTCGAAAAAAATATTGACTTTAAAATTCATACACACTAAAAAATTTGTTTAGAATTTTTACACCGATCGGTGTTCCAGGGAGTCCTACACCGTTCGGTGTTAAAAAATACCGTGTCAAGGTGCTAGAATTTAATATCCGAAAGGGTATATTTTTTTCACACCGATCAGTGAACGGATGTTTGTGCTGAACCCCGTTAGGTGTCTATTCAAAAAACTCAAAATAATAATTTTTAACACCGAACGGTGTAATTTTTTAATAGTTATAATTATTATAAAAAATAAAAATAATGCTATGCCAAATAAAATAACAAACATGCTTGAAAATAGATTTCGATTATGATTATGATTAAACTTTTTTTTATTTTATTACAATGGATTTAAATTTTAAAAAATTCGATTGAAAATTTTTAATATCAGTTTTTGCCGAAACTGCTTTGCCGAACATGACTTATAATTCTTGATTTTCATTTTCAGTCTTGTGAAATTTCAATTTTAAATTTGTTTCTCAGTGATAATGTGATTTCTAAGTTGTTTTCTTCATTGATTTCCTTATTTCACACCGATCGGATAAGTTTCTCATTTCACACCGGGTAAGCGGTGTAAATTAACACCGTTCGGTGTAAAAAATGTAAATATCCGCTCACTGGTGTAAATTTATTTTGGAAATTTTTTAGTGTGTAAAAAATCGAAAAAAATTTAAAAACAATCTCGTGTCATACCATGATATAATTACTCCAAGGTAGTATTGACGTTTCTGTTGGAAACGAACTTCTGCCAAAAAATATAACAAGAAAGAGAGCGCTCACAATCCGTCATAGCATACAATGAGTTTTCACTGGTCACATTCAGCGTACCCAACCGTTGGCAACTGTTAAGTCAAAACTTGATGCACATAAATATGAAGTTGCGCATTAAAATGCATTTAAAAATAAAAAATTTTTAATTTGTCGGTAAAATTTCCAGTCGTATTTGATACAAAGCTTGATATTTCATAAACTTGACAATTTTTCTGAAACTTCAATACTTTCAGCGCTCCCCGATGTGTTGCTGTCACAACAGTTGACACAGCTGTTTGACAAGAGTTCGTTTACTTGTAGCTGAGAGAATCAACATTTGTCAACACTACCTGGTAAAATTATTATATCATGGTGTCATACGAAAGCGATTCAAGTTTAAAAAAATAAAAACAAAAACAAAAAAAATTTCGTTAAAAAATTAACCCGCTCGCTAGTGCTGCAACCAGTATGAAAAACATGGTTTCAAGATAAACGCGTTCAAAGTTTGTGAACAAAGAAAAATGCAAGGAAAAATAAAAATGCGCTCTCACTAATCCGGCTGTAACTTTTTAACCCGTAGGAATTTTTCCATGACATTTTTTTTAGAATCTTAAGAATATTTACTTAAATACAATATTATAAAAAAAGTCGATTTAAAAAAACGGCCAATGTCATGTCCTCCCTTAAGTATGATTGAACTTAACTGCCGCTCAGCTTTTTGATGAAGTGTATTTTTTCTCTCTTACAAACCACCGAAGGGTAAGGTACTCGCTTCTCTTACTATTTTCAAACTCATATTTTATATTCTCTCAATAAATTAACTACATTCGTAATCATTCCTAAAATACAAATCTTTGCTTATTACTCAAACCTTCACTCTTTCGGTGCGTTATTTTCAGAAGCAATCTCGCCTTTTTTTTTCTCTCTTTCAAAGGAAAAAGGCTTATTCTTATCAAATTTTTTCAAAAACATTTTGCATTTTTCCGAAATTGTTAAGGTATTTCCCTCCTTAAACGGTTTTCTAACGTTTTTCCTGAGATCTGAGAGATCCTTACTCCACTAGGAAGGACAAATACTTCTTCGTATTCCCCACATTACGAGGATACAAGACCCTAAAAACGAACTGCATGATTTGCTCAATGAAATCAATAGAATAATTAAGTTCCTCAACTGTCGAAATATAGTTTCGTCCAGAGTTTTTGTCGAGCCACTCTGGAAAATTTAACCCAGTCACTGCGTTTGGAATTATGAAAGGTTATATGAGCTTCTATTTGTAGGTTCAAAAGCATGAGACATGCGATCTTTGAGCTTGTTCCATCGACAAAAGCCATCCGCTCGGCAGCATTGCGCCTGACATATAGAGGAAGCCAATAGCCAAAATGACTACTATCTTAATTCCCACAATGAAAGAGTTTCTCGGTAAGGCTTTTTCCTCAGATCAATTGATCTCTATAAGATCGCAATTTCCTGGATAGGAGAGGCATGGCAGGGTGCAACATTCCATATTGTTGATAGGGATCAGATTCCTAACCGGCCAAGATCGCTTTCCTGTATCCCTGCCGAACCTCATAACCCTCAGATAATTCTGGAGTTGATTCGGTTGGGAAACCATAATCTATCAACTGGTAACTTGAAGGTGACAAAGGTTGAAAAGCCAAAAGAGTACTTCAGCTCGGCAACTTGTGTCATAAATCAGGAGTAGCTGGCTTTCTTGCCATTTCAAGATTATGTGGTAGAATAAGGTTGCACCTCCATTGAAATGAAAAAAAATATGAGAAATTATTGAAAGAAGACCAGGCCTCCGAAACAAATAACGACGATTCATCCTCTTGATCCTGCACTTCTTCACCGGACGAATTTAGTTCTGATACGGAACTGACGCACTCCTTTCTGCATTAAACATCGAGACGAAAAGAAGGAGAATCGAAAAAAAACGAGAAGAAAACTAAGAAACAACAAAACATCTTCTGTGCACAAGCGCAGTACTGCCCAAAAACAGCCATCTTTCCTTAAAGAACTGGTTATAGAGTAACCAAGACAGTCTCTCAGAATCTTCGGTCTACAGACCACTTAGCTTTGTTAATAGCTCGAACTGGTTCACATTGAGCAGGTGTAAAATTAACAACCCCTGGTATCACAACGGACCCAACTGGCCCATGTGTGTCTCATAAGAGACAGCTTTTTTAAGTACATAAAATATGGACTCTGTACACGTATCTGTTGCACATCGGCACATTTGCTCTTTTATATCATTCCTTTCTTGATTTTCAAATAAGCATTACCTCAAAAGCCTGTAGAAATTTAGAGCGGGAATGAATTCATTCACTGTACTCTAGAACTAAAGCGATGAATGGAGAAGAAATAAATAGCTGGGTTTCTATAAGTAATATTTTTGAAAGAAATCTAGCCATTTCTTTATTAAGTTATTCATTGCATTTGTTGTTAGGATGATTAAGGCACAGACATGAACTGTGTATATATTCAATACATGAAATTATGAACAAAAATATATAATGAATACATTATGTATGTACTCATTACATAAAATTGTGTATTTAAAATATGTAATGAGTAAATTATTTATGTACTCATTACATAAATGTATGTACTAAGAATATGTTATGAGTAAATTATGTATGTACTCATAACATAAATTTATATACAACAAACATACACTGAATAAATTACGTATGTACTCATTACATAAAAATATCTTATGAGTAAATTATGTATGTACTGAGTACATGAAAATTGTTCTAACTTACTGTACTCATCACATATGTTCTATGCAATACGTACATCAGAACTATTTATACTCATTAAATAAAATTCTTTACAACAGTTTGTGATGAGTACAGTGTGTATGTATCCACCACATACATCCCTGAATTAACGGCACATATTTATGTGTTGAGTATATATAATTCTTTATTGACTATAGCACCGCTTTAAAGCATTATTTACTCAATACAGATTTCAACAAGTACTCAATACAAGAAAAATGTAAAATTGATGTGTGCAGAAAACTATGCCATGAGTACAAAAATTTATGTAGTGAGTCCATAGGTTTTTCCCTCTTTGTTCAAAGAGAGAATTTTCTGTAAATGAGGAGATAACATTCAAAACCAAATAAGTCACACAGATCGAAAAAAACGTCTTCATTTTACAGAAATTTTATATAAACAAAGCAATTATGCAAAATAATGCTCCACAGGAATAGATGTATTATGCGAAAAAAAAATTGGCATAATTGAAGAATAATGGAAATGCAAAATTTGATGTTTTTTTTTTTTAAATTTATGGATTTTGGTCTCCTGAGTTCAATTCTTCAAGAATTAAAGGTCGCTCTCAAGTGGTTTAGAAGTTATAGGGGTCGCAAGTTGAAAAAATGGACTTAACACATTTGCCTTTTTTTCGATTTTTTTTAATAAAATTTAAGCAATATGGGTAGCAAGAGTTCATACCATGACCTTTTCAATAATTTATTAATTACAAAAATCAATTTATTACTCTTTGAGTTCAAATTTTTGAATTTGTACTAGATCATAACTGCCAAAAGTTCGTTATGAATTCGGAGAATTCAAAACTACAGTTAAAGGTAATTGCAAGCAGTGAAATTGCCATAATTTTTATTCGTTTAACCATGTCGGGATTAAATTTAATTAAAGTTTTTGAACTTTTCGAAAATAAAACAAGTGGAAACGTTTCGGCTAGTGTCATTCATCAACTGCAGGATTGGTGCTTACTACCAAAAACTAATACACTGAAGGGTCCCAATGGGCACTTCTTACAACTAAAAAAAACTGAGGAGAGCATCGACGGATGGCACTGGAGATGCCACCAAAAGTTTGCTAATAAACATAAGAAGAGAGTGGTATGCAACACAAAGGTCGCCCTGAGAAAAGACACCTTTTTTCAGAACTCGAAGCTGTCCCTCTACCAGATAGTGACATTATCTTATTTGTGGCTCAAAAACACCTCGCAGACCTTCATCAGCGGAGAAGTTGAAATATCACGAAGAAGTGCTGTGGACTGGGCTTCCTTCCACCGGGAAGTGGTCATCTATGCGATGATCACCCAGCACGAACAAATTGGTGGAGTTGGCACAGTCGTTGAGGTGGACGAGTCAAAATTTGGACGCAGAAAATATAACCGTGGCCATTTGGTAGAGGGGCAGTGGGTTTTCGGAGGTGTTGAGCGGCAGACTGGCAGGTGCTTTTTGGTCACTGTCGAGGAACGAAGCCAGTTAGTGCTTCTGAAAATAATAAAAGACTGGATCCTGCCAGGGACCACAATTATATCGGATTGCTGGAAGGTAAGTTGCACTTGATCTATATAATTCTAAATAATGTTAATTTTTTTAATAGGCGTATGATTGCTTGCAGCATGAAGGATTTGGTCACCTGACTGTGAACCACTCGATCAATTTTGTGGACCCAGAAACTGGTGCTCACACTAACAATGTGGAAGACATGTGGCGGCATGCCAAAGCATCACTGTCCCAATATTACCGCAAAAAGAAACATTTTGAGGGCTACATGGCAAAATTCATGTTTTTAAAAAAATACAAGGCGAACGGCAGCAATCCGTTAGTTCTATTTTTTAAATTAGCTGGAGAGCTGTACAACCTGGTGCAGGCGCTCATTAATAATGAAATCCCAGAATCAGAAACGGATTCTAATTCTGAGTGAGAATAAAAATAAAAACAATTTAAAACTAAAAAAATAGTAGTTTTTATTGAATTAGTTTCATTTTTTTTCAAATATGAAAAATTGTTATAAAAAATCGCGCGATTTTTTAAAACAATTTTTCGCCTGTGGCACTTTTATTTGTCTCAATATAATATCAGTGTACAACAAACTTAAAAAATAAAAATACTGGGAATACTTGTATAACACTTCATATACTGTTGCACACTTGACTGTTCACCCTTTTACGAAATAACACACACTTTTTCATAATCACGATAATATTTGCACGACTTTTATTAAAACATGTTTTTCTAGTTTTAAAAACACACACCTCACACACGCTTAGAGTACAAAAACAGTTATATCTTCCAAATTAATACATTGATTTTTATGGTTAACAGCTCATTGAAAAGATATTAGCATAACCTTTCTTTTGATATCCATAACGTTAACTTTTGTTTGAAAACAAACAAAAAAAACACAGGTTTTTAAGCCCATTTTTACAACTCTTGACCCCTATAACTTCTAAACCACTTGAGAGCGACGTTTAATTTTCACCATTCAATTTGTTAGCTCAAAACACACATTTTCAAAAAAAAAAAAAAAAGACCATTTCTTCAATTGTTCCAAAAAATTATTTCATAGTGCAAAAAAAAATTGGATTTTCAATTTCAAATTTGGTTTTGAAAGTTACAAATGAATCGTTATTTATATTTAGCCGTTCCGGGTCTCAAAAGTTAAAGGAACTCAATAAAATGAATTCTGCATACATTTTTTTTTCAATTCGGAAGAAATCCGCCGTTTTGATATAAAAATCTTATATATTGACAATCTCATTTTGAATGAAAACAACACAAATGAAAACTTGCTTGAATTTATCTGTTTTTGATTGAAAAGAAAATTTTTTAATGGATTTTTCTCTAGGATTTTTATCATTTTCGATGTTTTGTAACATTAGCTTCACAATCGCATTTCTAACTAAAATTTTTTTTTTCCTGTGACTCATCTAGATTTAAATGATTTAAATGTAAACTCCTCAAATATTTTCGTTCGAAGCTTAAAGAAATAAATATTTCGTGCATACTTTTTGGATGAAAATGAAAAGACATAGTTTGTGTCTGTGATATAATAGGTACGGATCAAAACCCGTTCAATATTAATTACATTTTGTTTGTCTGTTTATCATGTGGCCATGCTATCATAATGGTAGCGCTTCTGACTCTTAGGCTGCGATTATAGTGTACGCGATTCAGACAGGCAGGCAGGCAGACAGGCTGAAATGTGTGAAAAACGAGATGCAGATAGCTATCTATCTCGCTTGTTTACAATGCCTGCCTGCCTGTCTGTCTGACTCGGCGTTCACTATAACCGCAACCTTAGATGAGAATGTCTGGGTATGATTCCCGCCTGCGACAATAATTTTTTGAAATTTTTCATATTAATTGATAACGTTAGCAAAGCGTCACGAAAAGGAGACCTTGAAATTTCGCTCGCCGCCAAAGAAGTTTCACTGCAAAAAAGAAATTGTTATTTTCCGACGCCATTTTAATTTTTCTGAAAAATTTTCCTGCAGTCGCACTTGTGGAACACAATTTATTTTTTATTAAAATCTTAATATATAAAAGACAAGCGTCCTGCTCCGTGCTCTATATCGCTCAAACTGTTATTGTTGTTATTGCTATGCTTTTAAACATGTTCGGCCTGTACCAGAACCTGTTCTAAAAGTATCCATTTTAAATTTTTGTAGGTACTATAATTTGTAAAACCTGTTCAGCCTGGACCAGAACCTGTTCTAAAAGTATCAATTTTAAATCTTTGTACTTACTATTATTTTTAAAATCTGTTCAGCCTGGACCAGAACCTGTCATAAAATTATCTATTTGAAATCTTTCTACTCACTATACTTTTTAGAACCTGTTCAGCCTGGACCAGAACCCGTTCTTAAATTATGTATTGAAAATCTTTTTACTTGAAGACTAACGTCATTTTCCTCAACTATTATACATCAAACATCATGTTTTGCTATTACATTGCTTCTTAATTGCCAGAACCAGAACCTGTTCCATCTGCATTAGCTGAACAGCAATTATGACATTCAGTGACGTGTGGTGACGTGTGGTGTCAATTGAAAATGCTAGAATTAAATCCCAATGTTCGGTCTTCTGATCCAAGTTTTAGCGATAAGCTACTCAAGTTAGGATACGGAGATCTTATGAATGATCATTTTGTTTGTAAAGGTTCGCTTATTAACCCTTTCAATGGCTTGCCTAGAATAATCATGTACAATTTTTTTGAGCTAATATTCCCATCATTTATGCTATAAAAAGATTAATAAAACATCCTTCTGATTTTTAAAAGCTGCTTTGGTTTTGGCAGGCTGTCTAATATAATGTACAAAACCATAATAACGTTGTATTATAATATAAAAGCTCAACTAACTTAACCGGAGACCAATTTATAATGTTTTTATTGAAGAAAAATTATATAAAAATAACCACTTTCTTTTTGCAAAATTTATTAACACGCGATATAAAAAAAATTAGGCTTCTCTTGGGCATAAAATCGAAAATCTAACTAAATTAAACGTTATATATCTCCCTAAAATTATTTTTGTGATGTTGGCACAACTTCATTTTATAGTACCAACCTATTTGATTTTAGAAAAGACGTTGGAAAATAAAAAAAAAAATATTTTGTCCAATATAATGGATAAATCCATTGAAAAGGTTAAAGAGATTTTTGGCGATACTTTGACTTCGTCAAATCATCGATAACATCAACCACCGTTATTCCAAAATTGCTAGCCTGTGTCCAAAAAATTCCGATGTGAACGAAGTTGGTGACACAGTGACAGATCTGAGCACAGATTAAATTGAAGACAGTGATGATAACGATAAACAAAATTATCCTGCCGAGTTTTTGAATGAATGTTGTATTATAATACTTCTTCGAAATTTAAATACCAAAAGAGGTCTCTGTAATGGAACGCGGTTAGTTGTGAAAAACCTGAAAAACTAAATTAATCATCGCACAGGTATTGACAGGCACTGACGAACATGAAAAAGTTGTCATACCTAGAATTGATAGAGTTCAGATGTTGTAAAACTAAGCTTTATAGATGGCAAGGGATAAGGTGAATTGGTTAAAAATCCTAAGAAATTGTTTACTAGAAATGTTGTAAACAAAGAAGTTTTATCAAAATAATTTAACGAACATGTTTTCAAATAAAAACCTTTGTATATAAATTCTATAAATTTTTTGTCACATTTTCTACTCTAAATGGTTTCTTCCCGTCGTAGGACGGGCTTTTTTACTAGTAATAAGATATTCCACAATGGAACTAAAATCTTTCTTAAGGGGAAAAAAAAGGGAAAACTTTTTGTTGTTTTCATTTTAACTGACAAAGAGTTAATTTTTTTTTAAAAAATGTACATTGTGATTGTGTTTGAACAAAAAAAAATAATGGTTTGAATATTGTTTCGAGTCTTGCTGTTTCCTGATTACGTAAGTTTTGATCGAATATCTGAAAATATAAAACGTCTTAAATAACGTCTTATAATTACACAAATAATCGAAAAATGTTTGATTTTGGCTTAAATTATCAATATATTTTTTGTTGATTTTGAAATATTATCTATTAAAATAAGTAATAATTTAATTAAAAAATGCCACAATATTATGATTTATTGTACTTCAACACATTGTTTTTGAGTTTGTTCTAAGGTGATGATAAACATTTTCTTTCAGTGGTTCTTATATTTATATACCAACGCTTACTATAAATAGCACTCGAAAATAAACGATTTCTTTTCTTATCTGAAAATGCGAATTTAATAAAAGATTTCTTATCGCAACTTATCGCCTCGCCACATGCCGTTTGTGTAAATATCGCTAGCAGAGAGATAATGTTTCGCTTCTTTCAAGAAGTTGAAAATGAAGACGATGCGGGTTGAAATATGAAATTGTTGATTTTTTTTTTCTTTTTCATTTATGTAGATTTATTGAAAAGTTTTTAGTTATTTGTTTTTCTTACAATATTGTAAGAAGTGTGGTTTACAACAAAAGTAGAAAGTACAAAAACCAAAACTTTACATAAGTGAGTAACGTAGTGATGGTGATAACGATGATGATGATGATGATGATTGAAAATTCTCTCTGAAAAGCTCGCTAACAAATTACTGACAACCTGCCTTGAAAATGCAAAATTATCTTTTGTTAAATTTTATGAACTCTGCGGCTTGTTTTCATTCATAAAACCAGAAGAAAACAAGCTGAAAAGTTTTACTGAAATTGTGGGTGGAAATTTTTTCATTGAACTTCATTTCAATTTGAATTTGTAATTTAAGTAAAAAGTTGTATTTTTCTTCATTACAATTCAAATCAATTAATGTGGTTAAACTTTTGACTGCACAAACTTTCGTTTAAACTTGCAAACTTTCGTCTAAACTTTAAACCAAACAGCTATATCGACTTTAAAGTTTAAGTGATTGTGGCAAATTTCACGGAAGTCAATTCAAGTTTATACTATAAGATTTCTTATTAACTAAATAGAAATTCTAAAGAAAAAAAAAAACAAACAAATTGACTCTTAATTAAATGGAAATTTCATTTAAAAATTCTAAACAAAGTACCAGCGGCAAAAGTTGACAAAAGCTCTTTTGTTTTGTCTGTTATAGTGTCTAAGTATTGGTTATATCTTTCAGAATTTTCACAGCATGCATGCATTCAATGCATTCACTTCAATGAATATTCATGAAAGATATCATAGATATTAATGAAAAGCTTTCATTTTGCTGAGCAGAGCTGAAAGGTATGCTCTACTGGCACTAATTTAGAGCTTTAACCTTTAAAACTTATCTTAAAACTGCCATCAAAAAGTTAAAATAAATACTTTCTGTAGAATTACAAAGTCATAACAAAGGTGAAGTTGGTGGATGAGTTTAATTTAATTGAACACCTACACACGACATTCTCTCCGAAGAGGAAAGCTTACATTTTTGATGCTGTCACATCAGAGACAGCAGATTTAATTGGCTTTAAAAAGCTTTGCTTCGACACGTTAAAAGTTAAACTTTTAATAAATAATATTGCAATATTTTTGCTTTCATCTTAATATAATTTTGTCATCACTTTTGTTTTTATCATGTTCATCTTATGATGTTTTCTGCATAAATTTCAACAGAAACTTCCTTAAGCTCTAAGATAATTTGCAGAAATCAATCGCAAAATTACATCAGTTAATCATCATCATTATCATCAGCAGTTAATCAAATATTTAAGGGTCATTAACAATAAGCTCCATTAATGTTAATTCTAGGAAATCTATTTCTCCTTTTAAATTCCAAGAATTCTATTTTCGTTCGTGCAGCTGTAGCTTATCAAAGATTTGGCAATTAAGTCTCATAATTAAAATGTTTATATGTGACAAAAAGCTTTTCGCAAATGTGTTAAAAATAAACTTTAGAGTCATATAAAATTGTTTAGATCACACAATAAATCTGAAAAATGTTCGTCTTATTATTTGGTTTTCTTATCTTTATGTTCTTTCACTTGCGTTGGTTTTCTTGAATTATGATTCAGAAAATGAACGCATTATGTTGCTGTCATACATAGATTAGTTATGAAAAAAAAAACACTAGACATTTTAAATCTAAATACACTGTTGTAGTTTTTGGTTTTGCGATAGACCAACCTTTTCGGAGAGTCCCCCGAGAACTGATATTCGATATCAATATCAATATCAACATCAACATCAACATCGATATCAACATCGATATCAATATCAATATCAATATCAATATCAATATCAATATCAATATCAATATCAATATCAATATCAATATCAATATCAATATCAATATCAATATCAATATAAATATCAATATCAATATCAATATCAATATCAATATCAATATCAATATCAATATCAATATCAATATCAATATCAATATCAATATCAATATCAATATCAATATCAATATCAATATCAATATCAATATCAATATCAATATCAATATCAATATCAATATCAATATCAATATCAATATCAATATCAATATCAATATCAATATCAATATCAATATCAATATCAATATCAATATCAATATCAATATCAATATCAATATCAATATCAATATCAATATCAATATCAATATCAATATCAATATCAATATCAATATCAATATCAATATCAATATCAATATCAATATCAATATCAATCATATATCAATATCAATATCAATATCAATATCAATATCAATATCAATATCAATATCAATATCAATATCAATATCAATATCAATATCAATATCAATATCAATATCAATATCAATATCAATATCAATATCAATATCAATATCAATATCAATATCAATATCAATATCAATATCAATATCAATATCAATATCAATATCAATATCAATATCAATATCAATATCAATATCAATATCAATATCAATATCAATATCAATATCAATATCAATATCAATATCAATATCAATATCAATATCAATATCAATATCAATATCAATATCAATATCAATATCAATATCAATATCAATATCAATATCAATATCAATATCAATATCAATATCAATATCAATATCAATATCAATATCAATATCAATATCAATATCAATATCAATATCAATATCAATATCAATATCAATCATATATCAATATCAATATCAATATCAATATCAATATCAATATCAATATCAATATCAATATCAATATCAATATCAATATCAATATCAATATCAATATCAATATCAATATCAATATCAATATCAATATCAATATCAATATCAATATCAATATCAATATCAATATCAATATCAATATCAATATCAATATCAATATCAATATCAATATCAATATCAATATCAATATCAATATCAATATCAATATCAATATCAATATCAATATCAATATCAATATCAATATCAATATCAATATCAATATCAATATCAATATCAATATCAATATCAATATCAATATCAATATCAATATCAATATCAATATCAATATCAATATCAATATCAATATCAATATCAATATCAATATCAATATCAATATCAATATCAATATCAATATCAATATCAATATCAATATCAATATCAATATCAATATCAATATCAATATCAATATCAATATCAATATCAATATCAATATCAATATCAATATCAATATCAATATCAATATCAATATCAATATCAATATCAATATCAATATCAATATCAATATCAATATCAATATCAATATCAATATCAATATCAATATCAATATCAATATCAATATCAATATCAATATCAATATCAATATCAATATCAATCATATATCAATATCAAAATCAAGATCAAGATCAAGATCAAGATCAAGATCAAGATCAAGATCAAGATCAAGATCAAGATCAAGATCAAGATCAAGATCAAGATCAAGATCAAGATCAAGATCAAGATCAAGATCAAGATCAAGATCAAGATCAAGATCAAGATCAAGATCAAGATCAAGATCAAGATCAAGATCAAGATCAAGATCAAGATCAAGATCAAGATCAAGATCAAGATCAAGATCAAGATCAAGATCAAGATCAAGATCAAGATCAAGATCAAGATCAAGATCAAGATCAAGATCAAGATCAAGATCAAGACGAAGATCAAAATCAAGATCAAGATCAAGATCAAGATCAAGATCAAGATCAAGATCAAGATCAAGATCAAGATCAAGATCAAGATCAAGATCAAGATCAAGAACAAGATCAAGATCAAGATCAAGATCAAGATCAATATCAAGACCGAGATCAAGATAAAGATATGTATCAAGACCGAGATGAAGATAAAGATCTAGATATATGTAGATAAAAACCAAGACAAAGATCAAGATCAAGTTCTACATCAATTTCAAGTTAAAATCAAAATAAAAGCAAGGTCCAAATCAAAACTTAAATAGGGACCGAAAACAAGCATTTAGCCAAGGAAATCAAAGCAAGTATTAGCAAAAGATTTAGACAGGAGTAGGAAAAGGATTTTCACATACTTTGGGATAATGATAAGGATTAGGATAAAGATTTGAACAATGATTTAGTCATATATTTGGGCAAAGAGCTCAACAGGGCTTTTGCAAAGGAGTAAGACAAGTATTAAAATAACAATAAGTAATACTTGTTGTAAATGGATGCAGATTTAGATAGAATTGTAACATACACAGAGGGAAAAACCTATGGACTCAATACATAAATTTATGTACTCATCGCATAGTTTTCTGCACACAAAAATTTTACATTTTTCATGTATTGAGTACATGTTAAAATCTTTATTGACTACATAATGCTTTCAAGCGGTTATGTAGTCAACAAAGAATTTTATGTACTCATCGCAAACTGTTATAAATAATTTTATGTAATGAGTAAAGATCTTATGTACGTATTACATAGATTATTGACTCAGTACATTCATAATTTACTCATTACATATTTGGAGTACATAATTTTATGCAATGAGTACATACATTATTTACTCATTACATATTTTAAATGCATAATTTTATGTAATGAGTACATACATAATTTACTCATTACATATTTTTAGTGCATACATTTATTTAATGAGTACATCACCCAAATCACCCTCTTAACAAATGCAATAAATAACTTAATAAAGAAATGACTAGATTTCACAAAATAATTGCCAATTACTTATAGAAACCCAGCCATTCATTTCTTATCCAATCATCGCTTTTGTTCTAGAGTACAGTGGATAAACTCATTCCCACTCTGATTTTCTAGAGGCTTAAGAGGTGTTGCTTATTTGAAAATCAAGAAACGAATGACATAAAACAGCAAAATCGTGTGCCGATGTGCAAGAGATACGTGTACTGAGTCCATATGTTATGTACTGAATAAATGTGTCACTTCAATCGTATAAGAGGGACGTGTACTGAGTCTATATTTTATGTATTGAGTAAAGTTTTTGTAAAAAATTACATAACACGTTGATTGAGTACACGTTGCTTGTATCTATTGAAGTCTGCTATGTATTCAACACATAACATGATGTATTGAATACATTTTTTATTCATTTTAAAAAGTGAATAAATTGATATGTAGTCAGTACACGCTTCCTTTACTCAGTAAATACTGCTCTTGTTGCGTTCTCATACAAGTTGCAGTGCATAGATTTTACATAGCTGTCTCTGTACTGACTACATAACTTTTTCCCTTAGTGTAACAAGGATCGGAACAAGTATTAAAACAAAGATGAAAACAAACATATCGCACACTAAATACAAAACAGTCACAACTCGAAATTTTTTTATATCGAATTTTGTTATAAATCAATTCACAAAACACATATCTCACTATCTTTTTAAATTTTTTTCTTTATTGACTGGAAGAATGAAGTTTGTGAGTTTAAATAACAAAAGCTTTTCTTCTGCAGTTACAACCAAAGAGTTTCATTTTTCGTTTCTCCTGAAAAGTCATGTTTTTTGAGTAGTGACTGTTTTGTATTAAGTGTGCGATATATATCAATATCAAAACCAGAAGCTTATTCGAACCCGAAGCCGAACGAAAAGGATAAGGTTAAGGTTGAGGTTGAGGTTGAGGTTGAGGTTGAGGTTGAGGTTGAGATTGAGGTTGAAGTTGAGGTTGAGGTTGAGGTTGAGGTTGAGGTTGAAGTTGAGGTTGAGGTTGAGGTTGAGGTTGAGGTTGAGGTTGAAGTTGAGGTTGAGGTTGAGGTTGAGGTTGAGGTTGAGGTTGAGGTTGAGGTTGAGGTTGAGGTTGAGGTTGAGGTTGAGGTTGAGGTTGAGGTTGAGGTTGAGGTTGAGGTTGAGGTTGAGGTTGAGGTTGAGGTTGAGGTTGAGGTTGAGGTTGAGGTTGAGGTTGAGGTTGAGGTTGAGGTTGAGGTTGAGGTTGAGGTTGAGGTTGAGGTTGAGGTTGAGGTTGAGGTTGAGGTTGAGGTTGAGGTTGAGGTTGAGGTTGAGGTTGAGGTTGAGGTTGAGGTTGAGGTTGAGGTTGAGGTTAAGGTTGAGGTTGAGGTTGAAGTTGAGGTTGAGGTTGAGGTTGAGGTTGAGGTTGAGGTTGAGGTTGAGGTTGAGGTTGGGGTTCAGGTTGAGGTTGAGGTTGAGGTTGAGGTTGAGGTTGAGGTTGAGGTTGAGGTTGAGGTTGTGGTTAAGGTTGAGGTTGAGGTTGAGGTTGAGGTTGCAAATTTTATGACAAGCAATTAAATAAAAGAACAAATATTAATTTTTTGAGGTTTTGTATTAAAATTTTTGATTTCAGCGAACAATTTCTGTAAGTTTCAACCCGTGATCGCATTGCTTAATCTAATGTTTTCACTTCTGTATAAGTTTTTTTTAATTTGATACACTCAGAAAAAAGTTTATCGGAATGTGATAAAAAAGGCATCATATTTAGAAAAGAATGGTCGAGACTTTGCTCCAGAGAATGCTATTCTCTAATTGCGATACTAAAAAATCTCTAAAAATGATAAAAAGCTTCCTTGAAAAAGAAAAATATGTAAAAATATATCGTTTTTAGAGAAAAATACTTTTTATTTTTGAGAAAAGATTTGTTTTTATTGAAGAAAATACTTCTCATAGTGAATTTTTTATCAAATTATAAGAAAAAATTTTAATATTCAATAAATTTTTCTCTATAAATGAGAATTTTTGTGCAAGAAAAATACTTATCATTAGACATTGAAATATTTCCGTTTCCTAGAAGTAAAGAAATGTTTCTTCAAAAATGTGAAAATTTATTCTAATTGAAGAAAATTTTATTTGAAAAAGAGAAAATTGCTATTATCGAAAACAGAGAAATTTTTTACTGGAGCGTGGTATAAGTTTTTTTCTCAGTGTAGCTTATAGTTTTGGATTTTTTACCAAATTGTATTTTATCTACGTTTCAAATTATTTAAAGCTATCTGGACTTTTTCATTTTTTTTTGCACATTGTTGACTTTTGCATATTGTTTCTATGGCATTTGATGTTGTTTAAATGATTTGCTTGATTGTGCTGCAGAAACAATTTCATACGTGTCTTAGTCAATTGAATTGAAAATAAGTTTAATTTTCAAAAGCAAATCAGAATCTTGAAAATAAATTTAAGAGTTTTTTGGCATTCAGTCTATGTTCTGTTGTTACGAAAGTTTTAATTTAAATTTTCAATAAATAACGACTGTCTCAAAGTTCGAATTCGACATATGCTGAAGGTTGTTTAATCAAAGTTTAAAGAAAATTGTAACTTTCTTTTAAGCATGAAGTGGTGTTAATTATGCTCCTTGTGAGCTTGCTCGCAAAAACTTTCTTTTTGAATGAAACATATTCGAACATTTGGAATTGCAATTTCGATAATTATGCACGCGACAAATATTAAACAACTTAAAGAAGTCTGATAAAACAGCAACAAATATTAGCGTAGATGGAAAAATATAGCATTGAGTTGGCATTATTTTGTTTACTTTAGGTTGGACCAATAAATATGAATAAAAATAAATATATTGAAAAAGTAAAGAGCTTGTCTGTAGAAAAAATAGAATTTTTTTTAAACGTTTATTAAATCTTTTGCGTATGGAAAGTGTTGAACTAAGCTTGTTGCTTAGTGAAATCCAGATTGTGTGGATTTTAGATACTTAGAACGATCATTGTAAGCTTAGCAAATTTTAACGGGTTTGTTATCTTGTTGCAAGCAGCTATTATAAGCTTTTAAGCGCTTTTTCTTTGAATTAAGTTCTATGATATGTTCAGCAACTGATGTTTCGACATTATTTTTTTTTAATTTCCACTTATAAACGGCTTTATTGAACCTAAATGTATTTTTTTGTTTTTTATCTGACTACATTCAGCGATACCATCCATCCATACATACCGCCTCCATTCGTGGATCTTTTAGTAAATATTAACAGGAATTTTTCGCTCATTCTCCACCAACATTTGCTATACAATAACTTTTAACATGAATTCAGCGCAACAACACTGCAACAATTTAATCTTTGCAGCAATATCTTCAACATGCAGACAAACACGTGCTACATTCAGTATCAGTGTGCATCGAGCACGTGTTATTGTGCTGCTGCTGCTACCTTTTGTACTCACTTTAAGTCAATTTATTGCCATTTTAAATTTTTTTGTAATGAAATAAAATATGAGAATTGATTTATATATATATTGAATGCTTTACGACAAAAACTTTGGATGTTTTATATATTAAAGAACGTTGCTTTAACAAGAAATGCAGTCAGCACAGCAGTGCAAGAAACAATATTGTAAATATTTACATTAAAACTTTAATATGGCAAAACTTTTCAGGAAGTAGCTTTTATGTAAGGAATGTTTTATGTATAGCAATACTAAAGATTGGGTAATTGTGACGTTTAAGCAAACGAAGAAATCTTTGGTTGTTTGCATAAAGCAGTTGTTTCGTTTAAACGGTTTATCACAATTGGAATTCTGAAGTTTACTTGAATATGAAACACTTGCCCTCATATATTCATGAAATACATGAATATCGATTTGATTTTTGTAATAATATAAACAAAACAATCTTTCAAATATATATAATTCAACTAAGGTTTAGAGCAATTACGTGTTAAAATAATAGTTTTATATGTCAAAATTAAATATAACATGTGTTTGAGTACACCTAGAAAAATACTTAAGTAAAACAGCAACACCAAATATTTTTTTTTTTTTTTAATTAATGTTTTTTAAGTTAAACTTATTTTGACATCTATTTTTGACGAAGCAGTTAATTAAACAGAATTAGCATTTCAATAATTAATTTAAAATTGTTGATACTTACACAGCCAAGATTCGAACCCACGTCTTCCGCGTGACAGTCTAGCACACTTCCATTGAGCTATTGTAAAATATAAGTTTTATTGAATTATGCTCACAACCGAGAGCATCATGTATTATTGCTCATTCGTACATCATCGTCAAGCAACGATTTCGTGTTGTAGCATCAAAAAGAAAATGAAAAGAACATTACTTTAAGTTTTCTTTTAAAGTAAAGCAGATTCCTTTCAAATAGCTTTGAAAAGTAAATTGCATTAAATTTAAAAGAAAATGCAGTACATTTTTTTCTCTGTGTACTCACTAAGAAAACGTTCCCAATCCAGAATCTATATAATTAATGGGCTAAGGTTTTTTGTGACTTCAACTCCTCCCAGACCAATGATTTTGAATTGAGACCGATTTTATCGATTCAGATGTTATTAAATTGGTTTAGGCTATAGATGTGGAAACCACTTTTAAAAATTGTGATTTAGCTTCAGGGAATTCGCAACCTTTTAAAAGAGAAAAGAGTGGTGACCGTGGCGTGCAGGTTAAGTGTGTGGCTTAGCACGCTCGGAGCCCGAGTTCGATCCCCAGTCGCGGCGAAAAGTTTTTTCAATAAAAAAAATTTTCTGATCGGTCACCACCTCTCTGCAGAAAATGACAAACCTCAGAGAGTAAATAATGTCATGTAAAGCTTGTTGAGAACATGAACTTAAGCCGTTCGGAGTCGGCATAAAACATGTAGGTCCAGTTCTCGGTCAATTGTGTGCAAAAAATTTAATAAAACACACAACACAATTGATCATAAGAACCTCGGTCAAAGTCCTTTCAAGGGCTGAAATGACCAATTTGTTTTTTTTTTTTTTTTTTTTTTTTAAAGTGAAATCAAATTTGTGTGCACAAATCCGCTATTTAATCGATTTGAAATTTGGTTTGAGGAAAGCTTATGACAATGTTTTTTTTTTGGTGTCCCGAAAAACAGCCAAAATGGTCTTTTAGCTATAAAATTAGTATTTCTAGTCCAATGATGAAGTGCAGTATATCGTTGTATAGGTCTGAAAGAATACTATATCGTATTCTGTGGTTTCGTTGGCATCAGATGTCATCTGCAAGCAGTTAATTTGTAATTTTTATTTGTAATTATAAATCGAAATTATGGGGTACCTAGAAAAAAAATTGACCAACAACACCAAATAACACGATGTAGTATTCCTTCAGACCTATCCAACGATATCGCCATGATCGGACTTAAAATACTAATCTTTTATAATGTGACACCAAAAAACAAAAATTTCTAAAGTGTTGAAACATTTTCGATATAAGCTTTCATTCTAGGTGGTGTCTTTTTTATTCATTTTTTTTTTATCGCTTTTAAAATAATCAAGTAGCCGACGATATGGCTTTATTTTTCTATTTTGTCGATGTGCTCGTCAATGTGTCCCGTTCATTAGTCTGCCATGAGAGATCACGGTTTAAATATATTCATGAACGTTCGATCTCTTAAGTATTTCTCATAATAAAATACAATCACAAACTGAGATATCATGAGAAGATTGCACTTTTAATCATTCAAAAGTGAGTACTTTACTTCGGTTGCTTGGTTATAAAAAGACGGGAGTCTATAAATAGATTTGGTTACACAAACAACTTTGTATGCTTTATACAAGAAATTTGTAATTATGTAATTATAAATATGCAAGTTTTCAGCTACGTACATTTTTATTACGTCATTTATCATTTTTTTTCGTTGAATTATTACTTATTGCTTCTCAGTTTATCTCGAAATGGGCATATAAATAATATGAAATAGGCAAACTCCTCTCGGATTTGTAAATATCGATTCAAAAACCTATGGATCATGAAGTTGAACATCTTATCTCTGTTTTGTTTTTACCTTTGAGTGACCTTCAATTGACCTTAATTTAGCATTCACAAACTGACCTTGAATTCAGAATCAGAGACCCCAAAAAAGCTACCTTAATGTAAACAAACTGACCTCGGATCGAAACCAGCCACCAAAAGAATCTTCATATCAGGAAACTGGGTATCGCATGTTTTTTTTTTTAATTTTTATTTTGTTATGGCTTCAATATTAACTGATAATTGACCTCGAATTCGGAATCAGGCGAGCCGAAAATCCTATATATCAGCAAGCTTGACATAATATTTCTGCGTTTTTAAATTTTAACCTTGGAATGAGCTTGAAATATACTTAATACAGGCAAACTGACATCGGATTCCAAATCAGTGACCCAAAAAACGTATATACCAGAAAGCTCACATCTTCTTTCGGGTTTTTTTTCAAAATCAGCGACCTAAAGAATCTATATATTAGAAAGCAAGACATAGTTTCTCCTTTTTTTTTTATTCTGATCTTGGAACGACCAGAAATTGACCTTAATATAGAGAAACTGACCTCGTTTTCAAAATCCGCAAGCAAAAATCTTTATATCAGGAAGCTGGACATCGTATTTCAGCTTTTTCTTTAAATTTACCTTTAAATGACCTTGAAATATCCTCAAGACTGACAAACTGACCTCGCATTTGGAATTAGCGTCCCAAAAACCTATGTATCAAGAAGTTGCATATCGTGTTTCAGTTTTGTTTTAATTTTGACCTTGAAATCACCTTATTACTGGCAAACTGACCTCAGATTCGGAATCAGCGACCCCAAAAACGTATATAGCATGAAGTTTGGCACAGTTAATCTGTTTTTTTTTATTTTGGCCTTGGAATGACCTTCAATTTAACCTCATTACAGACAAACTGTCCTCGGATTCGGAACCAGCGACCCAAGACAAATGCTTGTGTTTAACCAACAGAGATAAAATTTGGTACGATTGTTTTTTTATAACAAAACGAAGACTTTTTGATAAATGGACGTCATCCGGCCACGGTCACGCCTACCTCCCATGCAACCACAAAATTAAAAACTGCATAAATAAGCTTATGTTTGTCTTACAGACATGAAATGTGGTACATATGCATTTTATAACAAAGCGAAGTTGTTTTTGAAAAATACACGTTATCCTCCCACGGACACGCCTATCTCCGATACAACCCAACATATTTAAAACTCCATAAACAAGCTTATGTTTAAACTACAGAAATAGAATTTGGTATGTATGTATTTTATACCAAAACTATAATGTATGCAAAAATTGAGCGTAATCCATCCACGAACACGCCTACCTCCCATACAACGCTCAAAATCGAAAACACTTAAGGCATTAGCATGTGAGCTACAGGATTTAAACTTGGTATGTGTAAATTTTTCATCAAACTTGAAATGCATATAAAATATGGACCTAATCCGCCCACGGACACGCCCATTTTCAATACTATTATACTATTACTATTATTATACTTTTTATACTTGGTATGTGTAAATTTTTCATCAAACTTGAAATGCATATAAAATATGGACCTAATCCGCCCATGGACACGCCCATTTTCAATACTATTATACTATTTTGAATAAGTAGGTTTAGGGTATTTCCGATTTTAGACCGACTTTAGACTTTCTTTACTTGTTTTTTTTTTCAAATCGATTTTTTGAAAAAAACATAACTGTTTTGCATTAATTAACAGTCCTTTTCCTGCGTACTTTTCTTTTAGTTTTTAGAAAAAAAAAAAATAAATTTGAAATGCAGCATAAAGCACTTTAAATACAATCTCATACCATGGTCTAAAATTTTCTTCAATTCTCAAAAGTAGCATTAATTTTCAAAATTATTAAAACTTTTTGGTCCAGGAACACGTTATAAAAATATATGGTATCATTCCAAGCCTGGGAATTTAGAACATAATTTTAGTACAATTCTTAATGTAGCGAAATTTTACTAAACGAAGTTGATATTGATATGTTGAGTTCACTAATAATAGTTGATAATTTAACAACAAAAACTTGTTTTTTAAGTGATTCCTAAGCAACTCACTATTTATTTTATATGAATAGAAATTTAGGACACAAGGAATTCTTTACATAAGCAATTCCAAACAAAAGAAATTCGAGTTATTTCAAAGAAATAACATAAAAAATGCATCAAATGTGAACTATTAATAACATTTAGATTTTAAAAATTCTTGATGTAATGAATTCTTTATATTGACAATTTTGTTACACGATGTTGACATAAAAAAAACATCGTTTGACATAAAAAAAACAAAACATAGTCCACTAATAAAAGTTGGTAATATAACAACAAATGCTAGTTTGTTAAATGATTCCTAAGCAATTTACTATTGTTTTTATATGAAAAAAAAAAAAAAAAAATCAGGACATAAGGAATTCTTTACATGAGCAATTCCAAACACAAAAAGTTCTAGTTATATCAAATAAATGACATGAAAAATATATTGAATGTGAAATATTTACAGCATTTGGATTTGAAACATTCTTAATGCAAGGAATTCTTTGTATAGAGAAATGTTACTAAACGAAGTTGATATTGATAAGTTGAGTTCACTAATAATAGTTGATAATTTAACAACAAAAACTTGTTTTTTAAGTGATTCCTAAGCAACTCACTATTTATTTTATATGAATAGAAATTTAGGACACAAGGAATTCTTTACATAAGCAATTCCAAACAAAAGAAATTCGAGTTATTTCAAAGAAATAACATAAAAAATGCATCAAATGTGAAATATTAATAACATTTAGATTTTAAAAATTCTTGATGTAATGAATTCTTTATGTTGACAATTTTTGTTACACGATGTTGACATAGAAAAATTGAGTCCACTAATAAAAGTTGGTTATATAACAACAAATGCTAGTTTGTTAAATGATTCCTAAGCAATTTACTATTGTTTTTATATGAAAAAAAAAAAAATCAGGACATAAGGAATTCTTTACATGAGCAATTCCAAATAAAAAAAGTTCTAGTTATATCAAATAAATGACATAAAAAATGTATTGAATGTGAAATACTTAGAGCATTGGATTTTAAACATTCTTGATGTAAGGAATTCTGTATGTTGAGAATTTTTATTATACAAAGTTGATAAAGATAAGTTGAATCCACAAATAAAATTTGATTATTTAACAACAAAAGCTATTGTTTTGATATAAATATTAATTCAGGGCATAAGAAATTCTTTATATGAGCAATTCCAAACACAAGAAATTCTAGTTTTTTCAAAATAAATGACGAAAAACATGTTTGGAATGTGAAATATCTACAGAATTTGAATTTTAAACATTCTTGATGTAAGGAATTCTTTATGTAGAGAATTTTTTTATAAGTTGAGTTTAATAAAATAATAGTTGGTTATTTAACAAGAAAAACTTGTTTCTGAAGTGTTTGCTGAGCAACTCGCTATTGCTTTCATGTAAAAAGAAATTCAGCACATAAGGAATTCTTTACATGAGTAATTCAAAACACAAGAAATTCTAGATATTTCAAATAAATGACATGAAAATTGTACGGAATGTTAAATATCTACAGCATTTGAATTTTTTTAAATTCTTGATGTAAGGAATTCTTCATGTATAGAATTTTAATAATAAGAAGTTGATACTCGTATAGATAAGTTAAGTGCACAAATGAAAGTTGGTTATTTAACAACTCAAACTTTTTTGTTTAAGGGATTCCTTAGCAACTTGCTTTTAGTTTTATTTTAAAAGAAATTCAGCACATAAGGAATTCTTTATATGAACAATTACAAATACAAAAAATGCTAGCTATTTCAAATACATGACATAAAAATGCATGGAATGTGAAATATTAACAACACTTAGATTTTTTAAATTGTTGACATAAGAAATTCTTTATATAGAGAATTCTTATTATAAAAAGTTGATAAAGATTAACAAAAGTTGATAAAGTTGATAATTCCAAATACAAAAAATGCTAGCTATTTCAAATAAATGACATAAAAAGGCATGGAATGCGAAATATTAACAACACTCAGATTTTTAAAATTCTTGATATAAGGAATTCTTTATATATAGAATTGTTATTATAAAAAGTTGATAAAGATAAGTTGAGTCCACTTATAATAGTTGGTAATTTAACAACAAAAACTTTGTTAAGTGATGACTGTGCAATTTATTATAGCTTTTATATGAAAATAAATTCAGAACATTAGGAATTCTTGACATAAGTAATTCCAAACACAAGGAATTCTAGTTATATCAAATAAAAGACATGAAAAATGTATGGAATATAAAATATTAACAGAATTTGGATTTTAAACATTCTTGATGCAAGGAATTCTTTATGTAGAGAAATATTTTGATAAGAAGTTGATAAAAATAAATTGAGTTCTCTAATAATAGTTTGTTAATTAACAGCTAAAACTTATGTGGTAAGTGATAGCAACTCACTATTACTTTTAAATGAAAAGAAATTCAGAATATAAGGAATTCTTGATATTCGAAATTCCAAACACAAAGAATGACAAGCATTTCAAAATCAAAAACAAAAAAGTTCTTAGAATTAAAAAAATACTATAAAGCAAGAACTTTTATGTAGAAGTAATTTTTTGTTTGTGTATAAAAAAGAATTCAGTACATAAGGAATGTTTTTTAATTTAAATAAATCACTCCAAGTTAAACTACCGACTACCGACTGTCCTAGCCACGTACCGAAAATAACTGCTGTTTTACAATTTTCAAATGAAAAAGACATAATGAAAAAATTGTCGAAGGACCTTTTTCAAATATACCATAATGATAAAAATGGCCCAGCTTCACGAATATTAAGTGCCTTTTAAATTTTCGACTGATTCCATATAAGTTAAAATTAAACTGTTATTTCTTGCCTTTTATTTTTTCCGGCAAAAATAACGGTTATTTTTTACTTTTATTTAATCGTTCAAATATAACAGTTATTTTGTGACTTTTATTTTTTGGTCAAAAATATCAGGCAATTTGTGTTTTTTTAAAGATGGCTTGACCGGTTAAAAAATTATTGATACCATGTGTACAATGTGCGCACCGATGAGACGAAAATAATTATATCAATAGTGCTTAACTCGGTAAAACGGCTTTTGAAAAAATATAAATTGCCTGATATTTTTGACCGAAAAAATAAGAGGCAAAAAATAACTGTTATTTTTGACCGAAAAAATAAAAGGCAAAAAATAACTGTTATTTTTGACCCATAAAATAAAAGTCTAAAGTAACTGTTATATTTGCCCGAAACAATAAAAGGCACAAAATAACTTTTAGTATTGTCGGAAAAAATAAAAGTTAAATGATAACAGTTAATATGTGACTTTTTCGATAGAAACCATAGCCGGTACGCTCCCTGGATATAAATATTGAATCAACAGATTATTCCATTTCGTATTGATTAAATTTCTTTTCAGATACTTTCTCTCACTTTTTCACACTAAAATCTCTCTTATTTCTTACTGTTTAAGAAGTTTCACTTCTGCCACGTGTACCTTGCTACACGCGAGATTTTTTTTTTATTTTGTTTTTATATTGTAATTTTAAATTGTGTTTGGTACCTTATATTGGTACTCCTAGCAGTTGCTACTTATAATCCCTCATGCCGAAGATCTTCGGTAAGAATCTGTTATGAAAAGGATTGAATATTTTTAAAATATAAAAAAAATAAATATGTAATTGATTCAACATTTCAAGTAATAAAAAACGCTTTCACTCTGACTAGAATCGAAACTTGAATCAAAAGCTTCAAGTATCGCATCGCTTATAGTACTCACTCTTCCATCAGCCTAAGAGGACTCCAGATTTGTGAATCGCCAGACACCCAGTAGTAATAAGTTCGTATAATCAAGAAACAAATCGTCTAGTCTGTTAGTGTTTTGTTATGTTACAAACTTTTTTTCGTATCAATCCGAAATATAATTCAAATTAAAAATATAATTTTTAAACAATATTCTTTTTTAAAACATAAAGAACTTTATTTAAGTTCAAATAAAATTTTTAATGTTTGCACTATATATGATCCTTAATGTCAAATATGCTTTAAGTTCCTTGTAGAACTTCCAGACACCGTTTTATTTCTCACCGTTTTATTAACCAATGAAATATCTTCTGGTAAATGAGCTCAATTCTATTTCTTAGACATAATAAATAATATGTTCAAAAAAATTGATGGCCGAGTGTCAAATTATATCAAATCACTTATTCAATCATTATCTGCTTAACTTTATCGCAGAGCTAATTGAATTTCTTAATAAATTCTATGAGTTTTATGTGTTTTATTTAACGTCCTTCACTAGCCGGTGGCTCAAATGGCGACATCAACTTAACCATCACCCCCTCAAAAGACGATGACGACGATACTTCGATGGGTGTCATATTGAAGAAGCCTTCTTCTATTTAATGATATTTCCTTTTGTGGGCTTGTCCATTTAACTACCGTTTTTCGGTTTTTGTTTTTGTTGTTGTTGTTGTTGCTTTTGTTGACACTCTGCAAATAGTAAATTTGTTAGTTAAGATTATTTGTTAAACGCCTCGCAATGGGCGGCCATTAGCGTTAATCGCCAGTAAGTCCTTATTTCATTTTTTTTCTGTTTCTTTTTTTTTTTTTTTTTGGTTTTCGTTTTTTTATTTTTGTCATACTTGTTTCCACTTATTTTACTCTACTTAAGTCTTGTTTATTTTCTATTTGTTTTGTAATTTTCTATTGCTTACGGGTTGTTTCCTCGGTAAGTAATTCTAACAATTTATTGCTAATGATTTGTTTGTCTTTGTTGGTGTGTTTGTCATAAAAACTATGAGATATATTCGAACTTTTGGTTTTTAGGTGAGGTTCACAGGTTTGCAGTCTTAGCAACAACAACAAAATATGCCCAATTAATGGTTACTTAAAAGTAATCAATTGATTGTAATCAATTGATTGCAATCAATTGTTGTTATAAAACTGTTAAGCATAACATTTTCTATCTTGTGGCAATAAGTATCAACAAGTATGCATACTTCAAACCAAACTTTAAGCACAGCTTTTAAAGTTCAATGCATTTTAAACATTGTGTGGATGAGCTTCTAAGCTACTAGTTGTTATTTTTTTGTTTGTATTTTTAAAATAACTGATGTCTCTAGCGTATTCTTAGCACTGCAATAACAACTAATAAGTCAGCAACATTTGCATTTTGTCGCCAACGCTAGAATGCAAGAACAGCAATGCACGATATGCAATTTGGACGTTTTAACGAGGTGGCGATATAAAACGCAAGACCGGAAGCAATGCAAGTTTAACGCACAAGTAGGCAAAAATAATTTTTACTGCTATAGTTTTTTATTGCAATTGTTCTTGTTGTATTTTATATGTTGTTTTCTTCTACGCTGCAGCTGAAATTTATGCGCGAAATCAAAAATTGACAGTGAGTAGGTTTTGCAATGTGCATAAAATGCATGCTTTTTTTAAGGAAGAAAATTGAAAAGGAAGAAGCAGAACATTATCAAAAATTAGTTTGGTTTTTACACGGAGAAAAATTTCGGCTTGTTATGTGTTTGAAGGTAACCAAAATATGTTTGTGGATGACGTTGCAAATAAAGTTTACTTTAAAATAAACAAGCAAAATCCCGGCATTTGTCCCGGTTCCCAATTCAGAAAATAAAAAAATCATTTAAAATTAAATGTTTTTTATATGTTGATAATACAAATATTTAATATACTTTAGCAATATTGATATAGTAACAATATGAGATAATATCTTACACTGAGGCAAAATTACATTAAAATTTAAAGAAAAAACTTTCAAACTAAAACTAAATGTGCCGGTTTCCAGCCGGCGAAAATTTATTTTTAATTAAAAGAAAATGTTTTGAGTCTTATTTATAAAAAAAGCTGCATTGATTCTAATGACTTGTCTTTTATTTTTTCAATGAAAATAAATTCTTTTGAATTAAGAGCAAATAATTTATATCTACACGCAAAGAAATTTTTCGTTTACCACAACTGAAAAATTCACCAACTATACTTCGTTTGCGAACTGTATTTGCCGCAATTGAATATTCAGTTGTCATCAATTTAAAAATATTCTTGCTTGAAACGAAAAAACATCGAACTTGAAATTTTATCATTGTTCTCTAAGTTCAAGTTTAGCCGAGTGTCTAGAACTCGATTGACATGGGTTCAATCCCCAACAAGAACACCAAATATTTTTTTTTTTTTTAATTAATGTTTTCTAAGTAAAACTTATTTTGACGGTTATTATTGACGAAGCAGTTAATGAAACAAAATTAGAATTTCAATAATGAAATTAACATTTTTGGTACTTACACAGCCAAGATTCGAACCCACGTCTTCCGCGTAACAGTCTAGCACACTTCCATTGAGCTATTGTGAGATATTGTATATATCTTATAAGATAAAAGTCTTATTGAATCATGCTCACAACCGAGATCATCATGTGTTATTGCTCACTCGTACATCATCGTCAAGCAACGATTTCGTGTTTTAGCATCAAAAAGAAAATTTAAAGAACATTACTTTAAGTTTTCTTTAAAAGTTAAGCCGATTCCTTTCAAACAGCTTTGAAAAGTAAATTACATTAAAATTTAAAAGAAAATTCAGTACATTTTTTTCTCGGTGTAAAATAATATATAAAACAAAATTATAAATTATATGGAATATTTCACGATATGCAGTATTTCAAATTTTAGTTATAAAAAATATGTTTTTTTTTTATAATTTACTTTGCAATTATGTTCTGTTTATTTTCAAAATCCCGGGTTTGATATACCCGCCATAATAGATGCCTATGAAAATCATGAACATTCAATAAAATTGTTGAAAATACGGCACTTATAATTTTCATTTCAAATATCCTCTAAAATAAGGGACGTCCCGCGAAATGCGGAATAAATGGCAAAATTATGTAAGACCTTAAATACTGAATTCTCTAAAGTGTTTGGATCAGATAATTTTTCAACTTAATATTATCTAAATTCTCAATATATATATTAATATAATATAATATTTATATATATATAATATATTCTAAGTTTTCAAACTTTTTTGGGGAAACACGTTTTGAAAGCGGAATATTTGACGGAGTCCTCAATCAATTAAAAACTGGTTTTTGTATAGTAGAGTAGTAGGGTAGATTTGCAAACCTATGCATGTTTCTTGAGCGATTTTCGGCTCAGGCATGTAGAGTTATTAAGACAAATAAAGGAGGAGGTGGTTGGGTAGGCGCCACCCTACACATTTGTTTTTCTTAATAACTTTCTACGCCTGAGACGAAAATCGCCCAGGCAACATATGCCTTAAATTTAATGCGCCCCAACATCATATATAGACTCAGAAAAAGTTTTCTAGGAATATGATAAAAAAGGCATCATATATAGAGAAAAACGGTAACGACATTGCTCCATAAAATGCTTTTATCTAAATGTGATCATAAAAATTCCCTAAAAACAGGGACCGTACCGGTTATGGTTTTTATCAAAAAAGTCAAATATTAACTGTTATGTTTAGCTCTTATTTTTTCCGACAACAATAATAGTTATTTTGTGCCTTATATTTTTTCGGGCAAAGATAACAGTTACTTTTGATTTTTATTTTATCGGTCAAAAATAACAGTTATTTTCTGCCTTTTATTTTTTCGATTAAAAATATAAGGCAATTTGTGTTTTTTCAAAGGCCATTTTACTGACTAAAAAACTATCAATACCATTATTTTGGTCTCATTGGTGATCACGTTTTACATATCGATGGTTAAGTTCACTAATGTGATAAGTAAAAAATTTCAAATGTTCAGGAACGTCGATTTGGTTTTTAAAATCTCAATACAAAATACTAATTTTAACGGGGTACTGACACGCATTCAATGGGTATGCATTTCCAATAAATTAACACAAGATAGATATTATATTGATGGATTGAAAAATGCAGTAAACCTATTTTCGTCAAAAGGTCACTTATTACTTAAGTGCGCTTAACCATCGATATGGTATCAATAGTTTTTTAATCGGACAAGCAGCCTTAAAAAAACACAGATTGCCTGATATTTTTGACCAAAAAAGTCGGTTTTTGAGTCGCAAAATAACTGTTATTTTTGACCGATAAAATAAAAGTCAAAGGTAACCGTTATATATGTCTAAAAAAATAAAAAGCAAAAAATAACAGTTAATTTTTAACTTTTATAGAATCAGTTGAAAATTTAAAAGGCTCTAAATATTCGTGAAGCTGAGGCCATTTGTATCCTAATGGTATATTTGAAAATGTCCTTCGACAATTTTTTCATTGCGTCTTTTTCATTCGAAAATTGTTAAATAACAGTTATTTCGGTCCCTGCCTAAAAACGATTAATAGCTTCCATGAAAAAAATAAATATATAAAAATTTATTGTTTTTAGAGAAAAAGTTTTGTTTTTATTTTTTGAGAAAAGGTTTGTTTTTATTGATGAAAATACTTCTCATAGTGAATTTTTTATCAAAAAATATTAACAATTTTTCATTTTTAATAAATTTTTCTCTATAAATGAGAATTTTTTTTGTGCGAGAAAAATACTCATCATAAATGGAGACATTGAAATATTTCCATATTCCACAAGAAAAAGAAATACTTCTTCTAAAGTAAATATTTCTTTTCTTCTAATATGAAGAAAATTTTATTTGAGAAAAGAAAATTGCTATTATCGATAATGGAGAAATTTTTTATGGGAGAAAGATATATATTTTTTCTGAGTGTACCTATCCTTTAAGCAAATACCTAATGGGAGATATGAAACAATTTTTTTTATTGTCATCAATTCTTAGAAGTAGAAGAGAGTTAAATTCTCATAACAGGTTTCGGCATCCATCCATTGAGAATTGTGTTTTATAACAGTAAGTTTTGTTAGAAACGGGAGAAGAACGTTCAGAGCCTTTGTGGTAAAAAGTGAATAATCAGTGATTTTGTACAAGGGAAGGATGAGTCATTGCAAAGCGCGACGAAAAATAAAAAGAAATTCGACAAAGAGCTTTGTAATTTCATAAAAATACTGTAAAAAAAACAATTGGCCATTTCAGCCCTTGACAGGACTTTGACCGAGCTTCTTATGATCAATTTTGTTGTGTATGTTATTAAATGTTTGCACACAATTGACCGAAAACTGGACCAACATGTTTTATGCCGACTCCGAATGGCTTAAGTTCATGTTCTCAAGAAGCTTGACATGGCATTATTTACTCTCTGAGGTTTGCCATTATCTGCAGAGAGGTGGTTACCGATCTCGGACACCGGGAATGCAAAGCCACACGCTTAACCTGCATGCCACGGTCATCACAAAAAATACTGTATCTCTATTTATATTTGCACTAGGTTACTCACATTATGTACAAGGGTTGGTAGAGTTTTTATTAAGTACGATTAAAACAGGGGGTGAGATTTGACAAATTGTCGTATTGCTTTTAGAAAACATGGTATCTCGTACAAAATTGGCAATAAGAAACTGAAATTTGATACAATAGTAGGTAGAATTATTACAAAGCACGATCAAGAAAGTGGCCGCGTTTTGACAAATGATCGTGTCACTTTTAGAATAACACTGTCCTTTGTGTAATATAGACTCTAGGATGCTAAAAATTTGGTAGATTAGTATGATAAATTATCACAAAGTACTACAAAAAAAGTAGTTGGGACCAAAAACTCGACCCGAATCGTTCCGCAACCACCGTATTCGCCTGACTTAGCACAATGTGACGTCTGGCTATTCGCTAAGCTCAAAAGACCGCTTCGAGAACACCATTTTGAATCGATATAAGAGATAGCAACCAAAACGAAGAAGGTTGCTTGAAGAAGGTTTTGTAATTTGAAAATTGCAAAAAACTTTCGCACAAGTGTATTGCATCCAGGCGGGGAGGAGGGGAGGGGGGTGAATACTATGAAATGCCTTTAGAAGAATAAATAAAGATTTTTTGATTCATAACCCAATTCCCGATACTTTTTGCCCACAGTAGTACATGAAAATGTTTAGTCCCTGAGGTTTACTATTGCCTGAAGAGCGGCCATCAGCTCAGAAAAAAGTTTTTCTATTGAAAAAAATTTTCGTCAGGTTTCAGGTTTGAACTCGGGCTACCACAGTTTGTTTGCTCCAAAAGTTTACTTCGGAATTTTATTTTTAAAAGGCTATTATAAACGAAAGAGAACTTATGTATTAACCAAATCATATTTTTATTGATAAGTTTATAAGAATGAAATTTTAAATGAATACTTAGCTTAAAGATTTTTGTTTCAAGCCTAGTACTCTGTTCAGTTTCATGTGAAATTTCATTCGAATTTTCATACAGAAAACGATAGCTGTGAAATACGTGTTAAAATTTTCACAACATGTTCGTCAAAATAGTACTCTGTTCCGCAGTGAAATATGCTCGCAACATTTCTCTTGCAACATTTTTTCACGACAATTTTGTTGAACTGCCTATTTATTTTGATGTGAAAAGTGACAGTTGTCGTAGATTTTTTGTTTTAATATATTTATTTTTCTCTATTTTGAAAAGTAAAGCATGACTTTCTCAATTTCTACGCAACAAAAAAATGAATGTTGCCAGTGAAATTTCACGCAAACGAACAGAGTATTACGCTTTATTACAAAAAAGTGTCTTAAACAGGTTAAGGAAGAAACCTTAACGTACGGCTAGTTTAAACAGTAACGGTTTTTATTAAAAGAGCGTTACCTTTATTCCGTTTTATTCGATCCCTACCACTATCTCTACCGCTATCTTCTAACTCACCAAGAAAAAGAGCGTAATATAATTGTAGCGTAGTACTGTTCGATCATAAAACTTGATATCGATCATGAGCCTCTCTTTCTTCGGCGAGTTGGGGATAGTGATGAGCAGTGTTGCCGGAGTAAATTTATTTTTGTATCCAAAACACAAAATAAAAATAGCCAAAATGTAAAAAAAATAGCCAAAAGATTTATTAATTGTATAAGAAAAAAAGAAACAAAACTAACATTCATACCTTTTTTAACTTACTTGTTTTTTGTACAACATAGTACCGTTGTTTACTGGAAATAGATTTACAAACATGTTTGTTTTTAAGTATGTATAAAATTATATATTAAAAATATAAGAGCATGTTTTAAACATATTTAGGGCATATATCCTTTAAATAGACGGACCTTTAATATAGAAGGACCTTAGCTCATTTATTTTATACTTGATAAGAGTAGAGAAAACTTCATAAAAGTAAGGTTTGCATTTTGGGAAGTAAAAAAAAAGTATTGCATTTTTTTTAGCTTCGAACCAAGGATTTCAGGTGTCAAACCTTGTCAGTCAAGTCTGCCTTGGTTCAGAAATGGGAGAAAGATAAGTAGGTGAGAAAGTGAAATCAAGTGAAACAAGTGAAGAATTTTTTATGTGTGGCGGACTGCTCGCAAACTTACTTTTCCATGCTGACTTGCTTAATTTTACTTTTGAAAACAAACCACAATTACTTTCAATGATCAAAGTTATATACATTGTTGCATACTCTTATGTGCCACGTGATTCGAGACATGTCACATGTCAAATTATTGGATATTCTTGCGATTGGCTGCACGATTAGCATCACTGGCAGGTCGTGTTCAAATGAAGAGAGAATTCACTCTCTAATTTTAAATAATTTCCCTGCAAACCAGGCTCTGAAAAATCGTTAAAATTAATCAAAAAGTTGAACTAATATAGTTAGGAAACAACGTCGCATTATATCGAAGCGAAATAAAAACAAATTCACAAAAAAATTCATTGAATTCGGACAGAATAACAATGCTTTAGAACAAATTGCTAAGGACTCTTAAAAGGACTTCGTTTGCCACCCTTTTCGGCGAATTTCTTATAACTCCTCTCGGCGGTTCATTGGCGAATATTCCCGGATATTGCCTAAGCAGCTTACAGTCGGTGATATCCGGATGATTCTCAGATGAGCTTAAAGGCAATTGCTTGATCTTTTAAGCGATTTCCTGGCGATTTACAGGCAATTGAAAATGTTATATGTAAAATAAAAAATTAATTTTCGCCAGAATGCAAAAACATAGCCGTGTAAAAAAAATAGCCAAATGAAAAATAAAATCGCCAAATAGCCAAAACTGATGACGATCAAAAAAATAGCCACTTTTGGCTATAAATAGCCAAAACGGCAACACTGGTGATGAGTCGAAGAGCGGAATGGAATGCGGACTGGATAGAGAGAGAGAGAGAGTTTTAGTGCGCTTTTGAAAAGGTTCGTATAAGGTACGGTTTTTTTTCATTCTCTTAAGCCAAGTTTTCAAAATTGAAAATTTGTATTGTTAATTTGTCTTTTTTAATGACTAATTTTTCTTCTTTTGTATGCTTGTGTCCTGATGCTATTTGTTCTGAATTTAAAATTTAAATTAAAACGCGATGATTTCGTTGTCATTTCTTTATGATCTTAAATTAAATTGACATATTAAATTGGTTAATGAATGAGCTTTCATGTTCAATGATTTCAGACTAAGCCTCCCAGCACCAGTTAATGCCAACCCATCATTTCTGAATATTTTATCAATATTATTTTTGATTATATTTTATTTTCGTGTTCTTCTTGTTATTTTGCTGTTATTTGTTTGTTATTGAGAACGTGTTTTATCAATTATTAATTTAATTATTTGACAAATAATAGCAATATTTATTCTTCACACTTTCTACCACACTTCAGAATGAAGTGTATTTCTCCGCTCTTAACACCAATCAACAACAACAACGCGTTCTCCACACCCTCCAACCTTATCTGGCAATATTTTTTTTGGTTAATCACGCTGTTTTTGCACGCAGCTTGAACACAAACCACGTGATTTATTTTTGCCAATCTTTACATTCCATTTCAATGCATTTATTTCTCTCGCATCTGTTGCATGGTTTTTTTTTTTTTGTTTATATTATTTTTTGTATTTTTTCAATTAAATTTTTGTCACTTATATTTGCGTTCGCTTTATTATTGACATAACGTGAACAGCGTTGCCACTTAATAGGTACGTTAATTAATTGATATAGATATGTATACATATGTGTGAAATCTGTCAAGTTGGCAAGAAAATTAATTTTCACTCTAGATTTTTTATGTTTTTTATGCCATTTTTATTTTTCTGCTTATTCATTGAACCGCATTTAATGTGTGCTGCTTTTGGTGCTCTGTACTTAAATTTTTTATTTATTTTTTTATTTTGCAGATATGGATAAATGTGAACAGTACATCCAAGGAGGTTGTCATCATTTCCTGCACTGCTGAAAAACAGTATCATTCACCCTGAATTTCAAGGTAAGCTCACACACTGACATGATTTTTAATTTTAACATTTTAACATTATATTTTGTTGTACGTTATATTATTATTTTTCTTGCGTTTTTTTGTGGCAATTTTTTTTTTATGTTGTACTCAATAATTGGCTTACTTGTTGTTAACTTAAGATAATCTGGCAATCAAACTGTTTATTTGACCTTTTGCTGCAATTTAATTAGCAGCGTGTATGAAGTCAAGCTCCATTAATATTTAATGTTTTTTTTTTGTTTCTTATTCTCTGACCTTTATCTTTATACAAGATGGCAGCATTGTTAATACAACCAGCTGTTTGAAGTTCGCAGAGTGAATTAAGTCATATGCTTAGGCCCACATATGCTGTTTTTGTTTTTTTTATTTTTTTCTGACATAATCCACTTTATGTTTAATTAATTGAGTACTTGTCATAAGAGTCTTTTTCCAGTTTAAGCTATTCAACAGCTAATTACTATTGCTTCTTTATGTAACCCTCATGTCAACAAGTTGATAGCAGGAGTTATAATTAAAAAATGACTTTTTTTTATTATCTAGGCATAGATAGAACTCATCTAATTTTATGCAGGCCAAAGGCTTTTACGAATGAATAATTTTCCAATTATAATTGACATTTAAGAATTTCAGTTGAATTTTTTGATTTAATTAAGAGAAAACATCGAATATTTTTATGATATATACCTTATCCTGCTTTTATCCTTAGTTGATACGCCTTTGCAAAATTGCTTTGCTGATTCTTTGGTCTGACTTGTTGACATGACCTTGCCAACAAATTGTGTTTCCAACGGCAATACAATTTTTCCTCTAATATATGTAAAAAATATGTATCGTTAGTAATATTCGAGAAGATTAAAATTTTCCTTAGAAAAAAAAAACTGATGTCTACAGATTCTTAAAAAGTATGAATTCTTAAAATGAAATTAAAGTTTCAGGAATACCGTATTGCACAACCCATTGTCTCACATTTTCAATCGCCACAGAATCGCCAGCGAATCGCTTGGAAGATGAGATCATTGCCCGTGAGCTCTTTTATGAGTAATTCGGGTATCGCCGAATGCAAGCAGATAAAGCCATAAAAGCGTTTCGTCGGATAGATTCGCCAACGAATCGTCGATAAGGATTTTAAGAGATTCATCAAAAAGAGTCGCGAATCGGAAAAAAGTGTTTTCAGCCGACAAGACCGACAAAGAATCCATTTCAGGGGTCCTCAGCAATTTTTTTGCAAAGCATAGTTTTTGAGCGTTACAAGTTTTTTTTATAATATAAATAAGCGGGCTCGACAGACGTTGTATTTTCTGATGAATTTTTTTACTAAATCAACTTTTTGAATAATTTTAACGATTTTTCAGAGCCTGCCTCATGTTCCAAGGAAAGATTTTAAAAATTTTTCAAAAAGCCATCTTCCCATGATTCCAGAATGAACGGAGTACAATTTTGAAAGTTTTTCATGAATCGGGCATTCCTCGCTCAGACAATCGATAAGCGATCCGTCTTTCAACAATCACCGGATTGAGCGAAAAAAGGTTTTAAAAATTTTTCGAGAATCGCGCATCCTTAAGACAATTCCAATGATCTACGGAATGAGTGAAGGAAGACTTTGAAAATTTCGGTGAATCCCGCATTCCTAAGGCAATCGAACAGCGACCCATCTGCCAACGATCGCCATAATGAGCGATGGAAGAAAATTTTGAAAATGTTTGAGAATCGCACATGCCTCGCCTGGGCAATAGAAAAGTTATCCGTCTTCCAACGATCACCGGAAAGAGCGAATGAAAATTTTTTCGTAAATCGCGTATTCAATTGGACAATCGAAAAATAATCCATCTTCGAACGATCGCCGGAATGAGCAAAGGAAGATTTTGAAGATTTTTCGTGAATCACGCATCCTTAGGCACTCGATAAACGATCCATCTTCTAACAATCACCGGAATGAACGAAGGAAGATTTTGAATATTTTTCATGAATCGGGCATTCTTTATTCAAATAAAAAGCAATCTATCTTCCAAGAATTGCCAGAATAAGCATAGGAAGATTTTGAAAATTTTTCGTGAATCGCGCATTCTTCGCCCGGGCAATTGAAAAGCGATCCATCTTCTAATGATCGACGGAATGAGCAAGGGAAAATTTTGGAAATTTTTTTATAAATTGTGTATTCATCACTTGGGCGAACGAAAAGCAATCCATCTTCGAAAAAAAGAGCGAAAATACAGATATTCATGTATTCTTTGCTTGGGCAATCGAAAAGCGATCCATCTTCCAACGATTGCCGCCATCAGCGAAAGGAAGATTTTGAAAATTTTTCATGAATCGAGCATTCTTTATGCAAATGAAAAGCCGGAATGAGTAAAGAAAGATTTTGAAAATTGTTCGTTAATCACGCATCCTTAGGCAATCGATAAACGATCCATGTTCTAACGATCACCGGAATGAGCGAAAGAAGATTTTAAAAATTTTTCGTAAATTCCTCATTCCTCGCTTGGACAATCGAAAAGCGATCCATCTTCCAACGATAGCCGAAATGAGCGAAGGAAGATTTTGAAATTTTTCATGAACTATCTCGCTTGGGCGATCGAAAAGCAATCCGTCTGCCAATTATCGCCGGAATGAGCCAAGGAAGATATTGAAAATTTTTCTTCAATCGCACATTCCTTAGGCAATCGAAAATAGATCCATCTTTCAACGATCGCCTCAATCAACGAAGGAAAATTTTAAAAATTGTTCCTGAATCGCGCATTTCTTGTCTGGGCAATCGAAAAGCAATCCATCTTCCAACGATCGCCGCAATCAGCAAAGGAAGATTTTGAAAATTTTTCGTAATTCGCGCATTTACCGCTTGGGCGACCGAAAAGCAACCCATCATCGAACGATCGCCGAAATGAGCGAAGGAAGATTTTGAAAATTTTTTGTAAATCGCGCATTTCTTAGGCAATCAAAAAACGATCCATCTTCCAAACGATCGCCGCAATTAGCAAAGGAAGATTTTGAAAATTTTTATAAATCGCGCATTCCTCGCCTGGGCAATCGAAAAGCGATTCGTCTTCTAACGATCACTGGAAAAAGCGAAAGAAAATTTTGAAAATGGTTCGTGAATTGCAAATCACTCGCTTGGGCGACCAATCCATCTTCGAACGATCGCCGAAATGAGCGAAAAAAGATTTTGAAATTTTTCATGAATTATCTGGCTTGGGCGATCGAAAACTAATCCGTCTGCCAATGATCGCTAGAATGAGTGGAAAAATTTTTTGAAAATTTTTCGTGAATCGCACATTCATCGCTTGGGTAATCAACAAGCAATCCATCTGCCAATGAACGCCGGAATGAGTCAGGAAATATATTGAAAATTTTTCTTGAATCACACATTCCTTAGGCAATCGAAAAGCGATCCATCTTCTAACAATCGCCGCAATCAGCGAAAGAAGATTTTGAAAATTTTTCGTAAATCGCGCATTTATCGCTTTGGCGACCGAAAATCTTCCAACGATCGCCGAAATGAGCGAAGGAAGATTTTGAAAATTGTTCATTAATTGTCTCGATTGGGCGATCGAAAAGTGGTCCAACTTGCAACGACAGCCGGAATGAGCGAACAAAATTTTAAATTTTTTTTGAATCGCGCATTCATCCCCTTGGCAATCTAGAAGTTATGCAACTTCCAAAGAATCCTTAGGCGAATATTAAATGTATTGCAAAACTATCTTCTCTTCCAATCGTCTTCTAAATGTTCGCAGGAACTTTCATCATATAGTAAATATTATCAACTTACATATCAAAAAAAAAAATTATGAAAGGTATAAGAATCCGAATTACAGCTATTCGACCTACACAACTATTGTTAAACCTATGATTCCATTTTAAATTCGGATGCCACAGAAATTTCTCTTTTTCTGTCTCAATACGCAGACTGGCCTTTCGTACTTAAGACTTTTTGGGTGCTTTTAACCGTAGATTGGTTTTGACATCGTCCAATAATTTGCGACAGCCAGTTATATTGTGCGCTTTCTGGAGCCAGTTGGAAATTCCTAGCACCGTCAGGTTATCCGACACTTGGTCCTTTCAATGGAGACTCGGGCCTTCAGTCACCAATAATATGAGTCACATGAACTGTTCATGACATCAATGTACAAAATACACGAGTGGAAAAAAACAGGAATATCCCAACGGAGAAAAGAACCGGTTTAGAATCTATCACGTGATAGAGTGAGGAGTGAAAATAGAGGCTAAATTAGAAGACCCGTATCGCGGCGTTTGTTTATGTTAGTTCGAATTTTTTTTTTAATCGACCTTCGAACTTTGCAGCCTGCTTTGCATCTTTTAATAAGCTTTTGTTTTGCTGCTGTGGCACTAGGGGTGGGACAGTGATATATGGAAATCTTTAGTAACCGGATTTTTATACACAGGAACCCTAAATTTTGTGAAGTTCAACAAAAATTGCTTTTGGAAAAAACAAATTCGGGGTGACGTGGGGTTAAGTTGTGCCGCATTGGTGTTACAGTTTATGGAAAAGTGAAAAAAATTAGACGAAAACCTCCATAACTACCGAAGTGTTGCCTCTAAAAGGGGGTGAAATGTTCGACCGATCCCCATTAGTTTTTTTACCCGAAATTTTTCAAGAACATACCTGCCCCAATCTCCACCCCTAAGGGGGTTGCCAAACATAATTGATATTTTTAGGAAAATTGAACCCACCACTCCCAGGGTGCGCCTAGTAGAGTAAAATATGTGCTTGACCACCATTGGTTTTTTTTTTCCAACATTTTATTGCAACATACCTACCCCCTATTTCCAACCCTTAAAAGGAGGAGCTCCTATACATATTTATTTAAAAATTTTTTTTTAATTTTTTTTTTAAATCGACTTCCATCGCTGCCAGGCTGCCTCCCAAAGGCTGAAATGAGAGACCGACCCACATTAAGTTTTATTCTCCAAATTTGTATCGAGCACACCTGACGTAAATAAGAAATTTTGTTATTATAATTGTAAGAAATTTTAAAGCAAATTCATTTTATTTTTGTCATGGAATGGATTTGTTTAGATTTGCTGTCGATTTTGTCGGCGACGACTTGAAGCAAAATATGCTTTCCTAATATTTCACCTCCTTTGGTGACGTCGTTGGCAACGTGTAGATTACGCAATATTTCTTGCGCTTGTTGGTAATCTTCCCGCTCGGTTCAGGTTTCTGGATCGGTTCGAAAAATGTTGCTATCTCAGGAATGACGTAATGGCTCAAATCTTTTTGTAATTCGTGATGCACTTTCTCCGAAGCCAATTGAATCTTTTTTTCACCTCTTTTAAGCCAACAATGTTTACTGAACGAGCACTGAATTGATTTCCGTTGCTGCCGATATCCTCGCTATCATCTTCCTCGTCTTCTTCGTTGACATCCACGACATTATCTACCTCTATAAATTCTATCATTTCACTTTGTTCATCGTCAGACGATTCGTCCATCTGAAAATCCATCTGAAAATTTTTTGATCGGATAACCCAAATAAATACTGTTAAACTTCTCTTTTTGGATGTATCAAGATGTATGAAGAGAACAATTTTTTTCGGTCCCAATAATGAGCACAAAATCTAAATCTTGCTCGACGTTTACTTTTTTTGATGGTTAGTGTTTCCGAAAGTACTTTTTTGGTGCTTAAAGGAGTTGGACACTTTCGAAAATCGAAAGGAGGTAAAAAAGTGAATATCCACTGCAAATATCATCCCTGGTGTCAGGTCTGGCTGAAGAATGATGTTGCCTTAAACACCAACTTTTTGCAGAGAACTTTAAAAATTCGGTTTTTACACACACATACACACACACACAACAAAACAACTGCAAAAAATGAGAATTTAAAAAACAAGCAGACTTTTCTTCAAACCTTCACTTCTGGTTAAACTTTCTTTGAGCATTCAAACACTTGAACAATCAAAAGTATGCCACGTGCTGCTTGTATTTCGACATGCTTCTGCTATAAAGAGTTTCACATAAATATATCAACAGCATATCTGACATTATCAGTAATTCATCATCGTTCAATACCAGCAAAAAAATGCTTCTTTTCTTATTCAAAACGAAACAAATCTTTAACAAAGAATCAACATTTATACAAATGTAGTAATAAATGTATCGAATAAATTTGCATAGCTCTTCACTAAAAAATATACATATGTGAACAAATGTGCAGAGTTCATGTCTTTTCCATAAAAATATGGTTATTAATTCATTGTTGGCTGTTATTTTTGCATTTCATTCAATATTTTTATAATACCATCATTTGAATAAGTTGCAGCTTAAGAAAAGATATAAAGATATTGTTTGGCCGAACAAAATCTTTTAAATAACATAAGGCACAAAATGTACTCAGGCATGCATAAAACTATATCAATTTGATACACAAGCTACTCAAAAAGCTGGTTTTGAATTAAGTGTGATGTTAATGGTTTAAGTTACTCTTAAAAAAAAAGAAAAAAAAACAGAAATTTTATGCTAAAATAAACCGAAATTTAAGGGCTATTTTTAATGCAAATAATAAAAGCAATGTAAGTGTATTTGTTTTTGTTTTTGTTAACAAGCATGTTCAGCAGCTATGATAGAATAATATTAGAGCGATTTTGAGTTTTAAGTACTATTTGTCTGAATTTTTATGGTCTTAAGTTTGATCTTCATTTTATTTTGTTACAACCTTGAATACCTTTAATTAGACGGTAGTGATTTTATGCTTTTTACAGCTTAAAGTAGTGTTTATCTTGATGTAATAGTCGGCTCGGTATTGTTTTCTTTTTTGATTTTTTTTTATTTTAGCCAATTTTATGCCTTTTTCTAAGAATATTTTCATTGCTCAGGCAAAAATAGTTATAAAACTAATATTATTGCTTGGTTTCAATTTTTTTTTTTTTTTTTTTTTTTAGTAAAACGGTTTATTATTGCTTTGAAACTAGCTTTGAATGTTGATGAGTTAAACTATTTTAAAATTCTGGCAACTTACTGCTTAAGTTGCTTTTTAGTGCTTTTTAGCGTAATCGTGATTTGCACATTTTCGCTCTTATTTTGTTTAATTTTAATTTTTTTTTTTTTTGTCATTTTTATTTGTACAGCAAATTATGACTTATATCGTCTTGCACAAATCTTGAATTTTGATTATTTGAAAAAGGCGTTTATTGTGACAAAATAGCCGCCACTCCATAAGCGCAACCAAAGGGGGGTTTCGGGGTTTCTGCAGAAAAGACGTTCAGAAGAACCAAAACCGCTCCATGGGGATTTCTCCGATCCAAACAAAATTATACAGAAATTGTTTTTAAGAGTCCCTCTAACTTTTAAGTCAGTGTCTAGTCAAATTTCGATTTCGATCCGGCTTACTATACATGATTAATTTTTGAAATATTTGGAAACAAATTAATTCAAAAGTAAGACATAGTAAAAAAGCCTAAATTTGAGGAAAATCGGTTGAGCCACTGAAAAAATCAAAGAAATTTCCCGTTAAATTGTTATTTTTCGTCCTTTTTTAAAGTCATTTTTTAAACATCGATAACACAAACTCTACAGAATTAAGTTTATAGAAAAGTCATGAGATTCATTATAAAAATAATTCCGAAAGTTTTAAAAAAAAATTACAATTTCTAATTTTCCATCGTTGTTTCCAAATTCCGTTTCAGAAAATTTCTCAAAATTTTTAAATATTATCCGATATTAAGGAATTATGGCTTATTAGGTAAAAATATGTTGGTTTAATTTTTCTTCTGTTCGCCCATCCAGTGACAAAATATAGTTATACACCTTATTCATAATCTTCCATTGGATTTTCAAAATCAGTTTCATGAAAATCCCTCAAAATTGCGCAAATATTAACCGATTATGGAAAAGTGTAGGAAAGACCTATCGTTACAAATATATATTTTCGATTTCGTCAGCATTTGCGCATTGGACAAGTAATACCAAACGATTTTTTCAAATTCAGACTCTTTGTTTTTCATCCCAAGTGTCAGAAATTTTGCGGTTTTTACTTTCAGAATTGAGCATAATTAGTGCTCTCTAAAGGACGAATTTTAAAGCTAGTGCCATCCAATTGGGTATTTTTACAACGAAGTGATGTATGGATGAAAAATTTTTTTTGCACTCAAATATGTTATAGAGTTTTCTCCAGAGAATACTTTTCTCTAAATGTGGTACTAAAAAATCCCTAAAAATGATAAAAGGCTTCCATGAAAAAGGGAAATATATAGAAATATATCGTTTTTAGAGAATAAGACTTTTTTATTTTTGAAAAAAAATTTCATTTTATTGAAGAAAATACTTCGGACAATGAATTTTTTATCAAAATTTAGTAAAAATTTTTCATTTTCCTTAAATTTTTCTCTATAAATGAGAATTTTTTGTGCGAGAAAAATACTTATCATTATTAGAGACATTGAAATACAGTCTAACCTCGATATAACGAATCTCAAGGGGATTATTAAAAAAACGTTATATCGAATAATTCGTTACAATGAGGTTCGTTATATCGAGGTGAAGTTGCCCTTATATTCGTTATAACGAGGTAATACAAAATTTTGTAAATTAATCATCATCTGCTTACCGTGTCATATCCCAACGATTTTCGCTAATAAAGCAAGTCACATTTGAAAGAAAACACTGTATTTTGTAATATTAAAATTAAAAAATAGTATTATTTAATACAAAAATGGTGTTCATTTATAAAATATTCAAAATGAATGCAATAAATAGAAGGCACATAAGTATTCAATTCAATGGGTTAAGTTTATAAAAAAAATTATTCATACATATAAAAAAGAAACATAAATAATCAATGAAATGCAATAAAAATAAGGCACATAAGTAGTCAGTTCAATGGGCTATGTTCATAAAAAAAATTATCCATACATATAAAAAAGAAAGCATAAAAAATCAATAAAGTGCTATTGGTAGCTTAGTCTTCATTTGGTTTGTCTTCAATATTAAAAAAGTCATTAATTGAGGTCTGCTTACAGCCGGTGCAAGTTATCAAATCCAAAGCGCAATCTAATTCCGTGATGGATTTGATTACACCATCACTCAAACCACTCTTTTTGATAAATACACTTTTTATTACATGTAGAGCGTTACGGGCATCTTTTACTGTAAAATCTCGCTGGTTTTCGATAACTTCTTCCTCGTCTTCTTCCGCTTCTTCATTAGGAACTGGCAATACAGATTTGACTATTTCAGCATCAGTAAGTACTCCACAGACGGCTAAATCATCATCAAAGGTTACAAACTCTTCGAACTCAGCCACTTGAATGTTCAATTCTTCTTGAACTCTTTGCCAGGTTCTAGTAAGTTCCGCAAGTGGCAAGTCATCCTCCTCATCATCGCATGGAACTTTAAACCCACTCTTCTTGAAGCAATTTGAGATAGTTTTTTCAGTGACTTGATTCCAAGCTTTGGCACACATCCACATAGCCTGTAATATGTCAATTGTAGTGGGCGTTTGTTGTTCAATATCAGCAAGAAACTGTCTGACAACTTCTTTCCTATACTGCACTTTGAAGCTCTGAATGATGCCTTGGTCTAGTGGTTGAAGTTTCGAAGTAGTATTTGCGGGCAAATACTTTATTTTTATATTTGTCAGATTAGGAATGTCTCCATGTGCAGTACAATTATCCATGAACATAAGAATGTTTTTCTTCTTTTTCTTCATCTCTTCGTCAAGATTTTTAAGCCAATTGTTAAAAATATCACAGGTCATCCACGCCTTAGAGTTTGAAGTGTAGTCTGTTGGCAAATTGTTAACATTTTTAAAACATCGTGGTTTTTTATATTTCCCAATGATGAGTGGCTTAAGTTTGTATGTCCCGGTACTATTTGTTCCTAGCAAGACTGTTAAACGAAGTTTGCTATTTTTCCCACCATGACATATTTCCCCTTTGAATGATAATGTTTTGTCAGGTAAACATTTGTAGAAAAGTCCTGTTTCATCGATGTTAAATATGTCTTCGGGTTCATATCCCTCGGTCAGCTCTTCAAGTTTGTCTCTCCACTCCTCACATACTTCTTCATCGACACTAGCACTTTCGCCACATATTTTTTTAAAAATAATCTCGTTTCTTTTTTAAAGTTTTGAAGCCACCCGTTACTCGCGCGGAAGTCTGCATGCCCTAATTCTGCTGCGAACTGCTGAGCCTTCTCCTGAAGAATAGGGCCTCCGATTGGCACATTTTTGGCTCGGCAGTGCTTTAACCATTTCAAAACACATTCCTCCACGTCCGTTAATTCACATGTTTTAAATCTTTTACTGTTTGAAGGCAGCCCACTTTCTTCTGAAAACTTATCTTTGCTCTTTAAAATTGTGCCCAATGTACTAGCAGGAATTTTGAACTTTTTTGCGATGTCTATTTTTTTTATTGTAGGATTCTCGTTGACATACTTAATTACTTTTTGCTTCTCTGCTATTGTGAAGGAACATCTCTTTTTTTTCTCAGCCATTACAACTTTAATACAAACAGCAATGACAACTAGCAGTGCTTACTTTTCTAAGCATCAAACAGCAATGATAGTCTATTGAAAAATTGTTAACCAGCTAGATTGTAACAACAACTGCTGCAACAAGCATACAAGCTCTTGGCGACAATAAATTTTTCTTCGAATATTTCAGCCGTTACTCTAATGCATGCTGCTGGCTACTGCGAATGTTGATTTTCTGGAGACGTTGTCGTTGCAAACACAATAATTGTGTGTGTATCTGTTTCATATAAAAAACGTTATAACGAGGTTTTTGGCAAATGTATTCGTAATAGAGAGGTTTATTTTATATTATATTTTATGGAGCGTTGTAGGGGATTTAAAAAAATTCGTTAAACCGAGGAAATCGTTATATTGAGGGTCGTTACATCGAGGTTAGACTGTATTTCCATTTCCCATAAGTGAAGAAATATTTATTTGAAAATTTATTCTAATTGAATTAACGAAAATAGAGAAATTTTTTATCGGAGAAAGGTAGGTATTATTTTCTGAATGTGTGGGGAGAAAAATATTGAATTTTTGCTGACCTTATTGGGACCCGAGTAAAAATGAAAATATTTTAGCTCAAGCCTTATAACCTTCGTACAACTGCCAAACAAGAAAAAAATCCATTAAACGGCCTTCAACTGGTGCTTGTAAAATATTTTGGCCGAACAGATCCTAAACAACGTTGAACCCAGTTAATTTTAAAACGACCGCTACCACTACTGTTCACCTTCTGTACGGATAGAATGTCCTGACAGTGACCGTTTTAATTAAAAAAAAACAAAAAAAAATATGGTGCTGGTCATGTCTGAAGTTTGAACAAGGAACCATTTGTGCAAAAATTTAACGCACTAACCGCTACAACTCAGCCGCTGTAATAACGTAAAATTGTTTTTATATATAAATTCTACATTTGATAAAACCCCCCCCAAAAAAATTCCTGGTTGCGCCCCTGCGCCACTCTAAATATTTTTTTGTAGTACGAACACGTATCTTAATAGAATGTGAATAAATAAATAGAACAAAATTGTTATGCTTTATTTTGATAAAATTCTTTTGCAATTTTTCTTTTGTTGGTTGAATTGTTAAGTCAGGAATATTTAATATCTTTAGTCTGTTAAGTAGAGATTTTTATATTCAGGCAATACTCTTCGTAGAAAGAAAAGCCTTGGCTCTGAACTAATTGGCTTTTAAGTAAATTTTATTAGAATATTTTGTAATAATTAGTTTAGAAATATTTTAAAACGATAATTTAGTATTATTTAACCCTTTATATGGCGGTAATGCATATCTGCATCATATCGCTTCAAATTAATTATTTTGCAAATATACATCAGAATAGTTCTTGGAATTTGAAAAAAGTATAGTATGTACTCGTATAATAGTGAAAAAATGTTCTAGCTGTAATATTAACTAAAAAGTTTTCTTCACTGCAAATTCCTGACATGATAAACTGTCTGATACTTTTCAGGGGATGAGGAAAGCGAATAGCGTTCAGACGAAGAAGATATGAGTGATATTAATGTTAAAGACAGTGGCATAACTCCATAAGTATAAGACGGTGCAGAGCACCGGGGCCCTTGAACGTTAGGGGTTCTTCACTGACACTACAAATAGCAAATGGTTACAAATCTAATATAATAAAAAATGCGACTTTCAAACAAAAAACTGTAAAATAGTAGCCCAAAATTGTAATCAACAATTCATCAGTATTTACAAGCTGGTGAATTGGGCACCCTTAAGTAGGGACATAACATTCACGGCAGAGAAAACAGACCTTTTATTAAAAATTCATAACTCAGTCAAAAACAAACATTTTTCCAAAATTTTTATAATTGTAGAGAATTGAACAAATTATAAGAAAAAAATTCAAAAAAATATATTTTTCACTCCAACATGGTTTTATAGAGCTCCAAACTGGCGGCAGAGAAAAAAACGGGGCCTGGAAAAAAATTATCTTTTTTAAATCTTAACAAAATGGGTTATCGTATGACAGGAGCTTCTTTTTTAAATTTTTTTTTCAATTTTTGGTGATGTTCCAAATTTGAAAGTGTGTTATTTCGAAAAAATATTGACTTGAAAAATTCATAAAAAATCAAAAAAAAAATTAAAAAAAATTTTAAATTTAAGTGTAAAAAAATACAAAAAAAAAAAAAATTGTCAAAAAATGAACCGAAAAAGGCACCGCTAGGCATCACTGCCGCAACCAGTACGAAAATCATGGTTTCGAGATAAACGCTTTCAAAGTTTGTGAACAAAGAAAAATGCAAGGAAAAATAAAAATGCGCTCTCACTAATCCGGCTGTTACATTTCAACCTGTTAATTTTTTTCTTAGAATCTCAAGAATATTTACTGATATACAAAATTATAAAAAAAAATCGATTTCCAAAAACGGCATGTCCAAAAATGTCATGTCCCCCCTTAAGCAATTGTGGTGTCAAAAAATCATTACAAATTTTGAACCAATTGAATATGACAATACAGAAGTTTGCACAGCTATCCCAGCCAGCATTTGGAAGATTGTTTTTTTTTTCAATCACCTAAACTAGTCTTTATACCCTAAACCTGAAAGGTCAACGGGTCCGGTATAGAAAAGTATATATCTTTTTGATCAGGGTCGACTCGTGAGTCGAGCTACATGGGATAAGAAGAAGAAGTTGAGATAATTGAATGAAACTCAGCACACATGACACATAAACCCAAGGATCTGCATTATTGACTATTTTTTGAATCCGCCCATGGACTCCCTACCTCTCATACAATGCAAAAATTGAAAACTGCATAAATGAGCTCATAATTAGCGTACAACAATAAAATTAGGTATGTATGTATTTTATAATAAAACAAAAGTGTCTTCGAAGCTGCTGTTAGCCGCCTACAAACACGCCCACCTCCCATACAACCCGAAAATTTAAAACTCAATAAATAAGCTCATGTATAACCTACAGAGATAAAATTTGGTATGCATGCATTTTATATCAAAAAAACACGTCTTCGAAAAATGGATGACATTCACTCACGGCCACGCCCATCCCCCATACAACCCAACAATTTAAAACTCAATAAATAAGCTCATGTTTAACCTTAAGAGATAAAATTTGGTACATATGTATTTTACATCAAAAGAAAAATGTATTGGAAAAATGGGTGTCATCCGCTTACGAACACGCCCATCTCCCATACAACCCAAAAATTGAAAACTCAATAGGTTATTCAACCTACAAAGATAAAATTTGGCACATATGTTTTTTTTAACAAAACAAAGATGGATTTGTAAAATGGACTAGAGATGGGCGCGTGAGTGATTTTTACTCACGATCACGCACGCTCACTATGTGATTTCGTCTAATCACACACACTCACGATCAAAAATAATTTTTTGGATCACGATTACGCACGATCACGATGCGAACTCTTCTAATCACGCACGCTCACGATGAAAAATAAGTTTTTTGATCACGATCACGCACGATCACGATCCTATATTTTACTCACGAGCTCTCACGAATACGTTTTATAGGAAGAAGAATACACATAAGTTTTTATTAAAAGCGTATTTAGTGTATTTAAAGTATCTCTGGTAAAACCAGCATACAGGAAGGAGCAGAAAAACAGAGAGGTAGATACAGCACTATAAAAAAAATATTAATAAAATTTCTCAGCTTATTATTTGTATTTAAAATTAGCAAAATTAGCGTTTCGCAAAATAAGTAAAGAGAGCAAAGTAAGTTGTTGTCGCTCCTTAAGAAGTGGTCAGTGTTGCATTTTGTATGCAATTGATAGCAAAATCATAAGAAAACATCATTGCGAAATTTGGCACAGGTTTGAAAACTGTTGGTTTTCACGAATTTTTTGTGATTTTTTAATTGATTTTCTCACGATCATGACGTGATTTGTCGTGACACATCGTGTCACGTCGAAATTCGTAACACGCGCCCATCTCTACAATGGACATCATCCGCCCACGGACACGCCTACCTCCCGTACAACGCAAAAATTGAAAACTGCATTAATAAGCTAATAATTAACCTACAACAATAAAATTTGGTGTGTATGTGTTTTATATCAACAAAAAGATGACTACGAAAAATGGGTGTCATTCGCTTACGGACATGCCCACGTCACATACAACCCAAAAATTGAAAACTCCTTAAATAAGCTTGTGTTTAACCTACAAAGATAAAATTTGGTAGTTTTGAAAAATGGATATCATCCGCCCATGGACAAGCTTACCTCCCAAACAACCCAAAAAGTTAAGACCCAATAAATAAGATTATGTTTTTCATGAAGAGATCAAATTTGGTATGTATGTATGGAAAAAATATGGAGTAATCCATCCAAGAACACGCCCACTTCCCATAGCGAAAGCACAATAAAAGCATTAACTGTGAGCTACAGGAATAAATAAACTTTCTTTACTTGTATACTATCTGTTAATTCTCTTTAAAGTTCGGTTTGAAACATTGCGCTAAAAAACAACATAAAATCAAAGAAAACCACTTTGATTCAAACATTTTTCGGAACAATTTGGCACCAAACAAGAAAATATTCAATTCGAAGGGATTCCACTTCGAAAAACACACATCCAGTTTGATGTTGTTTCCACCTTAAACTAAAGTATTAAACACTTTGAAATGAAAAGCATTCAACTTTGGCTTAACGTGGATTAGGATTTAATTCAAACATGAATCATATTCAAATGAAATAACTGACGTCTTTATTTAAAAGATGCTATAGCTTTGATTTAAATTATTTTGTACTTTGATTCCACATTGTTGCATTAATGATTCAAAGTGATCTTCACTTTGAATCAAATCCTTTATATATTTGATATTAAATGCATACTGGGTGCTTTAACATACAAATAAGTAAGACAAAATTATTTTTTTTTTTAAATTTTCTTTTATTGAAATATAAGAAAACATTTTATTTTATAAAAACTTAAATGATTTTTCAATTTATTTTAGTTACATAAGAAAAAGTATTATTTTAGTTACATTATTGAAGTGATGTACATGAAAACAGTATTCCTTTCCAATGAGTATACAACTCAGTGATAATACTAAATTGAAAGCCAACACCAGATGGGCTGAACTCTCTACCTGTAATATTTCTATGCTTATCTGGTCATATTTTAATCTCAGGCGCTCTAGAGAGCTGCTCTCGCTGAATAGATTAGAGCTAGCCATTATGGTGGCAGTCATAACAGAGCACTGCCTGATAAGTAGACATGCTACCCGAATAAACCTTTTAGGGTACAACTTCTGTAGAAACTACAGAGATGAAGATGTTTCCAAGAGATGTGTACTTCTGTACACTCAGAAAAAAGTGTCTCGGAATATGATAAAAAAGGCATCATATTTAGAGAAAAATGGTATAGACTTTGCTCCAGAGAATGCTATTCTCTAATTGCTATACTTAAAATTCTCTAAAAATGATAAAAAGGTTCCATGAAATAGAAAAATATATCGTTTTTAGATAAAAATACTTTTTTTTTTAGAAAATACTTGTTTTTATTGAAGAAAATACTTCTCATAGTGAATTTTTTTATCAAAATCTAAGAAAAGTTTTTCATTTTCAATAAAATTTCTCTATAAATGAGAAATTTTTTGTGCGAGAAAAATACTTACCATTATTAGAGACATTGAAATATTTCCATTTCCTAGATGTAAAGAAATATTTCTTCGAAAATGTGAAAATTTATTCTAATTGAAGAAAATTTTATTTGAAAAAGAGAAAATTGCTATTATCAAAAATAGAGAAATTTTTTACCGGAGCAAGGTATGTGTTTTTTTCTCAGTGTAGAAACTACAGAGATGAAGAGGAGGAAGAAACCATACCACATCTTCTATGTTTCCAAGAGATGTCATAGCAATCTGGGTTTCTACTTCTGCGATGAGCTTGTTGACTTCTCAACAAGTGTCAAGCGTCTAGTTAGCTTTACAACATCCAAACCGAGTTTCTTTAATCTGTGACTTTTATTTCCAAAACGATTCAATTTAAAATATATGTCTTATATGGGTTAAGCCTCACCCACTGTACAATGCCTATTCTTGACTTCCAGTAGCAGGACACCACCACATAGTAACTTTATTCTCAGTTAAAATGTTTTGTGACTTTTACTTCCATAGCTATTCTGTATCAAAAATTCGAGTTGTTTGAGCGTAGCCACGCCTCGTTTTCCAATGCCCGTGTCTTTTTTTATAATTTAAAGACCTGGCAAATCAGTTAATTTATAATGAGCTTTATTGTTATACGACATTTAGTTCCAAAATAAACGAAATGAAAATCTATTCGATATCAAAAAGTTTAATTGTATGGGCGGTGTCATGCCACTTTTCCAAAGATCGCTCAAATTTGACAGTCCAAGGACGCGTGTCAACAGTAAGTTCATAACAATTTCGTTGATTTGCGATTTATGGACGAAAGTAAAACTGAAAATTTGTTTTCTTAAAAAGTGCCACGCCCCTGGTGAGTACGATGATGAAAAATACTGTACGACCTATTCTCATACCTACTTAGTATACAAAACAAATTTCATTAAAATCGGTCCAGCCGTTTCGGAGGAGTTCAACCACTAACACCGTGACACGAGATTTTTATATAAATAAATATATATAGAGCATACTTTGTCATTAATATATCGTTGTTAATTGTCTTAAATCGTTATATTATAAAGAAACAATTAAAACAGAAATTATAATATATAATTTATAAAAAAAAATTTGTTTTTCTTATATGTTAAAATGGCCATAGTTCATGAACCTTTTGAGTGCCCACCCATATTTTAGTATTGTTGAAAAGGTAATTTTGTCACCTTTAAGAAAAAGAATTATTTTGGGTTTTTAAGTGGCGTCTTTCGAACCCTTTATTCGAAATCAATTATCTTACCCCCAGGGTTCGAACCCCTTATCCCCAAAACTTATCAAATAAAATGTTTAATTAAATTCCGTTTAATTACCTTTAAAATGGTAGTCTAAACTTTGAATTCGGTTAATAACTGTTTGAGTTATGAATTTTTAAAGAAATCTATTTTCGACGATTTTACCGATTTTTGTCGATCTTGTGAACCCTATAACTCCGCCAAAAATCATTCCAAATTTTTTTCCTGCAAATTAAGTTTTTTATTTCCATCAGTAATGCTCCATGCAAAATTTTATCCAAATCGGTCATTCCGTAACCCGGTTCGTTTAAAATGGAATTGCTGTATTAGAATAAAATTACTTATCCATCTTAGCGATCCATCAATTTCTTACATAAACTGACGATCTAAGCATTAACATTTAGGAAGACATTTTGCTTTGCGTTTATTCGTGTAATTTTCACTTGATGCGCTCGTATCTATTTGAAAGATTACACTGGTGTACAAATAACGAAAAGTTGTTTGTACTTTGAATGCCACTATTGAATGTAAAATCGGTCGCTGATTCCGAAAAAAAATTTTTTTTTTTTTGTCACTCCGTTTTCGAGATATTGCCCACTGTAGGGTTTTCAACGAAAAAAAAAAGTTGGTTCCACTTAATTCCATATATCTCCTGAACCAACAACAGTAATCAAATAAATGATATATCAAATAAAAGCTTATAAAATTTCTTACAAACAATGCCAACATCATTTTTTGGTTGAGCTGTAAGTTTTGGCGGAATTAATTCAAATATCGGGGATTTTTTTTATTTTTCAGAAAAATTTCCAAAAAAAGACAAAATAGTTGCAAATTTCGTTAAGAAATCAAAATATTTTGTTGCTTTTGATATTTTTTACTAAAAGTCTTTATTTTTCCAAAAAAAATAAGCTATTGTTGAAGAAAATCTATTGAGAAATGAAAAAGTTGTGTTCAATGGAACGAAAGAACCCAAATTGTGTAATTATCAATTTATGTATTTGTACTTATTTAATTGCCATAAAAAACAATGAGAATTAAAGGTTGTTGTTATGAAATCATATATTCTTCATTTTTATTGTTCTCTTAATAATTTACATTATTCGTCGCCCATCATTCCATTGTCCCAAAATCCTTGGTACCGATTCTCAATTACTTTCATCTGTTGGTGGAATCTTTCCCCATGTTCGTCGCTCTCGTCACCGAGATTCTTCGCTTTCTTTGTTTGATTTTGATTTCTTAACGAAATTTGCAACTATTTTGTCTTTTTTTGGAAATTTTTCTGAAAAATAAAAAAAATCCCCGATATTTGAATTAATTCCGCCAAAACTAACAGCTCGACCAAAAAATGATGTTAGCATTGTTTGTAAGAAATTTTATTTGCTTTTATTTGATATATCATTTGTTTGATTACTGTTGTTGGTTCAGGAGATATATGGAATTAAGTGGAACCAACTTTTTTTTTCGTTGAAAACCCTACAGTGGGCAATATTTCGAAAACGGAGTGACAGAAAAAAAAAAAATTTTTTTTTCGGAATTAGCGACCGATTTTACATGAGAAAAGAATAGTGGCATTCAAAGTACATATTGGCTGTGTTATTTTCAATCATAAGGGTGGTACTGCACAATGCGCATGATTGAAATAATTTGTACACAATTATTTTTTGAAATGTAATTTATTTTAATTTTTCATCAATTGTAAATTTACCAAACCAAAAAAAAATTTACCATTTTACCAAGTCAAAATCTTTTTACCAAATTTGGTAATATTTTACCAAAACGGCAGCCCTGCTTCGGCCATGCTTCGAGAAACTTGACTGGTGTTAGCGACTTCAAATCTCTTTGACGAATATCCCATCCCAATCCGAGAAATATCTTTTCATTTCTGTTTTAATTGCCAATGATATAAATTCATCTATTTCAGAATAAAAATTGTTGTCATTTGCTTCACTTGTTCTTAAATATTAATATATTTACACTTACTGTTTTTATTTTCACAAACGCACTAAAACATGTTTTGCTTGCCAGCTACCACAATTATTTTCGGAAAATTAAAACTATTTTTATATTTTATTTGAAAAATGGCAGTACGCAATTTCAAATTAAAGTGCCTTCCACTTTGAAACGTATTTTTTTACTCCGTTTTGACTTTTGACAACTTCAAACCTAAAAAATGTAATTTTTCAAAGGCATTCATTATTATTTTGAATTTTATCTACTTCTAATTGAATAACAATAGGTCTGTTTCCGTACTCATACTGTGTAACTTGCGTGTTACTATTTTCTGTTTCCGTACTTTCTGTGCTTAAAATGTGAGAAGTAGAACAAGCATAAAGCGCTCTCTCGAGCACAGAAGTTTACCAGATTGTGCTTGAACTCAAGACTGCGAGTAAATTAAGAAGAAGCATCAAGAAGAACAAGCATATGTCAAATTGACGTTTGTTTATGTTTTTCTATTATTAAATTCAAAAGTTGTGCGACGACAAGTTGATTTTCAACTCAAAATTGTCAAAATTAACAAATTCAAAAGATATATTTTTGCTTTAAACAAACAAACTGACGATAATTTCAATTGGCGCTATTTACGTTTGACACGTCTGCTGTCAGAATCAGCTGTTTTATGCTCGAAACTTACTAGAAGCTGTTTCCGTACTTTTGCTACTATTCTTGAATTTAGCAGCCCGAATTTTACACAGAACTTACACAGTATAGAGTACGGAAACACACCTAGTATGTTTTCATATTTGATTTAAAGGTTTTCAAGGTGAATTTAAAGACGATTTATTAAAAATGGAACAACGTAAAATTGACATGATATTATTTAATTTTAAGTTACGATTTTTCCGTGAGTGAATGAACTTTAACATTTAGTATAAGTTTTGCTCACTATTGCCTTTTGTATTATTTGATTCATCAATTTTTTTATTTTTCCTAATTCCTGCACTATTGGATATAATAGAAATTAACCATGAAAAATATAAATCTCAGTTGCACTAACTGTGCTATTTCAAAAACAAAACCTAGCAATTCATTTTATGTCTGATTTTTATGTCTGATGTGCTGATATACTAGACGCATAAAACTGCAGTGGTAACCAATCAGTAACACACGCTCAGCACGCTCCAGGCATACGCCATCAACACATGTCACACTAACTTGCCATACAATGGAGTTGTAGATAGATGCATTTTTTATTCACTGCATGCACTAAAAGAATTTTAAAACTATGAAAAAAATATGCACTTGAACTAGTTTTAGGGCTTAAATTGTAGATAAATGCAAGAGAACATGATGCTGACAGCCCGAACGAAATGAAGCCACCCATATGACCACCCACTACTCAGAAAACATTTGAACTATTCTTTTGGTTGCAGCAATAGAGTAACTAAAATTCTGTTTTAATAAAGCTGGAAACTACTTGGTTGATGTATTCATTATGTTGGTGTGTTGGTTAATAAATACATTAAACAAAATGGCATGAGCAGCAGTTCGGCTCGAAGGACAAACAGACAAAGGGAACACATATTCGTAGACAGAGAGAGAGAGAGAGAGAGAGAGAGAGAGAGAGAGAGAGAGAGAGAGAGATTAGAAAGTGCATGAATGTTTCATTAACATAGTATAAATCTAGGTCTTTTGAGCATAGTTAATGTGGCATTTATTTGGATTTTTTGTTAAAATGCAAATATACGTAGTGTTTTCTTAAATTAGCCTGTTTAAGTTCTTAAATTCGGCAGAGCAAACTTAAATCGCTATTCCTTTGCCAACAAAAGCGTCCAATCCTTTTAGCGAAATCCACTTAACTGCAAGCTACTGTTAAATAACCCTCAACTTTATAAAAACACACTCTTTATGTCTGTGCTTTATTTATGGCTTTTTCGTTTTTGTTTTTTTATGACTGCTATCATAATTAATATTTACCACTTCGTACCGAAATTAATGGCGCCTGCTCCAATCACTAATTAAGTGAACAGAGCAGCTTTTAACACCACAGAAATAAAACCAAAATAAAGTTCAAAACTTAAAACCACAAATAATGAACATTCAACTCAACAATGCACAGGCAGATGCACAGGCAGACAAACAAACAAACAAACAAACAGACAGACATACGAACAGACTGTTGAACGTATTAAGTTTCCACATAATTTTCAAGTTTTTATTATATTGAAAACGTGTGGCTGTCATAATCAACTTAATTCTTTTATAACCGAGTTCAGCCAGCCACGCACTATAGCTGTAACGCGCTTTTATGAGTGGGATGGCTACTACTGTGTGTTTGTGTGTTGGGCTATGTTCTTTTGTGTTTGTGCTTATTGCTAGTGCCCAACCACAACTGTTGCCAAGGATCAAGTGTAAAGTTTTGTCATTTAAGGATTTGATGAAATATAACAACAGCATGATTTGCTGCAACTTTTCTCTCAACTATTTGTCTATAGTTAGAACAATACGGTTGATGACATCGAGGTTGCTGGTACGAGTACTATTTACTTGTACAACTAATACTAACTGCATGACAGTCACCGGTTATGTGCATTTTAGTTATAATATCAAGTTATTACAAACATACTCATGTATATAAATAAGTATACAACATAGCAGAGGACTTTCATAGCTCTACGTTATGACATTTCGTTGGATTGCTGTAATAAGCTGCACAAGTCGTGAATTATACACGGTTAAAAATTTTGGACTAGTTTTTAATCCAAGCTTTGGTTTAAAGGAATTTTCAATCCAAAAAGTACTATTTTTTATTCCATACTTAAGTTTAATTTGTTTTTAATCCAAAAAAGTTTAAGTTTAAGACTATTTTTGGACTACAAATTTACATTAAGGTAGTATATTCAGGAAAAATTATTTATGATACCTAAGATTGAAAACTTCTACTGCTACGAAATTTACGCTAAATATTTAATAGTTAATGTTGTTAAAGTATCCGAAGTTTATTTTTTAATTAAATGAAACAAATTGTTTCTTAAAATCTGAACCAAAATATTATTATATTCATTATTACATTGAGCAGTGTTTCATAATACATAATAAGGGTATTCATGCAAAGCGGTAAGCTTGTATTTTGGGCAATTAGTTATATTTATCAGTCGATTGTGCATTTGGAGAGATTTGTCAGCTGGTAACTTGTTAACAGTCAACTTTCAGCATACATATAAACAGCTGATTGCTGGTTTGTGATATATCTGGTTTGTGTAAACGGTTCTCCATACATTTCATTTATAAGGCTAATAAACTTATACGGTTTATATCATTTATAAGGGCATTGCCCATTTGCATGAATACCCTTAACGTATATATAGTGAAGTTTATGGCAATATAATAATATGTTCACACGAAGGCCTTTTGGCCGAAAAGCAGCTCTTTATTTGACAATTCTTCTATGGCGAAAAGCTGAATATTATGTAGCTTTTCAGCTGAAAAGCCATTGGCACGGACGCGACATTCGCGGTTTTAATTACTCGAAAAACAAGAAAGAAACAAAAAGAACCGATATGTATTTTAAGTGTTCTAACGCGATGAAAGAGTGCTACATTTTATAAAAATATTGGCAAGATTTATTACAAAATAGTTCAAAGTACGCGACAAAAAAAAAAGTTTTTTTTTAGCTCGTATAGAAATATGCAAAATTTAGCATAAATTAAGTTTGAGAACTTTTTTTAATATATATATACATGCTTATGGAGGTCAAAGGATAACTTTTCTTCGTAGACTTATGAAATATGAGAATTATCTCTAACCTTTTTTTCTCACGAGTTCTCACCTTTGTGGATTAAAAAGTAATCCTTTTATATTTTTAACTTTTTTGGACTAAAATCTAATCTTTTTTGGACTACAATATTTTATACTTTCTGCGGATTAAAAATTATTCTTTTTTGGATTAAAAATTTTAAACTTTTTGCGGATTAAAAATAAGTCCTTTTTGGACTGGAAAATTTAAAACTTTTCATTGGATTAAAAAGTAATCTTTTTTTGGTCGTGTCCTATATGTAATCCAAAAAAGATTAAAATTTAGCCCAAGATTTTTAACCGTGTAGAAACTTCTATTAAACATACATAAATGTACTTCAATACTTTCACAGGGTATTGATAAGTTTTGAAACTTAAAATAGTTTTTCGGACCGTTAATATAAATTAATTAATATAAAATTTTTATAATTAAATTTCCTCGACAAATTTCAGGTTTTTTAATTTCAGGTCAATATATCGAGTTTTACCCATATATGGCTGAAAAGAGACACGTGTTCACGGATTTTTTTTAAGAAAAAGGGGCTAAAAGTTTGAGATTTTCGAGATTTTTGCCTTGGAGACTCATTTTCAAAAATGCCTCAGTCCGTTTCTTTTAAAAACGGATATTTTAAAATGGGCCTCTAAGACGTTCGTTTGATTTTCTAAAGCAAAAATTTTGAAACTAGTTTTAAAAACGTTCGCTTGATATTTTAGAATGAAAATTTTAGAAGAATTACATGCAATTTTTAAAATGTTCATTTTAAAATATCAAACGAACGTTTTAGAAGCTCATTTAAAAATGTCCATTTTTAAAATGAAAACAAGTGAAGAAAGTCTAAAGTCGATAAAGCCTGACTATGAAATACCCTAAACCTACTTTTTCAAAATACAATAATAGTATTGAAAATGGGCGTGTCCGTGAGCAAATGAAGATTATATTTAATATGAATCTCAATTATGATGGAAAATTTACAAAAATTTATAAAAATGTCAAGTTTTATTACTGTAGCTAAAGGCATTCACACTTTAAAGTATTTTCGCTATTGTGGGTTGTACACGGTTAAAAATCTTGAACTAAATTTTAAACTTTTTTGGATTACATATAGGACACGACCAAAAAAAGATTATTTTTTAATCCAATGAAAAGTTTTAAATTTTTCAATCCAAAAAGGATTTATTTTTAATCCGCAAAAGGTTTAAAGTTTCTTAATCCAAAAAGGAATAATTGTAAATCCACAGAACGTTTAAAATATTATAATCCAAAAAGGATTAGATTTTAGTCCAAAAAAGTTTAAAATATTGTAATCCGAAAAGGATTACTATTTAATCCAAAAAGGCTTAAACACTGCTTATTGTAATAATGTATATAATAATATTTTGGTTGAGATTTTAATATACAATTTGTTTCATTTAATTAAATATAAATTCCGAATGCTTTCAGAATTATATTTAGCTTAAGTTTCGTAGTATTAGTAGTTTTTAATCTTATACCTGAATTACAATGCGACACTGGCAGGTTAGCCGAGGTAAGCCCTATTTCTAAATTCACTGCCAACATGCAAATTATTAAACTACTACGAAAAATTCTACATTCACTGCTTTTGATGCTGACGCTGAAGCTGCTAAATTGTAATTTACAGGCAGTAAAATACGAAACAGCTGATCACTGCCGCTGCCACTGACACAGCTGCTGCCACTGGAACTGCTGCATTGTAATTCAGCTATTCTAATTCAAAAATAGTCTTAAACTTAAACTTTTTCGGATTAAAAAAAATTAAACTATAATATGGAATAAAAAATAGTACTTTTAGGATTAAAAATTCCTTTAAACCAAAGTTTGGATTAAAAACTAGTCCAAAATTTTTAACCGTGTATGGTAGGTGGGCGGTTTCGTGGAAGGATAACGCCAAATTTTTAAATGCATCTTAGTTTTGGCATAAAACCCATACGTACCAACTTTTATCTCTGTAGGTTAAACATAAGCTTATTTAATGAGGTTTCAATTATTGGGTTTTATGGGAAGTGGGCGTGTCCGTGGTTGGATGACATCCATTTTTCAAAATCATCTTAATTTTGTTATTAAATACAAATTTACCAAATTTTATATCTGTAGGTTAACCACGAGCTTATTTATTGAAATTTGAATTTTTGGGTTGTATAGGAGGTGGGCGTGCCCGTGGGCGGATGACATCCATTTTTCAAAATCATCTTAATTTTGTTATTCAATACAAATTTACCAAATTTTATATCTGTAGGTTAACCACGAGCTTATTTATTGAAATTTGAATTTTTGGGTTGTATAGGAGGTGGGCGTGCCCGTGGGCGGATGACATCCATTTTTCAAAATCATCTTAATTTTGTTATTAAATACAAATTTACCAATTTTTATATCTGTAGGTTAACCACGAGCTTATTTATTGAAATTTGAATTTTTGGGTTGTATAGGAGGTGGGCGTGCCCGTGGGCGGATGACACCCATTTTTTTAAGACATACCTAATTTTATTGTGGTAGGCTTATTATGAGCTCGTTTATGCAGTTCTCAATTTTTGGTTGCATGAGAGGTAGGCGTGTCCGTGGGCGGATTCAAAAATATTCAATAGTGCAGATCCTTGGGTTCATGTAACCATGTGTACCGAGTTTCGTTCAATTATCTCAACACCTTCTTCTTATCCTGTGTATACGGACAACACACAGACGGACAGACGGACGGACGGACATGGATAGCTCGACTCACGTGGTGACGCTGATCAAGAATATATATAATTTTCTATACCGCACCCGCTTATTTCTATGCGTTACAAACGTTTGCACAAAGTTAATATAACCTGACCTTTCAGGTTAAGGGTATAAAAAGTAGGATGTTGTGTACAGATTTTATTTTTATTTTGGAGCATAGTATTATTAGAGGATACACAAGTTTGAAGTATTCACCAAAAATTTTCACCAGACATCACTTGCGTAAGAGCAACCGTTTTCTTACAATCGTCTGACGAAATTATATTCATCAATTGGGTTTTTTTTTTGGCCCCGTAACTCTTAACCCACACCAGCTAGCCAATAGTGTGTCAGGGCAATTTTACTCTGGAAGTCATATAAAATACTAAAATTAACTGAAATGTTCATAATTAATTTCTTGATGGTGAAATCCCGAGTGGCCTTGAAAATTATAACATTCTTAAAAGTATTTGTAACGTAGAAAGTCAGAAGTGGATCATTAATTATTTGTTAGAAAAACATCTATGTAACATCTGACTCCTCGAAAACATTGTTTTTTGCGGTTACTGCGGTTCTTCAGCACTGGATTATATAAAATAAAAAAAAATGTTGGTTACTAAATGCCTAAAGTAGTTAACACTTCCACTGTATAAGTACATGAGTTTCATGAATTTTTGACACTTTTCTTATGAACTATTCTAACTGCCCTTGTATTTGTACATGTATAACATGAATTTTGGTTACTAAAGTCATGAAGTAGTCCACGTTTCTCTTGCATATGTACATTAAGGCGCCTACTCTCCATTGAAAAAAAATTTGTTGGACACAGTTGCTCAAAATAATCATTGATTCATGTTTTGATAAATATTTATAACATGTCCAAATATTTGGACTCTATTGATAGCTAATCATAGCCAAAATCCGCATTATCCTTGGTCCCACGGAAAAAAATTTAATCTTTTTTGATGTGGATTAAAATAATTTTTTTATTACTTTTATTCCAGACCGCTTTTTTTATTTAAAACTACCATATCAGCCAATATTTTTACAATAAAATCGATTTGTAGAGGTTATTTTTAACCATTCTTGCTCACGTATGGCTATCGCTAGAGTCAAAATATTTGGAGAATCATCAAAATATGAACCAAGGATTATTTTGAACAACTGCTGCGAAAAAGTTTAATTTTCTACAGAGCGTGAGGCGCCTTTGTGGTAACCGTCGCATACGTGTCAAATGTGTGGCTTGCATGCCTGGAGCGCGAGTTTGATTCCCACTCGTGGCAAAGTTTTTTTTAATAAAAAATGTTCTAGATAGGTCACCAACTCTCTGCAGATAATGGCCAACCTCAGAAAGTAAGTAATGCCATGTTCATGTATAGCTTCTTGAATACATGAACTTTTGCCGTTCGGAGTTGGCATAATACATGTATGTCTCGTTCTAGGTCAATTGTGTGCACACACAACACAATTGATCATAAGAATCTTGGTCAAAGTCCTTTCAAGGGCTGAAGTGGCCAATTTGTTTTTGTTTTTGTTTTTATTTTTTTTGTGAGGCGCCCTAATGTACATGAAACTCGTGCATTTTTGTCACTTATCTCATAAACTGTTCTTGCCACTTATCTCATGAAACTTACCTGAAATTGTTTTTAACCCTTATCCAATATTCATGAATCAAAATTGCCCCGAATGTGTTAAACGTTGAATATTATTAAATAATTTATAAGGTTATCCCAATATTTGACGTCTTCTCACGAAAATGGAGATACATAAGTAACCTTATTTGCAGAGGACAGCATTTTCAATGACACAAAAGTCCCACAGCTGCTTGAATATCTTACTATTCCTCAGTACAATATATCTTAAGAATTTTGAGTCAATACATTTTCTGCTACTTTTGTATTTTGAAGCATCCATCAGATGATTTTTAAAAGTTCTGCGACTTCACATCTTGAAATATTTTCACGAATTTATTGCCTTCAAAAATTCAATGAAAGCAATGCATCCTTAATTTTTTTTTTTCTTAGCAGTAAAATATTGAAAACATACTTTTTTATAAAAAAAAAAAATACAACAAAACACTGAAACATAAATTTTTTTGAGGAGACCACAAAACCGTGGTTGTCATTTATTAATTTTGAGAGAGAACAGTTTATATTTACAAAAAATAAGGATATGTCAAATATCGGGATAATCTTATGAATTATTGAATCATGGGCCCAAGTGAGCATATTCGTTTTTAGGCCAACAATCCATAAATCACATACATTATGCACAAATGAGCGTGTTTATTTTTTTAATAAACGATCGCATTTTGTCTTGATATCAAGAGTATTATGGCTTAGCTCAGAATCACTTCCAAAATAAATTGATTTGGGATTGTTTTCAGCTCAAATTTCTCTCCGTGTATAGCTCAAAAACCATTTCAGAAATTTAAGATTTATAAATACATTCCTATTGATTGAATAAAAATAATATGTATTTTCAAATACAGGATAAGGGTTAAATACAAATTATTCGACTGAGAATAATGATGGATAGTGATGTATATTAGTTTATTTCTAACATATAATTTTGATCTAGGTAGCCAAATTGTCTATTAGTGATATCAATAATGCAATAAACTGTATGTGGCAAAATATGCATTTGCATCATTGTTCTTCTGAACCGACGATATATTCCTTTCAAGGAGTCCCTCAAAAGTACTCAAACCAGAAAGGTGAGGTCCGTTCATCTGAGTCGCAGTAGAAATTTGGTATACTTGATGTTTTAAACAGGACAGCTTATTCTGGTACTGGTACTATGTTGCAGTTATTAAGGTTATCCAAACGCTCTTTGTCCTGGCGAAGAGAATTTTTTTCTTCATTTAAGCTGAAATGCGGCTAAGGGAAGGATGGGGGTCATTCACTTCCTAGCCACTTCAGCGGATTTATCATTGCCTTTGATATCTCAATGACCAGACCCAAATAATGTGTATCCTGACATCCTTAGCCATCTTTGTTAAGTGATCTGTGGCATGCATCGATCTATTTTGAATGAAAGCATTATGAGTAATATATTGCTTTAAGCATTGCTGGACTATTTTAGAAGATGAATTCTTCTTTATCTTAATTACTTCCTTGGTGGAGTTTAGCACAGCCTCTTGTATGACTTAAACTTTCGATTGGAAAACTCAGCAACAATCGAGGAGTCTTATAGAAGACTTAATCCCAAGGTTCCCAATTAAACTGCTCCTCCCATGCGTTCCTTATGTTTTGAGCCGTTTGTGAACATATTTTTAGTTCCATGATGCAAAGGGTCTATTATTTAATTTCTGGCGTGAAAGGATAGTTAAGGTTAGGTTAGAAGGGTCGCACACCATTGAGTTGCTTCCATGTGGAATTTTAGTTCATTACAAATCCCTTACATTACAGTGGTGACCGTGGCATGCAGTTTAAGTGTGTGGCTTAGCATGCTCGGAGCCTGGGATCGATCCCCAGCCGCGGCGAAAAATTCCTTTCAATAAAAAATTTTTCTGATCGGTCACCACCTCTCTGCAGACAATGGCAAACCTCAGAGAGTAAATAATGCCATGTAAAGCTTCTTGAGAACATGAACTTTAGCCGTTCGGAGTCGGCATAAAACATGTAGGTCCAGTTCTCGGTCAATTGTGTGCAAACCTTTAATAACACACACAACACAATTGATCATAAGAAGCTCGGTCAAAGTCCTTTCAAGGGCTGAAATGGCCAATTTGTTTGTTTGTTCATTACAAATCCCTTATTTGATTATTTTCAAGCCATTTGTGGTTATGTTCAAGCCATTTAGTGGTGCCCAATAAATCTGATTCCTTTTTATTATGCTTGTTCACCAAACAAACATTTACTGGTATGAAGAGATACGAACATCGTAATTTTTTGTGAATGTGAGTTCTGATTCTGACTTCTTCTATAGTAGTAATGGGTGGTGACACTAGCCAGTATCACCGTGTGTTGTATGTTCTTAATGAACCAATGCCCAGAATGCCTTAGCCTAGAATAAACATGTCATACGTGATGACATCAATCCGTTAGTGTAAAGCTTAGAACTTCGGTGATGCACAGTTCTGCACTTATATGCATCTTATTAAGTTTCATGTGGATTGAGATCTTAGAAGTGACCTGTCACCAAATTTTTACTCTACGGAGTAGTATTGGTGGAATGATGCCTATATATAAATATCAATATTATCAATAAATATTTTTCTTCACGAGTCATTTCACGTGTCATACCCCGAAAAACTTATGGCGTTTTCGTTTCTACCAAAAAATGTTGCCTTTTCATTTCCCTTACCTTTTTTCGTGTTCGATTCTAAAATAAGTGCAATCGGGTGAGTAAATTCTGTGTTCGTTTCTTAAAATGTCACACTCAAAGAGGGCAAAAAAGGCGCATTTTCTGCCCTGCAAACTTTCTCAGGGTAGATGATTGCCCTGCATATCAGCTGTTTTTAAAACGATAATAGTATCACATGCGTGCGTTAGACAAGGATGGTTATATTCGTTTATTTAAGTTGACATTTTTCGAGTAGGCAAAAACATGCACTTTTACAGGGTTGCGGGCAACATCGAAAACATTTTGCACTGCGACAGGGCAACATTTTTTGGTAGAAACGAAAACGCCATTAACTAGGTTGTGGAGATTAAAATCGACAGAATCAAATATTTCGCTGTCAGAGTACAATTCCAAAATGTGGGTTTTCGAATCAAAGAGAGAGAGAGAGAGAAGTCCAGTTTGTTAAAAACCGACATTATTGCTAGATGCAGGCTTCTTTTGATGTAACGGGAAGTACAACATGCGTGTGCGGATTGTAAATCGTATCCCCTCGGAGCTAAGATCCGGATCGGATCAGATCAGATAAGTTTCATGAAACTTTATTTAACCGTAGTAAAAAACCCGATTGGCTTTTAAAATTCTTAATGTTGTCAGTTCAATTATTTTAAATAGTTTTTCGTTCCATTTTTTTCTATTATAATTTAAAATAATTAACGAAAATTATTAAAAAAATTAAAAAAAAAGAAATGTCGAATTACAAAAGCATGAATAATAATTAAGTATAACAAAAGAAAGTTGAATAAAAACATATTCATATAAAACATATAAAAACATAAAAACATATTGGCATATAGACTTAACAATGTCTGTCAACTTTTGCTTATAAACAATAATTGTTAATGACTATCGAGATCAAGAGGACAATTATCGTCAAACCAAACTTAGCAAAACAACAAAATTAGAAAAAAAAAGTTCCTAACAAGATTTAAAATAAAGACGTTAAACTGAAAATATGTTTACTTCGAAACATAACAAGTTCAACAAAAATTCAAACAAATTGTTCATAACGTTTGAAAACTTTAATAACAATAACAACAACAACAACAACAACAACAACAACTACGAGTACCACATGCGACACCACATAAATATAACAAAACTGCAACGCGTGCAAAACAATTAGCAACGGCATAAAATTTTTAGCTAAAAATAGAATAGTTTTATTTGTATAATAAATTAACTGAATTGTTTAGCAACAAAAACAAAAAAAAAAAAAACAACAAATAAATGAATATAGAAAAAAAAACTAAAATATGTATATTAATAAAGACAACAAATACAAAATTCACATGATGTCGCTGTGATCACTTGCGATCAACACAATGACTGATCACTGAAGCGTCCAACCCCTCTGCCTGCACCAACGTAACACCATCGCTTCGCCCATAAGCTGCGCGCCAATACAGCCCATTCTACACACCCCAGCACTCCTGCCTTGCTGTCACATATTTGACATATGACTGGATACGTGACATACGATCAATTACCGATCAGTATCGTTAGCAGTTGTGTTGAAGTTGTCAAAAACCACAAAACAAAACAACACAACAAATTTATGCAGCATAACAAAATAATCGATGAATATGACTAGTAATGTAAAAATTTTAAGCCATGCCGGATAATACTAAGCTTGCAACTCAGACTTATAGTTGAAGAAAAGAAACAACACATTACCTTAGCGATTACAGCCATCGAAAAAAGGTTAGAAAGGTCAGTTACTCAAAGAAAACAAAAACAAATCTATTAAAATAAATCTATGAGCTATGAAAATAAATTTCCTTAACTTTAAAAGTTAATTGAAATATCAAGTTCATTCACTCAATATAATGAGTTACTGAATTACTTTAAGGTAATTAATTTAAAAACTTTGAAAATGCAACAGTCAAAGTTTCGATTCGACTTGTTTAAAGCTTGCGACCGGCAGCTGACTCTCTAATAAAGGCAAATTGTGGAAGGTTCATTCCCAAATGAATTTCAAAAGCTTCAAAGAGATAAGACGGAAATCAAAATTTCCCTTTACACGAAGAGAAATTTGAGCTGAAAGCAATCCCAAATCAATTTATTTGGGAGTGATTCTGAAAAAACAAAAAACAAATTGGTCATTTCAGCCCTTGAAAGGACTTTGACCGAGCTTCTTATGATCAATTGTGTTGTGTGTGTTATTAAATGTTTACACGTAATTGACCGAGAACTGGACCTACATGTTTTATGCCGACTCCGAACGGCTAAAGTTCATGTTCTCAAGAAGCTTTACATGGCATTATTTACTCTCTGAGGCTTGCCATTGTCTGCAGAGAGGTGGTGACCGATCAGAACAATTTTTTCATTGAAAAAAATTTTCGCCGCGGCTGGGGATCGAACTCGGGCTGGGAGCATGCTAAGCCACACACTTAACCTGCACACACTCTTGATATCAAGCCCTAATGTGACTGTTTATCAACAAAATGAACACGCTCATTTGTGCATAATATATATGATTTTTGGATTGTTCGTCAAGGAACTAATATGCTCACTTGGGCCCAATTTATGACATTTTGGTATTGCTAAAAATAATAAAACATGATCATTTGTGTCCAATGCATGTCATTTATGGATTGTGAATTAAACAACTTAACATGCTCTCATATGTCTAATCTAGAAATTTTGGAATGTGACATTTTATGACAAAATTATATTTTAGATATTTGATCCAATTCGGACAGGAAAATATAATTTTTGAATTTATGTTCTGCACTTTTATACACTTTTGTACAAACAGCAACAAAACTTAACTGAGAATTATGTCGTTCGGTTGCTCATGTTTTTGAAGAGCAAAAACAACTACAACAAAAAATTAAATTTTAAGATCAAGCCCAAGATGACACTTTTTAAGCACAAACTGACGTATTTATCAAAAAAATTTCAAGCCCAATTTTTGACATAAACTGTGTACGTGAATAGCATATTATGAGAAGTTTTGAACTCCGTGTACAATATTATTTTAACAAAATTTCCTTTTTCAAAATGACCATATCCAGAATTTATTTTTTTTTTAAATACACCTTTAAATTAATTCGCCCATCATAAAAAATCTTCTTCTCCATTAAAAATTCTTCAATAAAAAAATTAATAAAGAACACGTAAAGAAAGTCTATAGTCGGTCTAGGCCGACTTTGAAATACCCTAAACATATTTTTCCAAAAAAAATAATATTATTGAAAATGGGCGTGTCCGTGGGCGGATGAAACCTATATTTTATATGCATTTAAATGTTGATGAAAAATGTACATATACCAAGTTTTATTCCTGTAGCTCACAGTCAATGCCTTTATTGTGCTTTCGCTATGGCAGGTGGGCGTGTTCATGAACGGATTCCTCCCAATTTTTGAAAACACCTTAGTTTTGGTATAAAATACATACATACAAAATTTGATCTCTCTATGACAAACATAATTTTATATATTGAGTTTTAAACTTTTTGGGTTGTATGGGAGGTAGGCTTGTCCGTGGATGGATGACGTTCATTTTTCAAAACTATCGTTGTTTTGTCATACAAAAATATATGTGCCAAATTTTATCTCTATAGGTTAACCAGAGGCTTTTTTATTGCGTTTTCAATGTTTGGGTTGTATGGGAGGTGGGCGTGAGCGGATGACACGTAATTTCGTAAAACAGAATTTTTAAAGGTGATACCTTTCGATATGGAGATTATTGTAAAGGGAAATTTTGACCTTTTCCTAGATTTGGCACAAATAAGCCCCACATGTTAGTTTGAGGAAGTTATGGGATGCAATAACTTTCTCCATAGAGTGTGGGATAAATAGATGGAATTACTGCTGCTGAAATTTCGAAAAGAAAAAAATGCATAGCAATGGGTGGCTGTAGCGCTTCACAGCTACTTACATTCTACATGTACAACTAACTTCGATAAGACTTAAATATTTCAATATTCGGCAGCTTAAGCTTCGATTAGGAGACAAGGGGGCGATATTCACATGGCAACGTGTCTGACTGCCTCAACTTGGCGAGGCCAGCATTATCCATGTCGAAATCGTCTCAAGTCGACTCAAAACCTCCGCGTGGTGTCTCCTGGAAACGTCAAAAACTATCGCCCGATAAACTTTGGCGGCTAATTTGAGCGGCGGGCTTCCCCTTTGGCCATCAAGCAAAGGTTGTGCGTTGGGTTTGAAGCCCACCACATAAAAAAAGATTTCAATGAAACGAAAAAGAATAAATGAAAGAATGATCCCCAAATCTGATGACGACTACCGCAAACGAAAAACTGATAATGATTTACGGATATGCACCTGGAATGTCCGGACCCTAAATTGGGATGGTGCCTCTATCCAACTGATTGATATCTTGGAAAGATATAATTCTGATATCACTGCAATCCAAGAAATGCGATGGAAGGGACAGGGTTGCTTACGGCAAGCATCCTGTGATATCTACTACAGCGGCCATGTGGAGAAGCACGAGTTTGGATGCGGATTTGTAGTTGGCAAGAGAATACGGCATCATGTCCTGCGATTCACTCCTGTGAACGAACGGCTTGCCATAATCCGCTTCAAGGCTAAATTTTTTAACATAAGCCTAATATGTGCGCACGCTCCGACAGAAGAAAAAGATGACGAGACCAAAGAAAGTTTTTACGAGTGCCTTGAAGATGCATACGAGCGCTGCCCCCGTCATGACATAAAAATCGTGCTTGGTGACTTCAACGCCAAGGTGGGTAAGGAAAACATATTTGGTCCAACAGTCGGAAAGTTCAGCCTCCACGACAACACATCCGATAACGGAATGAGGTTGATTGACTTCGCCGCAGCACGAAACATGGTCGTAAGTAGCACTAGATTCAAGCATCTCAATATTCATAAGGCCACCTGGCTGTCCCCTGATCAAAAAACATGCAACCAAATTGATCACGTTTTGATTGACGGAAGGCACTCTTCCAGTGTACTAGACGTACGCACGATTCGTGGTGCTAACATAGACTCGGATCATTATCTTGTCGCAGCCAAGATCCGCACACGTCTGTGCGCAGCTAAGAATGCTCGCAATCCTACACTTAGAAAGCTAGACGTCGACAAGCTGCAGTCAAAACGGACGGCCGAAGCCTTCGCTACTCGACTCTCACTCCTGCTTCAAGAAAGCACTCCTCCGATCGACGATATATGCGGACAGTGGACGCACATATCCCACTCTATGCGTACGGCTGCCGAAGAGGTGATAGGCTACCATCGCCCTCGCCGAAACCAGTGGCACGACCAGGAGTGTCGCGACGCCACTGCAGAGAAGGACACCGCCTACAAAGCCACCCTGCAGTCGGTTGTAACGCGTGCTGTTATGGAGCGATACCGAGAGAAGAGGAGGGAAGAGAGACGCATTTTCACCGATGGTTTATTTTGGCCGATGGTTTTAAGACCGGAGCCTCTTCCTGCAAGGACGAGAATGGGAATCTAGTGACAGATATCCAGAGTACACTGATGTTATGGAGGGAGCACTTCTCTAGACTTTTAAATGGCGACGCTGACAACAATCCCGCCAGTGGAGATGATATCCCGGAAACCCCAATTATGGACGACAGCGTTGAAGTTCCGCTACCCGATTATAACGAGGTCTTAACAGCTATAGCTCGGCTTAAAAACAACAAAGCCGCAGGAGCCGATGGCCTACCGGCTGAGCTGTTTAAGACCGGTGGCGAAGCTCTGTTTAAATGCATTCACAGACTTCTATGCAGAATATGGTCGGAAGAATGCATTCCAGATGATTGGAACCTCAGTGTGCTCTGCCCAATCCACAAGAAAGGCGATCCCACCATTTGCGCCAACTACCGTGGGATTAGCCTTCTTAATATCGCATACAAGGTCCTGTCGAGCGTATTGTGTGAAAGACTAAAGCCCATCGTCAACCAACTGATTGGACCTTATCAGTGTGGCTTTAGACCTGGAAAGTCCACCATTGACCAGATCTTCACGCTCCGACAAATCATGGAAAAGACCCTCGAAAAACAAATCGACACACACCATCTTTTTGTCGATTTCAAAGCCGCCTTCGACAGTCCAATAAGGAGTCACCTATATGCCATCATGTCTGAATTTGGTATTCCTGCGAAGCTAATACGTCTTTGCAGGATGACACTGAACAACACCAGCAGTGCAGTGAAAATCGGGAAGGACCTCTCCCTTCCGTTCGATACCAAGCGAGGTTTCAGACAAGGTGATTCCTTATCGTGCGACTTCTTTAATATAGTAATGGAGAAGATCATCCAAGCTGCTGACCTGAGACGCAGCGGCACAATTTTCTATAAGAGTGTTATGCTGCTGGCGTATGCAGATGATATTGACATCATTGGCCACAATACGCGCGAAGTCAGTGCAGCATTCTCCAGGCTAGAAAAAGAGTCGAGTCGAATGGGTCTTGCAGTGAACGCAGATAAAACGAAGTATCTTGTGTCAACAAACAAACAGTCCCAGCGTCTTGGAAACCACGTCACTGTTGACAACACCTCCTTTGAGGTAGTGAAGGACTTTGTTTACCTGGGATCCAGCATTAACTCCTCCAACGATATCAGTATTGAGATTAAACGAAGGATAACTCTTGCCAACAGGTGTTACTTTGGGCTCAGTAGGCAATTGAGAAGCAGAGCTCTTTCTCGACGAACAAAACTGACGCTCTATAAGTCAATAATCATGCCCGTCCTACTATACGCATCACAAACCTGGACGATGAGCAGCTCTGATGAAAGGACTTTGGGAGCGTTCGAGAGAAAAATCCTTCGCAAGATCTATGGTCCAATCTGCGTCAATGGCGAGTACCGAATACGATGGAACCACGAGCTGTATGAGCTATATGCCGACATCAATATAGTCAAGCGTATTAAAATAGAGCGGCTTCGCTGGCTAGGTCATGTCGAGAGAATGAACGACGAAGCTCCAGCGAAAAAAATATTGGATTCGGTACCCAGCGGTGGCCAACGCAGACGAGGAAGACCGCATCTCCGTTGGAAAGACAAGGCATTGGATAACCTGACAACGCTTGGAATTTCCAACTGGCGCCAGCAAGCACACGACAAAAGAGGCTGGCGAAAATTCTTAGACGAGGCCAAAACCGACCAACGGTTGTAAGAGCCATCTAAGTAAGTAAGTAAGCTTCGATTAGGTTTCTTAAGAGTTCGCGAATATAAAATTACTTATTAACGAAGACGTAACTGATATAATATCTGCTAAAAATTGTTTTTAAGGTGGGACATAATATTTGTGGCAGTGAAAACAGACCTTTTTTAAAAATTCATAACTCAGTCAAAAAAAAACATTGTTAAAATTTTTTTGATTGTAGAGAATTGAACAAATTACTAGGAAAAAAATTAAAAAAAAATATATTTTTCACTCCAACATGGTTTTATAAAGCTCCAAACTGGCGGCAGAGAAAAAAACGGGGCCTCGTGGTTCCAGCACTGGGAGACGCAAAAATTGTCCGATCTTGAAATATAAATAACTTTTTTTAAATCTTTACAAAATTGGTTATCGTATGACAGCAGTTTTTTTTTTAAATTTTTTTTTTTCAATTTTTGGTGATGTTCCAAAATTGAAAGTGTGTTTTTTCGAAAAAAATATTTACTTTAAAAATTCATAAAAAATCGAACAAAAATTTTAAAAACAAAGCTTGTGTCATACAATAGCGAATCAAGTTGAAAAATATACAAACAAAAAAAAAAAAAAATTCGTCAAAAAATCAACCCGCTAATGAAAACCATGGTTTCGAGATAAACGCGTTCAAAGTTTTTGAACAAAAAAAATAAAGGCGAACATTAAAAATGCGCTCTCACTAATCCGGCTGTAACTTTTGAACCCGTAGGAATTTTTCCATAAAATTATTTTTCATTTTATTAATTTTTTCTTAGAATCTTTAGAATATTTACTAAAATACAAAATTATAAAAAAAGTCGATTTCAAAAAACGGCCAATGCATGGCATTGGCCCCCCCTTAAAACAAGGTTTACAAATAACTTCGAAGTAAAATCGAAGCAGAAAATATGAACTCTATTATTCCCAATTTTCTTAGAATTGATATGGAGGTAGAAAGTTCTAAGCATCTCGAAAGTGGAACCTGTTGGAAGTTCTCAAATGTTGTTGCAGCTGGCACAGATTTTATTTTTTTCCCGCATATATGTGTTTTCATTTTTGCGCATATTAAGTTCCGATAAAGCTTCCATTTGAAATTTCGAATCTTATAAAAGCCTTCAGAAAACTGAAAAAAAGTATGTAAAGAACTATTAAATGTTATAGAAGTTTTATGGAAATCCTAACAAAAACTAATAGAAGTAACATAATTTCTATAACTAACATGATGAAAATTTGCCACAAGATTTATAGAAGGTTAAGTGGTTTTGTTGCTCAATTTTCTTGAATTGTATTAACATTTTGAAAACTTTAACTCTCATTCGGACACTTCTCTGGTAAAACGTGCTTGGCACACTGGGAACATGCTTATCTAACCGACGAAAAACCGCCATAAAAGTTAAATCTATCCATACTCTATACTATTATGTAAAAGGAGACTCACGGCGTATTTTGTGACGAGTGTTCTCAATAATCGCTGAACCGATTTTTATAATTTTTTCACTATTCAATTGCTATGATTAGCGAAATTACTATAGGGTGCCACGTTTTTAACAAAACTGTTTTCTTTTGTTTTAAAACTTCATGTATTTTAATCCATGCTAATGCTGTACTAACAGCAGAAAAGCAATGCTTAAGCTCTTGCTGTGAGAGTAACTCTCAACATATCACGGCTGCCATATTGTGTGGGGAGTTGCTCTGAGTTTGGTTTTTAGAGCAGTGCTGCCACATTTTTTTTTCAGATGAAGTATATGTACTTGTCTAAGGCGTCGCAACGCGAGCCGGGATTGCTAGTGTAGAATATTTTGACTTGTTGATTTTTTTGTTTTGTAGTTTCTTAAAAGTGTATTTTTTAATAAAATAGGTTAATAATTTTTTTAAGAAAGTTAAACAAAAAAGAAAGTATATTTTAAGTCAAAACACAAAAAAATAGTGGAGTGCAAATGATCCAACTGTGGCAAATAAGGGTTAAAATAAATCATCGCAAAAGATATAAAAAAATTGTCAACTAGTTATCAAATAAAATATTGTTTTATCTCAACACTAGAACACTTCGCCACTTTCCGAGCGAGACTTCGTGGAATCACTTTGCGGAAGCAATTCATGTTAATTTCGCCGCGCGTTTCACTTCAAAAGCTCTAAACAATTTAATTCGTATCACTTGTATTCAATTAAAAGCACTCAATTTTGTGTCAATACTTTTCTATTGAAAACCCCCATTACTGTTGGTTGTTTCATTCCACTGTTCCTCAGTGGTGCATACTTCGATTATTAATTATTAAATCAATGAAGCAATAAACACAAAAGCAATACCAACAATACCAACATCTATGTATCTAATAATTACGAACAAGTGACATTCTATAGCTTTTCAAGTTGTTACACTTACATATTTGTTATTGTAATATATTTTAACTAGAAATGCTACAACAAAGCAATTGAACTCAATATTTGTAAATTATTGAACTTAATGAATATGTAATTAAAAGTGACAACAATTGTGATTAACATGTGCCATAGAGTAGTTGTTGATGATTGTGTTGTATTGGTTGGTGCGGTTAGTCGGTCTAGTGGTAGAATTGATTGAATTGGCAGGTAACCGCAGCAGGGTGGCACTAATTTAAGATTTTAAAAAGAAATATGAGTACTGCATTAATGAATTTAAAATTCATTAGAAGATGATTTTAACATTTCAAGAGATGGTTGTCAGTTGAAAAAAGAAATATGCCGATAAAATTGATTTTTTTGGTACTAAAATTTATGTTTAGTACTGTTTGAAAATACAAATTTATATTGGTTCGTTACTTTTTCCTTATTTCAAAGATTCAAGTAATCAAATAAGCATTTCATGACTCAATCAACTTAATAAGTTTATTAATTTTATCTAATTAACCTCATTATAAAACTGAGCAAACCTCAAACAAACCTCAACATTGCACGCTTATCAACTTTTATCTATCATTTAATTGCAAAGCTTTAATAAATTGAAAAATTAAATAAATTAAAATTGCAAAATCATGTTGATTTTTGTCTTAAGTCTTAACTTGATATTCAATTCATTCACTCAATTTCACACTTCATCATCTCGTTAGCTTAATTTTATGTTTGCACAAAATTAACAAGTAATTTGTTGAAGTATTTTGTCGATTTTAATTTTTTTTTTTTTGTTTGCTGTTAAATAACAATCAATCATTTTGTTAAGCTTTAAGCTCTCTATTCATTTGTATACTTCTGAAGATGGCGCCCATTAAAAACCGATTATTACTTTTAATGCCCACCTAATGAGTTCAACACTTAATTTAACCATTCTTTTAAAAAAAAAAAAAAAAAAACAATAACAAGCATCAAATCAATCAAGCGATTTAATATAAACCGCAGCATATAAGCCGCAAAAAAAGCTTTCAATACATTTTATGCCGCTCATTCATGAAATCGTTACCGCCGAAATGCAAACAAACATTTTGTTTTTTCTTTATTGTCACTTTTAGCTACGCACTCATTCAGCTTAAATAAAAAAAGCTGGTTTAATTAAGTAAATCGTAAGAGAGAGAGAGAAAAAAAAGAAAAACGTATTCATTAGCAATTAAAAGGCGATTGAACAGCTATATCGATAGATGTTTAACTGCTGCTGATAAATAATGGCATACGCTGTGGAATGATGGAATGAAACAAATTCCTTTGCAGTATTTGTTTGAACTATTTAAGCGTACTTATTTTATTTCATTTTACTTTTGATAACAAGTTTTTTATCGTTATGTTTTTGCTTCGAGAGTATTTTCAGTCGCATTCGTAGCGGAATAAATGTCATGTACAAGAACCTATAAATAGCTAGATCGCAATATCGATAACGCTAAAGAGCGCTGAAGGCGAACTATATAGAGTGAGTTTTTGTAGAAATTTGAGATAATAACTGCAAAAGCAGGGCTCACACGACATAGCTGGAATTAAAAAAAACTAGTAAGGTATATCTTCGACTTGGCCAAAGTTAAAATACCCCACGGCCGATTCTTAAGGGTGGAAGAATATTAAATTGGAGAGCTTTTTGTATGAGATTTTGAGAGATATTATTATTTTTATGTGTCTAAAAAACATACATATCAAATTGTTTTCCTGCAGCTTAAATATAAGCCTTTTTATAAAGTTTTAAATTTTGGGGTTGTATGGGAGGTGGGCGTGTTAGATTGTGTATGACGCCCATTTTTCTATCATACCTCAGTTTCGACATAGAATACACAAATACCGAGTTTCTGTCTTGTAATTTTAATATTAGCCTCTTTATAGATTTTTCAATTTTGGGGTTGTATGGGAGGTGGGCGTGTTAATGGGTGGATGACGCCCATTTTTATAACACACCTCAGTTTTGACATTAAATACACAAATACCGAGTTTCCATCTTGAAACTTTAATATTAGCCTCTTTATAGATTTTTCAATTTTGGGGTTGTATGGGAGGTGGGCGTGTTAGTGGGTGGATGACGCCCATTTTTCTAACACACCTCAGTTTTGACATTGAATACTCAAATACCGAGTTTTCATCTTGTAACTTTAATATTAGCCTCTTTATAGATTGTTAAATTTTGGGGTTGTATGGGAGGTGGGCGTGTTAGTGGGTGGATGACGCCAATTTTTCTAACACACCTCAGTTTTGACATAAAATACACAAATACCGAGTTTCCGTCTTATAACTTTAATATTAGCCTCTTTATAGATTTTTCAATTTTGGAGTTGTATGGGAGGTGGGCGTGTTAGTGGGTGGATGCCGCTCATTTTTCTAAGACATCTTAGTTTTAATATAGAATACACAAATACCAAATTTCAGTATTGTAGCTTAAATATTAGCTTCTTTGTAGAGTTTTCAATTTTTGGGTTGTATGGGAGGTAGGTGTGGTTTTCATCCGATTTAGCCCATTCTCGAACTTGACCTTAGTTTTTTTAAAAAAAGCTTAAATATCGAATTTCATTACGATAGCTTCAAAATTGCGGCTGTAATCGTGTCGACAGACAGACGGACAGACGGACATGGGTAAATCAACTCAGGTGGTGATGCTGAGCAAGAATATATATACTTTTCCATACCTACCACGCCTCCTATTGAGTGTTACACACGTCGTGACAAAATTAATATACCCCTTACGCAGTACGCGTGGGGGTATAAAAATTATATGCTTTTTCAATTTTAAGAGGTTTCCAGGAAGCGTTACTTCTTTGGGGAACTTGACATTAAAAAAAGCTCAATACAGCATGTATGTATTGCAGAGGCGTTCCTGGGCTTGGTGTCACCCGGGGCGGGTACACATGGTGTCACCCCTATAGATAAGAAATTTTTAAATGCAGTAAGAAACCAATTCGATGTGATTTAGTGTTTTCTTTATTATCTTAATGTTTTTCGAAAAAAAAAAGGTTAAATAAAGAAAACCTATTAAGGGCGGGGTAAAGATTTGAACATCTCAAGAATATTGTATTGAATTTTGAGGACAATCGGCTTCAACTCAGCTATACCAGTGAACAAAACTTTAAATCGATTTTCACAAACATGTCATTTTTAAAGTCGGTGACCAAGATTCGGGAAAAACTACTGAACCGATCGTTTTAAAAATTTCTCCACATATTGTATATTCAAATACTTCTCAAATGAAGTTTAAAATTTGCAATTAGTATCTATCTTACAATAAAAAATAGGTCGATTTTATTGTAAAAAACATCAACATTTCGTCGCGTTCTTTGCAAAAACCAATTTTTTTGAGGCACCAGCGGAGAACTGCAATAAATTTGTTATTACTTTATATTTTTGTACCAATTTTTTTTAAATAGCCTTCAAATGTTGTATTATAATACACTAATTTTCACAATAAATCTTTAATAACAATATGTTATAAAAAAATTCTTGAAAGTATGCTTTTTAATGGCGCTGCAAAGTTCTATTCATCCTATACAAAATTGGTACAAAAATAGAAAGAGTGCTCCGATGATTATTAAATTTTGTATGGTTGAATAAGCAAAATTGCAAAAATGGTTGAAATCGGTTAGTTCCTAGGGGTACCTTCCTTGGACCTATATTAATTTTTTACATTATTTTGTATGCGAGTGCTTACAAAAGTTTTGCACTGAAAACAGTAGAAATTGATGAGAACTTATGGGTACCTTTCTTGGACCTACATATATTAAATTTTTATACGATTTTGTATGGGAGGTACTTACAAAAGTAGCCCGATCCTATCAAAACTCAGTAAGAAAAGTAAAAGATGTGAACTGAAAATGATAGAAATTGGTAAAACCTTAAGGGTACCACTCTTGCACCTATATTATTTGTTTTTTAAAAATCCTATTTACACATTATTTATTACATTTTATGTTTTTTATAATAGAAAAATAAATATGGTAATTTTTTTTATCACTCATATCACTACTGACTTTCATCACTATAACTTCTTTGTGAGATTCACTACAAAATTAAAGAATCCTTTTTTTAAATCCTTTTGAACTTTACTAAATTATTTTTCTATGTAAAAATTATAAGTTTTCACAAAAAATCACTTTATTAAAGCTGGATAACTTTCTTGTTTATAAAAACGTGCCGATAATATTTTGGAAATAAAAAGTTAATACATACTTCAAATCAAATTACGAAAAAGTTTCGGAAAAATCGAAGAATTTTTTTTGTAATTCAATTTTGAAATTTGATATATTTTTAATATTTTTCTGTGCAAAATTTACATTTTTTTGTAAAAAATCACTTTTTAAATTTGCAAATATGTATGTCTTGTTTATAAAAAAAGTGCAAATAATATTTTGATAATAAAAAAACAAATACTTTAAATAAAATTACAGAAAAGTTTTAATACAATCCAATAATCTTCTTTTCTTTTTTGTTATAGCTTAAAAACAAAACATTTTTTTTCTATTTTTGTACCATTTCGATGCATTTCGTGCGCTTAACAAATAAATAACTTTCGAAATAACCTCATCGAAATCAATATAACTTGCAAGCTTGCAACTTGCAACTTTTCCACAATGTTTTCTCTTCATTGTTTCGACATGCAAGCAGAATTTTAAATTTTAAAACAGCTATAAAAATATGAGAAACACATTTTTTAACTTTAAGTATTTTTTCACTTATTCTGATTTTTTGAGAAATAAAAAAAATATCGGAATGGTGTCACCCCTTAAATGGTGGTACCCGGGGCGGACCGCCCCTCCGTCCCCCCTCCCCCCGCCTAGGAACGCCTCAGATGTATAATATAAATATGAAAATTTTGTTGACATTTAAGATTTATTCTTTAACATGCCGCGCTTACCAGTTATAACTGTATCCTTCTAAGAGATTCAAAGAGACGAAAAAGGAATAAATTTAAATTAAACCTATAACAAAAAAAAATTTAAAATCTAAAGCAAAATAAGTAGATTTATTATTATTATTAAAACAGAAAAAGCGGAATATCTCGAAAACGGAGCGAGATGGGCCAAAAATAACAATTTTTTACCGATTATTAAGGGGGGTTGGTATTATCGAGACGCGTAGATAGAAGGCGTCACACTAAATGAAAATACCAAAAATATTTTAAAAAAAAATTTTTAAAAAACGGGATGGACTTTTTCTCAGAGTTCAAAAAACTATGAAAAGCAGCAGCAAACACTCGAGCTTCAAGCGAATCATTCGAATGTCAGCATTGTGTGGATGCTGCCTTTGTATCTATTCGCAGTCGTCACACACTTCGCTAAGCAACAATCGTTGTTTACGAACTCGAGTGGTATGCATGCATGGTTTTTTTTTTTTTGTGATTGTGGCTGACGACAATTGTTATTCAAGTAGCAAAAAATTACGAATGGTCTCATGTAGTTCTCTGGTACCAATACCCGATGGCAAAGTCAACTTTCGTTAGCAACGCTTTCCATTTTCAAACACAATAACTTACTGATCAACTCTGGAATATTTTTATTCAAATTACTTTTATTCGTTAACAGAATGAAAAAACGAAAAGCAAAATCAAACATTTGAAAGGATTTTACTATTTTTTCTGCATTAAGGTACTTAGACCGTAAAACCTTAAAATCCGTAGTTGTTTTGTTAATACTAGACAAACATTAGAAATTGAATCCAAATATCTGAAATTGCAAATTTAACAACGTGCTTACAAATAGCTAGTACTTGGTACTGTATCCTGAATTGTCCAAAATGGGCCGACTCCTTGGTCCCATAATCTCCACAAGCTTTTGTACTTTATCCTTCGAAATGAAGTACCAAGCTTTCTCAATTCCAAACTTATCAAATTTTTAAAATTTTCGTTGCTTATGCTGACAAAATAAATTCTTTGATTAAAGAATAAATTCGCTGATGGAATTGAGGTCTGAGGTCTGAGGTCTTGAGTTTGAGCCGGCCAATCCAAAATATTTATTTTTTTCCTTTTTAAGTCAATAAAAAAAAAACACAAAAAACAAATTGGCCATTTCAGCCCTTGAAAGGAGTTTGGCCGAGCTCCTTATGATCAATTGTGTTGTGTGTGTTATGATTGCACACAATTGACCGAGAACTGGACCTACAGAGTTTATGCCGACTCCAAACGGCTAAAGTTCATGTTCTCAAGAAGCTTTATTTGGCATTATTTACTCTCTGAGGTTTGCCATTGTCTACAGAGGGGTGCTGACCGATCAGAAAAATTTTTTTATTGAAAAAACTTTTCGTCGCGACTAGGGATCGAACTTGGGGGCTCCGAGCATGCTAAGCTACACATTTAACCTGCATGCCAACCACATTGAGTATTGAAGTTTTATCAAATATTTAAACATGGGGAGATGTCATAAGAAACCAATATATACGTTTATGTGTGTATGTTACAACTAGACTCCAAAACCTCTAAAGAAATTTCCGATAAACCGAACTTAAACGGGCGGGAGAAATGCACATTTCATTCTCAAAACGAGATTTGTTATCATAATTGAATGACTACCGAAACGAAAATTTTAACATTAGCAAATCGTTTTCGAATAATTTTAGCAATTTTTTCCGCAATGAAATTTTTAAAATTATATTCATATCTTACGCAAAGCGTATTACTACAAAAGATTATTATTAAAATAAAAAAAAATATAAATATCTCTTTTTAGCAGGGACCGTACCGGTTATGGTTTTTATCAAAAAAGTCACATATTAACTGTTATATTTTAACTTTTATTTTTTCCGACAAAAATAAAAGTTTTTGTGTGCCTTATGTTTTTTCGGGCAATTAAAACAGTTACTTTTGACTTTTATTTTATCGGTCAAAAACAACAGTTATTTTCTGCCTTTTATTTTTTCGGTCAAAAATATCAGGCAATTTGTGTTTTTTCAAAGGCTGTTTTACCGGATAAAAAACTATTGATGCCATTATTTTCGTCTCATCGGTGCGCACATTTACAAATGGTATCAATAATTTTTTAATTGGTCAAGCGGCTTTTAAAAAACACAAAGTGCCAGATAGTTTTGACCGAAAAAATAAAAGTCACAAAATAACTGTTATTTTTGACCGATAAAATAAAAGTCAAAAGTAACCGTTATTTTTGTCCGTAAAAATAAAAGGCAAGAAATAACAGTTAATTTTTAACTTTTATAGAATCAGTCGAAAACTTAAAAGGCACTTAATATTCCTAAGCCTGAGGCCATTTGTATCATAATGGTATATTTGAAAAAGTCCTTCGACAATTTTTTCATTGTGTCTTTTTCATTCAAAAAATGTAAAATAACAGTTATTTTCAGTCCCTGCTTTTTAGAAATATGAAATATTATATTAAAATGCATTCGCTATTTTTAATATTCGGGGTTCGTTACTAATTCGAAACCAAATCGACTTCGCTATTTGGTTTATTGGGTTGTTATAAAATTTTTAGGGGAACTCTAGTGAAATCTTGAGAGTGTTCCTGTGAAGCATTGGAAAACGGAGTGTGACTCCACCCATACAAGCCAAATTTACGATACAGAATAGCTATGAAGTTAGTCACTGGAAGTTCAAACTCGGAATGCAATAACTACTTAGTTATATTATTCTTCTTAAAGAGTGAGACGGTCATTAAACAAAGGGGTGCAGCTCCGCCCATACAAGCCAAATTTTTGATATCAAATTGCTTTGGAAGTAAATATCGCTGAGCATTGAAATTCAGAATGAAGTTACTATTTGGTAATGTTCTTCTGCTAGAAAACTGGGTCGGGCTTTGGACAAGTGGGTGTGCCTCCCTATACAAGCTTAATTTTTGATCGAATAGGTTTTGAAATCACAGATGAAGTATGTACATTCGTATGCCTAAGACTGTATGCATAGCAAACGCCAATTCAGACAGACAGGCAAGCAAACAAAGCAAACAAAAGAGATACAAATAGCTATCTATCTCACTTGTTCACATAGATTTTAGCCTGCCTGTCTGCCTGCTTGTCTGAATCGGCTTTTACTATGAACGCGGTCTAAGGCGTAACAACGCGCGCTGTCTATCGCTAGATTAATATAAAACAACAAATTTATTCTAAAATGTTGGAAATAAAAAAGAAACAACAAAAATGGGCACTTTGTAAATGTCCTTATGTCAAACCTAAATCAATAGGAAAACATAACGTCTGTGTACTTGTACGATATTGATAAGGTATTAATAAAAAATGACAACAAAATTAACTTCTGCAAAGTTGATGTCATCATGTGTAGTTTTTTAAGACCTTTCCTTTGATGCCTAGATGTATATGGTTCCAAGACAAATGGTGCAATTTTAACCAAAGCCGGAAACAAAAAACCACGACAAAGTCGTTCAAAAATTAAGCTGATGTTAACTGTTTACTTCGTTTCTCAAGGTGGCGTGCGCTCGAAATTCCTGCCGCAAGGTCAATCGCTCAACGCTCAATATTATTAGAATATTTTAAAGAGTTTGTGCTAGAATAGGAACCGAAAGAGGCTTGAGTTATAGAAAGACAATTCATGGTATTTGCAACACGATAATTCACCACCTCACACATCACTTATTGAACGTGATCAAGTTCAACTAGAAAAATGTCAATATCGTTCAACAAGCACTATATTCGCCACATATGTCTCTGAGTGACTTTTCCTATTCCGCAAACTCAAATTTTCGGTGCCTGGAAAACATTTTGAGACGATTGAAGTCATTGAAGAGAATTCGCAGAGGGACCTCAAGGCCATTTCAAAAGCGGCCTTCCAAAAATGATTTCATGATATGAAACAACGTAAGAATTTGTGTATTGCATTCGATGATGATGATTTTGAAGATGATAATATAAATATTGGAGAATAATTAACCGTTTTGACAGTCCAAATTAACCGTTTTGAATAATTTTTAATAATCAATGTTCGTTGTACCTCGAATAGAACAGATAACATGCAAAAGTTTATTTCGATTATGTGGATTTTCTGTGAAAAATGCTATTTTGTTAAAAACACTTTAGCTTCACTTTTGTTGATATCTTACAGGGAGTTCCCACAACTCCCTGAGAGAACTTGTGTTGATGACTAAAATGGAAATGAACTCAAAATTGTTTAAGGTCACAGATGTATTTGAAAATTATTTAATAAATAAACATATATTACTGAAAATAAAATTCGTTAATTGGAAGGAACCCCAGAATCATAGAGCCCTACCTTTGTATTCATCCCTGGTTAGGCGAGAATTTTCTTATGAACAACATATGCGCTTCTTGAGCTTGATCTTGAGCTTAATCTCGATCTATGTTAGTTATTAAAGTCAACATTAAAACATTCTGAAATTAAAAACTGCGAAATTAAACATGTTACGCCGAAAAATAGCACACAGAAAGTTTTAAAAAGTTTATACTCGTTAACGGTATATTTGAATTAAAATTAGCTCAGACTTACTTCATTTAATTTCTAAATTTAGCTGTGTTTATAAAGAGCATGGAATAAAAATGAAAAAACTCCCATAAAATATTCAAGTGCTTCATATTTTTATTAAGTTGTTTCGAATAAATTCCAAACAGAACTTGATAAAAAGTGCAATTTTTTTTTTTCAAGTGTTGGAAAATAGCGTTTAACTGCGAACTAAGCAATAAATTTGTCTAATATTTACATAAAAATACCTACACAGAAGCCACTCATATGAGCAACATGCACGTACGTATAAAATTATCAAACAAATACGCACACATACACATGCACACTAACACACATATACACACATGCACACATAAAGGCTAGACAAGAAACAAACAAAACGTTCTCAAAAATACACGTCGTGCTCGTAATTTAGATACTAAGTTATTGTGGCGCTGGCGTTGCTTACTTTTCTGGCTGTTATTGTTGTTGTAGATGTTGTTGTTGTAGATGTGGAGGTTGTTGTTGTTGTTGTTGCTGTTAGGTTTGCTGTTTTATTCCATTTAATAAAATATTTCGTTTATTGGGTCTCGAGGCACTTGCAAGGAATTCACAACAAGCACACACACCAGCAGCAAAACACCAAAAAAACAACAATAACCAAAAGAACAACAACAACAACAACAACAACAACAAAAACCACCACCACACAACAACAGCAACAACTTGAACTGTTTATTTTGTTTGTTTATGTATGTCGATCGTTCGGTCGGTCTCCCGGTCGTATGTTTTACTTTATTTTCTTTTTTAATCATACTGCGTTCTTCATCGCTCTCAGTCGGCGTCGCTGCTTTGATTTCTATTTTTAGAATAAATTATTTTTAAATGGCCTTGAAGTATGTGTGAGTGTGCTGTCGCTGCGCAGTTATTAATCGAGCCGCAATGTTTTTTGCCGCTCATACTTGTTGCTTGTTGATCGCGGTGTTGTTGTTGTCGGTTGTTCGCTTTTGTTTGTGCCTGTGTGTCTTTTCTCTGCTCAGTGGGTGAACTCAAAATAAAAATTGTGTCGTTCGTCGTCTCTGTTTTTAATGTTCGGAAATTAAGTTTTCATCAAATTCTCAATTGAATTTTCTTTTATGCGCATCTGGAAAGAAAGAAAGACTTAAAATGATAAAATATATTTTCTACACCATTTGACAAAAATCTTAGTAGAAACTGATGCATTTTCATATTGATATTTGTATGAATTTTTTGAAAAATATTTGCGGGTTTTGTGTTATTGATGTGAGTATTCTATTGTTATCCTTTATAAATGCTATAAATAATGACCAAGTGAAACGAAAAACTAAAAATAACATTTTGTCGATTTCAAGTCAGGATATCGATCATGGCAAAAAGTTCCATTCCATGTTGCTATCTGAACTTTGTCCTACACAAAAGAAAAAGTAAACAAATCCTGCTATCCTGACGATTTCCTGAAGCCGCGAAACTAGATCATTAACGTTTGAAAATGCAAAGCTGATAACGTGCGTTATGAACAGCAACAAAAAAAAGGCACACAAAAACACTGAAACTTAAACTTAACCAAAAGAATAATCAATATAAAAATAACTAAAAATCAAAATAAAAATCAAAGCCATACTCAAAACCAAATTTAATGTCCTAGTCCAAGTTCAAGGCCAAGTCCAAGTCCAAGTTCAAGTTCAAGTTCAAGTTCAAGTTCAAGTTCAAGTTCAAGTTCAAGTTCAAGTTCAAGTTCAAGTTCAAGTTCAAGTTCAAGTTCAAGTTCAAGTTCAAGTTCAAGTTCAAGTCCAAGTCCAAGTCCAAGTCCAAGTCCAAGTCCAAGTCCAAGTCCAAGTCCAAGTCCAAGTCCAAGTCCAAGTCCAAGTCCAAGTCCAAGTCCAAGTCCAAGTCCAAGTCCAAGTCCAAGTCCAAGTCCAAGTCCAAGTCCAAGTCCAAGTCCAAGTCCAAGTCCAAGTCCAAGTCCAAGTCCAAGTCCATGTGCACGTTCAAGTCTAAGTCCAAGTCCAAACCCAAGTCAAGTTAAAGTCCAAGTCCAAGTCTAAAACCAAACAATCAAAATCAAAATTTAAATAAAAATCAAAATCAACACCAAACCAAAATCAAAACTTAAACCAAATTCAAGATCAAAATCAACACCAAAATCAAAATAAAAATTAAATCGAATCCGAAATCGAAATCGAATCAAAAGAGAAACCGAAATCGAAATAAAAATAAAAACAAAATTGAATTCGAAATCTAAATCGAATTCGGAATCGAAATCAAAAATAATCGGAAGTCAAAATAAAAATCAAAATCAAAAATAATCGAAAGTCAAAATCAAAATCAAAATCAAAATCAAAATCAAAATCAAAATCAAAATCAAAATCAAAATCAAAATCAAAATCAAAATCAAAATCAAAATCAAAATCAAAATCAAAATCAAAATCAAAATCAAAATCAAAATCAAAATCAAAATCAAAATCAAAATCAAAATCAAAATCAAAATCAAAATCAAAATCAAAATCAAAATCAAAATCAAAATCAAAATCAAAATCAAAATCAAAATCAAAATCAAAATCAAAATCAAAATCAAAATCAAAATCAAAATCAAAATCAAAATCAAAATCAAAATCAAAATCAAAATCAAAATCAAAATCAAAATCAAAATCAAAATCAAAATCAAAATCAAAATCAAAATCAAAATCAAAATCAAAATCAAAATCAAAATCAAAATCAAAATCAAAATCAAAATCAAAATCAAAATCAAAATCAAAATCAAAATCAAAATCAAAACCAACATCAAAATCTAAATCAAAATAAAAAAATTAAAAAAATCAAAATCAAGATCAAACTCAACATCAAAATCAATATAAAAATAAATCGAATTCGAAATTAGAATCAAATCAAAAAAGATATCGAAATCGAAATCAACATATAAATATATTATTAATCAAAATATAATTGAAATTGAAAAAAATATCAAAAACAAAATCAAAATCAAAGTAAAAATAAAGGATAAGGATGAGAATGAGGATGACGATAACGATAACGATAACGATAACGATAACGATAACGATAACGATAACGATAACTATAATGAAAACGATTACTATAATGAAAACGATAACTATAAAGATAACGATGACGATAACGATAACGATAAAGAAAACGATTAATATAAAGATTATGCTTACGATAGCGACATATATAAAGATAACGATAACGATAACTATAATGAAAACGATTACTATAATGAAAACGATTACTATAAAGATAACGATGACGATAACGATAACGATAACGATAACGATAACGATAACGATAACGAAAACGATAATTTTAATGAAAACGATTACTATAATGAAAACGATTACTATTAAGAAAACGATGACGATAACGATAATGATAACGATAACGAAAACGATTAATATAAAGATAATGATTACGATAGCGATATATAAAAAGATAACGATAACGATAACGATAACTATAATGAAAACTATTACTATAAAGATAACGATGACGATAACGATAGCGATAACGATAACGATAACGATAACGATAACGATAACGATAACGATAACGATAACGATAACGATAACGATAACGATAATGAAAACGATTAATATAAAGATAATGATTACGATAGCGATATATATAAAGATAACGTTAACTATGACGATTACGTACGTCACAATAACGATTACGAAGAACAAATAATAGGGGCAGGGACAATAATAGGGATAGGGATAGGGATAGGGATAGGGATAGGGATAGGGAAAGGGATAGGGATAGGGATAGGGATAGGGATAGGGATAGGGATAGGGATAGGGATAGGGAGAGGGAGAGGGATAGGGATAGGGATAGGGAAAGGGATAGGGATAGGGATAGGGATAGGGATAGGGATAGGGATAGGGATAGGGATAGGGATAGGGATAGGGATAGGGATAGGGATAGGGATAGGGATAGGGATAGGGATAGGGATAGGGATAGGGATAGGGATAGGGATAGGGATAGGGATAGGGATAGGGATAGGGATAGGGATAGGGATAGGGATAGGGATAGGGATAGGGATAGGGATAGGGATAGGGATAGGGATAGGGATAGGGATAGGGATAGGGATAGGGATAGGGATAGGGATAGGGATAGGGATAGGGATAGGGATAGGGATAGGGATAGGGATAGGGATAGGGATAGGGATAGGGATAGGGATAGGGATAAGGATAGGGATAGGGATAGGGATAGGGATAGGGATAGGGATAGGGATAGGGATAGGGATAGGGATAGGGATAGGGATAGGGATAGGGATAGGGATAAGGATAGGGATAGGGATAGGGATAGGGATAGGGATAGGGATAGGGATAGGGATAGGGATAGGGATAGGGATAGGGATAGGGATAGGGATAGGGATAGGGATAGGGATAGGGACAGGGATAGGGATATTATTTGAGACCAGTAAATATCTGTCTGACTTCATTATTGCTAGAAGTTGGTTGGTTGGTGGTGACCGTGGCATGCAGGTTAAGTGTGTGGCTTAGCATGCTCGATCCCCAGCCGCGGCGAAAAGTTTTTTTCAATAAAAAAATTTTTTTCTGATCGGTCACCACCTCTCTGCAGACAATGGCAAACCTCACAGAGTAAATAATGCCATGTAAAGCTTCTTGAGAACATGGACATTAGCCGTTCGGAGTCAGCAGAAAACATGTAGGTCCAGTTGTCAATTGGTCAATTGTGTGCAAACATTTAATAACACACACAATACAATTGATCATAAGAAGCTTGGTCAAAGTCCTTTCAAGAGCTGAAATGGCCAATTTGTTGTTTTTGTTTTTGTTTGTTTTAGAAGTTGGCTCTACGTATCTGAAGATTCTTTTAGGCCTGAACGCTTGCAGTCACGGAAGCCACTATAGAGGGACTTTATCGAAGTGTTTGAAGCATGTATCAAAAACAGTGATTTTTTCGAAAAAGAGAATGTGTACAAACAAGGAGAGTATTTCGAAAAAATTTGCTCATGTGTTTTATTCTAGGATCATATTTAAGATTGGCTTTATGAAACTAGCGATCAAGGTGGGTTGGCTTAGATTTTGAATAAATGATTGATTTGAATAACCAAAAACTCAGCCGAAATAGTTGAAGAAGTAAACTGAGAAATTTTAAAAATGTATCCCTTAAATTTAATAATTTTTTAACTAAAAAAAGTTGAGAAACTTGAATCAAAAACAGAAAAATTTTACTTAAAGTTGAAAAAATCGTCTTTAAGGTTCAAATATTAAATATATCATATGTTGATTACAACCTATGAAACACAATTTTGAAATATAGGAAAAATATATTTGTCTTCTGCAACATGTTAGTAAGGTTGAAAATGTAGACATAAATGTTTGACCTTGTGTGCTGATTTTTTTTTTAATAACCCGATTAATTTCGCTTTTTATTTATTTGCTTTTTATGTAAATTGTTCATTCAATACTTGTTGCTAAATTTTTATGTTCAAAGAATAAGGCTCAAAAAAAAATTTTAAAAAATAACCATTTTAATAACTATTCAAAAATTCTAGACAAATTTCTCTACAATTTTGTAGAATATCAAAGTTCAAAAAAACTCAAAATTAATGCTACCACAAACAATTTTGTGACAACTTTTAATAGCCATAAAATCCTTGTGGTTGTGTGTGTGTGGGTTGGCTTAGAGCTTAGCTCTATGAATGAGTCTAAGACAAAAATACATTGAGAAATTGCTACAAAAGTAAGTTTTAAAGGCTCTCATAAATATGCATGCCACAGAGTCATCAAAATATTATCCCAAAAACATAGATAGACAAACTAAACATGCTGCTTTGGAATTTTTGTGGCAAATTCCACACGAATGATTGTGGGATGTCTGGCTCATTTTATAAGCTTCAAAGTGAAGTGACTGATTGCAGTTGACTGGACTAGTACCATAGTTGACATTTATTTATTTATATTAAAACGCCTTCTTCAGCCAGCAAGACAGAGTGGTTTGTTTGTGCTTTTTTGTTATTATTACAATAACCCTTTTTTTGTGTTGTACCACTTGACCTTTCTGCATAATATTATTCAGAGCAACCGCAATGCTCATTATAGCGTATCCTAATCCTTACAATGCCAAGCAGCTTTCCACTAACTCTTGCTTTGCTCAGTTAACTCTTGTGCTCTTGAACTGGCATCGCAAGAAATGAACAATTGAAGTTGTTACAACATTGCTCACCAACCGGAAATAAAAATAAACACAATTTGCTGTTGATTTTAGAATTAAAAGGAAATCTCATAACTCTATTGACATAAATAAGTTTTTGTTTTTGTTTCAACAAATTTGTGCTTAAATTGCTTTAATCATAAAATTATTCTTGCTGAAATTTTAATTTTTATTAACAATTATCAAGTTTCGCCGCTACCCTTTCAACTAATTAACATTAATTCAGTTGTGTTGCTTAACCACCACATTAAAATTATTAAATTTGATTTATCACTATTTTGATGTCTCGATTTTTGCGGCTAATAATGTCATAATAAAATGTTACAAATTTCATTAAAATCAGCCATGCCTAGAATTACAATAACAATTACAATAACAACTTCGGGCCAACAGCACATTAATAGCTTGCACACTTACACACACACACACATTGGAGGTAATTAAAATTTTCAATTAATTGCGTGCTGCCAGTTTTTTTTTTTTAACTAAATGCACGTCATCCACCCACACGTTGGAGCTACCGTTTGTGTCTCACAAAAAATAAATAATGTTAATTTTTTTGTTAAATACTTTCAATTAAATGCTGCTACATTTGGAAAGCTTTGTTCAATGTCTTGTCAAGTTGTAGCGTCAAGTGTGGAAACCTACCTTAAAGCTCATTGCACAGAGTCAATGCGGTCAAGCTGTCCCTTGAGACTCATGTTTTTGTTGATTGATATGTTAAAAAAGATAATGTTAAAGGGAAGTACAAGTTTAAAAATGTACAATGATCTTAAACTGAGCTCATACCATGATCAGATGTGAGCCGCCTATAACTTCGCAAAAGAATTGAAAACTACCGCGCATTCCTCCCATAAGATTCTTATCGATCAACTAGAAACATAAAGTCGAAATCGAAAAATTTTAGCAAACCTCTACAAAAGTAGGAATTAAACCTCTCTTGAGTAGAGGTCGAATTGATGCCAAAAACGATTAATACTCGTAAAATCATAATTCACAAATATTTCATGATTAATATTCACGTATAGTTCGAGTTCTTAAATTTTGTAAAAGCTCTTAACACTCTTAAATCAGAAGCTCTACTTGGAATATTCGTGTTCGGCTTTTTATAGCCTGTTTCAAAAGAGAAGAATATTTTCGCGCATGTTTGAGAAAACGAAAATAATTTTAAGAGTGTTCTTCATTCTGATTGGTCGACATTAAAAATAAAATTTAATATTCTCTGAGCAGCAAAATATATGAAAAAAAAATATTGTATAGCCCGTTTCAAAAGAGAAGAACATTTTTTAGTTTCATTTTTCGATGCGCAGTGAGAAATTTTTTTTAAAGCGAGAACATTTTTTTTAGCGAAATTTCTTGCTTTTTTTGTACTGTTCGCTGAACTTTATGCTTTTTTTTTTGTGTTTTTTACTATTTAAATGCGCAAACATTCAGATCAGATAATCGCACAAGTACGGTGTTGCACCGTCGCCCTGCAGCAACCTGCATTTTGAGAGAGAAATCAAATACAAATTACATAAAAAATAAATTATTTCCTCAAGAAAATATTGTGAAGTGAAATTTTGGCTAACAAATTATTTTTTGACGCCCAATTTTTTTTTTTAATTTTGATTGGTTGATTTTGAAAAATAAAATTCAGTACTTCCGCAGCGCAGTTGCGATGAACAACAAAATTCAGGAATATACATTAATTTTTTTTCATTTATTTTTCTGCTCAGAGAATATTCAATTTTTTTTTTATGTCGAAAAATCAGAATGAAGAACGCTCTCAAAATTATTTTCTTTTTCTCAAACATGCGCGAAAATGTTCTTCTCTTTTGAAACAGGCTATATATTCCTGAATTTTGTTGTTCATCGCAACTGCGCTGCGGAAGTACTCATGGCTCTCTTCCGTGTTGACTTATTTAACCCGGTACATGACTCAATAATAATAAGGTTATCCCGATATTTAAAGTCTTCTCACGAAAATAAAGATAGATACCCTTATTTGAAGAGAAGAGCATTTTTAATGACACAAAAATCCCACAGCTGCTTAAATATCTTACTATTTTTAAATAAAAAATATATCTTAAAATTTCTAGTCAACACATTTTCTGCTACTTTTGTATTTTGAAGCATCCAACAGATGATTTTTAAAGGTTCTTCGACTTTACCGAGTCCAAGCTTCAAATATTTTCACGAATTTATTGCCTTAAAAAATTCAATGAAAGCAATGCATACTTATTATGTTTATTTTTTAAGCAGTAAAATATTGAAAACACATACTTTTTTATTAAAATACAACACAACACAACATTGAAACATAAATTTTTTTGAGGAGACCACAAAACCCTGTTTGTCATTCATTTTCGAGAGAGAATATTTTTTTTGTTTACAAAAATAAGGGCATGTCAAATATCGGGATAACCTTATAAATTATTGAGTCATGACCAGGTAGTGTTGACAAATGTTGATTCTCTCAGCTACAAGTAAATGAACTCTTGTCAAAAACAGCTGTTCGTTGTTATATGCGTTGGTCACATTCAGCTGTGTCAACTGTTGTGACAGCAACACATCGGGGAGCGCTGTTATCGGTATTGAAGTTTCAGAAAAATTGTCCAATTTATGAAATATCAAGCTTTGTATCAAATACCAATGGAAATTTTACCGACAAATTAAAAATTTTCTATTTTTCACTGCATTTTAATGCGCAATTTCATATTTATGTGCATCAAGTTTTGACTTAACAGTTGCCAACGGTTGGGTACGCTGAATGTGACCAGTGAAAATTAATTGTATGCTATGACGGATTGTGAGCGCTCTCTTTCTTGTAATATTTTTTGACAGAAGTTCGTTTCCAACAGAAACGTCAATACTACCTTGGAGTTATTATATCATGGGAAGTACTGAATCTTATATTTCAAAACTAACCAATTAAAATTGAAAACAAAATTTGTGTCAGAAAATAATTTGTCAGCCATAATTTCACTTCACAATTTATTTCTCAAAAATATATTTTTGAAAATATAGTTCGAAAAAGGATTTAAGGCTTCGGCTGTGATATCCTGCAAAGCAAAACAGATTTCGCAATAACACAATTAAATTCAAAGGTTTTTTAAAGTGCTGATTCAAAAAACAGTAAAAAACACACAAAAAACATAAATTTCAGCAAACAGTACAAAAAGAGCAATAAATTAAGCTCAAAATAATTTTCTAGATTTAGAAATAATTTCGCAACTGCGCATCGAAAATTGAAACTAAAAAACAAGATGTAGAGGCCGAACAGAACCAAAGCGGCTGACGGCTGGCGGTCCTCTCTCGGCGAATTGAGCTGAAACACGTCTACAACAAGAGCGGCTGGCGGTTGTCGGAACAGAGTTGCTTTTTGTCACTGTAGTAGTACAATTGACATATAGGGGTGCAACATACAGACAACATGGTTAACATATATGAAAAAATTTTGACTTATTAAATTAAGTTTTCATCAAAATCCGTTATGAAGAAAATTATATCGTATATTATTGCGAATTCACATAAATATAACACACACATAAAAAACAAAACGTCCGAATATACTAAAAACTAAAAAAAATTACATTAAACACAGACAATTCTTAGCAAAAGTATGGCAGCATTTTTGTTACTCAGAGAGAGTACCGCCAGCCGCCATAGCAAAAATAGAATAGATTCTATTCTGGCGTTTTTCCGTCGCGGATTCGCCCAGCTAATTCGTTTTAGCTAACTGCATACATTTTCATGTATTCTGCTGAACGGCGAATCCGCCAGCCGTCGACCGCTTTGGTTCTGTTCGGGCTCGTATTAAGGAAGGTGGCAGAAGTAGATTGACGTCTAAAATGTCAACACCGCTGTAATGTCAAAATAGAAAAAACGTAGTGATGCCGTATTTTGAACGATAATGGTATGAAAAAACCGATGCTTTGTTCCTTTGTCTTCGAGATTTTTGTATATTTCTTGTGATTTTTCTTATGTAATTTTTTGTTGTGATTAATACGAAATCTATATTAAAAATATTTAAGAACTAAAATTTCATTACTTGGTCTTCGCTTGTGATTTTTCTTGTGTATGTTATTTGTTGTGTTTGCAAAAATATGGTTTGAAAAAATGCAGATTTTTTTCGAGAAAAGAAAACGCTATTCGTAGCTTAATCTTTTTTTTTTCCTATAGCAAAACACCCTCTCAAAGTGTTTGTCCCACATAAAAAAAAGAAAAAGGAAAAGTGGCATCACTGCAATGAAGTTTGACAGCACTACGGTGTGGATGTGATAGACGTCAATCTACTTCTGTCAGCTTCTTTAAATACATCTTGCTAAAAAATGTTCTTCTCTTTTGAAACGGGCTATAACTGTAGCAAAACATATTTAAAACTACTCTTCTGAAAAATTGTCAGATCATTTTATGAAAAACATTAATTTTAAATAAAATTCTTGTAAAACTGTTTTCAGTTAGGAAAATATGTTAATACGTTAATTGCTGTTACTACAACGTTGACTTTTACTTTTGTATTTTAAAATGTACGACGTGCATATTTTTGTATGGCGTCCAATGTTTTTGAAAATGTTAATTTTAACCTACTCTATCATTGTAAAACAGTGTTTCTCATCAGTGCGCCCGCGGGCAACGCATCAGTGTCAGGGCTGCCACTCTCAAACATTTTTTTCTACCAATTTTAATCCAAAAATTTACCAAAATGAAAAAGAATTTACCAAACACAAAAATATTTAATTTTTGAGTTAAAGAAACAATACATTTATACATATTTTTTAATTAAATTAACATTTATTATACGCTTGAAGTTGTTATATCGCTTTCCACATTGGTCGCCTTCTTTCTTATAACAAATCTAAACAGAAATAACAAAATCACTTAGAATATAAATTTTAAGAAAATCAATTTATTAAAAATAAAAACTTGCTTATCAAAATATAAAATTTTTATACAATAATTTTTTAATTGCAACTTATTTTAAATTTTCATTGATTTTAAATTTACCAAACCAATAAAAAATTTACCATTTTACCAAGTCGAAATATTTTTACCAAATTTGGTAATATTTTACCAAAACGGCAGCCCTGATCAGTGTTAGTGACCTTATGCATGTGCAGCCGAAGATAAAAAACGAACATCAGTCTAATGCCAACTGTCCACACAGAAGGTTCACGTCACATGCTTGCTTGAATTTGATTTTTTTTTCAGATAATGTGCGTGTTTATTTTAATTGATTGCAGCAACTACTATGCTTACACTCTTAGAAAAACACACAAGCCGTTTGTTGTTTATTTAACACACATTGTTTTTTATGAAATTTACAGGTTATAATTTCTTTTTGTTGTGGTTTTGTTTTACTTTTTAACAAACTTATAGTTTTCTAAATCATAATTATTATAAATAATTATCCTTGAAAACATAAAGAAACAAACAAATATTTTATTTTGATTTCTGTACATAGCTGCCAACCCATTTTCCCACATAAAATACCTTTTTCCCATAAGCAAATTAAAAAATTACCACACAACTGCCTTACTTCCCACGGTACTTTTTTCATTAAAAAATACCAAAACAATTAAAAAATACCACAAAAATTCCAACAGCCATTAAAAAATACCTCAAAATTTAATACAAACATTTTACAAAAATTTTACATACAAACATTAAAAATTCCCACAATAATTAAAAAATACCACAAAAAGTCCCACCAAGAATAAACGGAATTTTTAATATGTTAATTATTATTTTGTTTTTCATTAAAAAATACCACAACAATTAAAAAATACCCCAAAAACTCCCACAGCCGTTAAAAGAAACTTCAGAATTCCCACGAATATTAAAATTCCCACACGAATTAAAAAATAACCCCGCTGAATTAAAAAATACCACGGGAATTCCCTTTTCCCACAGCAATTAAAAACTACCACAAAAGAGATTTTCCCCAAAAGTTGGCAGCTATGTTTCTGTGTACTTTTATGCGTTTGACGTTTTGCCGATACAGCTGATGTAAAATTTTTTGACCAAGTGCCATGTTTAGCATTCAACGTTGTTTGAACGTTTGTTCAACGTTTTGTTTCCAATGTTGAAATTGGCTCAGTGTATGCACATCGTTACATTAAGATACGAAGCATGATATCGTAGTGTGCGTTTGGCAATCACTGTTGTAAAACGTTCGTTTTTGTTTTTAAAACGTTTCAGTTTACTTTTGTATTTAAAAGTATGGATTTTCATTTTTGCATGGCGTAGAATGTTTTTAAAATACACATATGGGCATTTCCGCAGAAAAGTCTACCGTGACCAAAAAATTAAAATTTAACCAACATTTTTTTTTTACTTGTATTATTACATATAATATATGTATCATATAATATTATTATTATTACTTGTATTAAAGAGAAATATTCAAAATTAATTTAATTAAAGAGTTCAAATTTTTCCCATGTAGCGATGGCAAGATATCGGGCTACAAAGTTAAAATTAAAGTTTTGGTCAGTTTTGTTTATTTCTATGAGTTTATTTTCTCTTTACAATTTCCATTTCTAAGATTAATTGTGCAATTGCACCTTTATGCACAACTTTTGCTACAACAACAACAAACCGCAAAATAAATGCAAAACAGCAATCAAATATTAATTAACAGTAAAATTTTGATTTGCTTTTAATGATATTCTGAGGTAACGTCACGCTAGACAAAAAAGTATTTAGTGCTATTTTTTCTACACTGACGTTCAAAAGTGCGTGCAATTTTGCATTTTAATAAATTTTAATAAAGTTAAGTTAATTTATAAAAAAATCGTTAAATTATTAAATTTGAAAAGTGACTAACGCCACGCCACATTACTCGAAGTTTGCCTGATTTCGTAACTGAACTTGGTTGCAGGTATTTTAGTGGACTTTTTTTCCAACTGCTCATGGTCGATGGGGGTAGGAGTAAAAAAAATAAAATATATAATAGCTAAACTTTATATTTTATTTACGTCAAATATTTTTTTTTGTAGAGAAATTTTAACTTAAAATATTCCGATGGAAATTTAAGAAACGTAACTCCAGTAACGTCACGCCAGATGACTAAGCCTCATAAAAAAAATAACCGAGAAAAGATTTTTTAATTTGATAACTAGCAAAATAAACCTATATTATTTTAAATTATTCCAAATAAAGTTTTATTTAAAAAGTCTTGCTCAATTCGCATAAATTTGCAAATTTTCTTATCTAATTCGATAACCACTTCTGTTTTGTGTAACGTCACGCCAGTGCATATTTTTGCTTATATCTTTTAATTCTTAGAGTCGATTGTTATATTTTTTATTTTACTTAATATAGTGCTACTTATTTACTACGCAAATATAAAAAAAGTTTAAATGTGTGATTTAAATGGCTTCTGTGGTTTTCAAATAGAGGATTTGGGCAGTTCCTGTATGTGTTGTTGGAAATTTTTAGGGTTTTGTGGGTTTCTAAGACGGAAATTCTTCTAATATTGTTCTTATGAACAAGAATTCAATTGGGATTTGAGATAATAAGGAGAAATATATATGGTCATATATATATGGCACAAGAACCCTACATTCCTGTCCTAGGAATGTTTTCCAAGTTCACTACTTTCTGGTTACCATTGCTTTCGACTTAAGACTCCGTGGTTACCTAAACTCCCGAGACGCTTGCTTAATTCACGGAGTCACGGTTTGTATTACTATCCACGGACAGCTTAACATCGAAAATTTATAAATTGCTTCCTTCTGGACTTCTTCCGCTGTCAAACCAATTCTCAATAAAAACAGGCATCTGGTACAGAGTGATTCTTATTTGTACTTATCATTTAGTTTTATTTTTAAGGGTAGGTTATTTGGATGTAATTTGATTTGAATAGAAAATAAACTGAAATAAAATACGGAAGATACGAAAGTTCAAAAATTTCGTTCTTGTCAATTTCAAAATATGAAGAATACAATTTACGATACACGATTTAACCAAGTAACATGAAACTTAGTGTTATTTTTTGAACATACACTTTAATCCAGAAATTTTTTCGCTGGAAAGATTTCTGTATTGAGAATTAACTAGTAAGCTATATCTTCGACTTGGCCGAAGTAAAAATACCCCCACGGCCGATTCTTAAGGTTGGAAGAATCTTAAATTGGAGAGCTTTTTGGCCTTTTTATAAAGTTTTAAATTTTGGGGTTGTATGGGAGGTGGGCGTGTTAGATTGTGTATGACGCCCATTTTTCTAGCATACCTCAGTTTCGACATAGAATTATAGATTTATAGATTTTTCAATTTTGAGGTTGTATGGGAGGTGGGCGTGTTAATTGGTGGATGACTCCCATTTTTATAACACACCTCAGTTTTGACATTAAATACACAAATACCGAGTTTCCATCTTGTAACTTTAATATTAGCCTCTTTATAGATTGTTCAATTTTGGGGTTGTATGGGAGGTGGGCGTGTTAGTGGGTGGATGACGCCCATTTTTCTAACACACCTCATTTTTGACATTGAAAACACAAATACCGAGTTACCGTCTTGTAACTTTAATATTAGCCTCTTTATAGATATTTCAATTTTGGGGTTGTATGGGAGGTGGGCGTGTTAGTAGGTGGATAACGCCAATTTTTCTATGACATCTTAGTTTTGACATAGAATATACATATACCAAATTTCAGTATTGTAGCTTTAATATTAGCTTCTTTGCAGAGTTTTCAATTTTGGGGTTGTATGGGAGGTAGGCGTGGTTTTCATCCGATTTAGCCCATTCTCGAACTTGACCTTAGTTTTTTAAAAAAAAGCTTAAATATCGAATTTCATTACGATATCTTCAAAATTACGGCTGTAATCGTGTCGACAGACAGACGGACAGACAGACGGACATGGCTAAATCAACTCATGTGGTGATGCTGATCAAGAATATATATACTTTTCCATACCTACCACGCCTCCTTTTGGGTGTTACACACGTCGTGACAAAATTAATATACCCCTTACGTAGTACGCGTGGGGGTATAAAAATACTGAATGGTTCTAGTTTATTTTTATACCCCCACGCGTACTGCGTAAGGGGTATATTAATTTTTATACCCCCACGCTTACTGCGTAAGGGGTATATTAATTTTGTCACGACGTGTGTAACACCCAAAAGGAGGCGTGGTAGGTATGGAAAAATATATATATTCTTGCTCAGCATCACCACCTGAGTTGATTTAGCCATGTCCGTCTGTCTGTCCGTCTGTCCGTCTGTCCGTCTGTCGACACGATTACAGCCGTAATTTTGAAGATATCGTAATGAAATTCAATATTTAAGCTTTTTTTTAAAAAACTAAGGTCAAGTTCGAGAATGGGCTAAATCGGATGAAAACCACGCCTACCTCCCATACAACCTCAAAATTGAAAACTCTGCAAAGAAGCTAATATTAAAGCTACAATACTGAAATTTGGTATATGTATGTTCTATGTCAAAACTAAGATGTCATAGAAAAATGGGCGTTATCCACTCACTAACACGCCCACCTCCCATACAACCCCAAAATTGAAATATCTATAAAGAGGCTAATATTAAAGTTACAAGACGGAAACTCGGTATTTGTGTTTTCAATGTCAAAAATGAGGTGTGTTAGAAAAATGGGCGTCATCCACCCACTAACACGCCCACCTCCCATACAACCCCAAAATTGAACAATCTATAAAGAGGCTAATATTAAAGTTACAAGATGGAAACTCGGTATTTGTGTATTTAATGTCAAAACTGAGGTGTGTTATAAAAATGGGAGTCATCAACCAATTAACACGCCCACCTCCCATACAACCTCAAAATTGAAAAATCTATAAATCTATAATTCTATGTCGAAACTGAGGTATGCTAGAAAAATGGGCGTCATACACAATCTAACACGCCCACCTCCCATACAACCCCAAAATTTAAAACTTTATAAAAAGGCCAAAAAGCTATCCAATTTAAGATTCTTCCAACCTTAAGAATCGGCCGTGGGGGTATTTTTACTTCGGCCAAGTCGAAGATATAGCTTACTAGTTTCATTATTACTTATATCAGAATGCTATGAATAAATATTTACAATTTTGTTACATTAAATGTTTCTTATATGAAAATGTGTATCAATTTATTTTAAAGTCGTCTCCTTGGAGGAGGTTTTGTAAAAAACTAAAACCTTGTTTTTTCGTTATTTTTTATATGAGAATGTTATGTTAAAATAAGCTCGTAAAATAATCATACCCCTTATGAAGATACTTTTTTATAAGAGCTTTTTATAGGTACTTATATCAAAGTGTTTTTGATTTATGATTTTTGACTCATCGTTCTGTATCTAACAGGAGCTGAAATATTTAAATTTCATTGAAGACGCATAAAAAGCTTAAGAACTAGTGAAAAAAAAATATGGCCTATTTCAAATAAAACAAACAAGAAACAGTTTCGATTCTATCGTTAGTTTAGACATAGAATTCCGTTTAAGTTGTAACCTCTTCTACTTTGTCTCTTTGGTCCATTTTGGATTATTTTATCCATTTTGCACGTATTTTTTTATTGATCTTCCGAAAATCAACAAATCTTAATATATAAAAGACAAGCGTCCTGCTCCGTGCTCTATATCGCTCAAACTGTTATAGTTGTAATCGCTATGTATAGGCTGAACATGTTAGCCAGGACCAGAACCTATTTCGCTATTGCAGTGCTTTTTATATGAAAATTTATTTGATATATGTATATCAGTAAGAACACGTTGACGACGACTGAAACAAAATAACATTTGAAGTGAATGAAAAATGTCATATCGTCTGCTACTTAATTATTTTGAATACGACCCGTCGTATGACAGGCTTCTATACTAGTAAATTAATAACACTCAATAAGGGACTTCTTATCGAGACCAAAACGAAGAAAACGTTTAAAATAAGAATAATCAAATGAGCAAGCAAAAAGAAACAAGCAAAATGTCAAATTTTTTCGATCATTTTGTTAAGTTTGACAGGTTGAGTTCATTGACTTGGCTGAAAAGAAGGCAAAGCAAATGTACTTCGCATGGGTGCCACTTTCGTCTCTGTCCGATATATATTTTGCGAGCTTCAGTCAGTTTAACTACTAATTTTCAAAATAAAATTAAGACCCCGATTTTTGAATATCGTGTAGAGACTATTTCTCACGCTGAACACATGTCCTTTTCATCCGTTTTTTTCATAAGAGTTAAATATTACCGGATCACACACCTATTTCGTTAAGTTTGACAGTTTGAGTTCATTGACTGAGTTGAAAAGTGGTGATTGACATCTGGTGTTAAAATAAAGCACTCATTCCTAAGTAGTACATACAAGAACCCAATTAAGAAGCCTGCGATCAGTTTGTATAAAACAACACAATACAAGCAAAAACAACGAAACAAAAACAAAGAAAGCAGCAGGCACAGCATAAGCAGCTGTTTATTGATTTTCTTATATAAAAACATGCATTTTTCTTCTCAGATTTTTCTATTTTGTGACTTTAATATAATAGTGACAAAATCCAAAATTAGCTATTCATTCAGCGCAGGATATATGTGATTTTTTAGTATATATATTATCTTTGAACAATGAGTATTAAAGACTGTAGGTTTACCTTAAAGTATTCGTCAAAAAAGTTTCATGGCCTTGAAAAAATCTGTTAAAACGCTCTCATACAAACCGCGCTGTAAGACGTCATTTAACGTCAAAAAAAGCTTGTTTTGACAGCAGTTTTGAGATTGGATTGAACAAATTTTAATAAAAATACTAATTATTTTTAAAATGGTCGAACTACCAGTGTTGAATCAGTTGATATGAATCAACCACTCATTTACTCGAAAAGTTATGCAATTAAAAAAAAATTCAATCAATCAAATATTATTATTGACTTTTCCGAATAATGGCAACTCTGTTCATTTTCACTTTTTTGTTTTTGTGACGCAATGCGGTTGTATTGTTTAGATAAAAATTAACGCTCTCGTGGTTTTGTTTTTTAAATTGCTGTGCATTTTTTGTTTACAAATGAAAAAACAAAAATGTATGTCTCTGGTTTTGTGGTTATGTTACATTGTTGATGCTGCTATTTTGCTAGCATTTAATTTATATTAAAAATGTAAACATTTTTAGCAAAAATGCATGCAACCGCAGTAAATGAAAAATAATGCACTCTAAACGTTGGTAAATAATATTCAAAATAATTTTCTGCCTGATTTAAGGCGATTTAATTTACAACAGGGTGTGCCCAAGTAATTTTAAAATATTTAGTGAAGTTGGTGCAATGCATAGATTGAACATATAAACAAAATAAATGTTTTATATAAATAATTTCAATATTTTATCTATGTAACAATAGAGTGAAATAGAAAAATTTTGAGAGAAAATAATTTTAATTGTTTGCAAATACATATTTCAATTCCACAATAATATGAATAGTGCGTGTCTCATATAATATATATGTATATGTTTAATGTAATAATGTGTTAAATAAATATATTTCAGTGAATTGGTTGAGTGAATTGAATATCACAAAATTAAGCCTTTGTTTGAAAAGCTTTAATATTTCAAGTTTTACAGAAACATTAAGTAAACAAAGCTTAAAAAAACTTCGAATTTAGTCCTAGCTATTATTTAATTATTTAAGAAAAAATCAATTTAATTTTTATGCAAATATTACAAAACAGTTATTTTTTCATTTTAAATTCCTACAAAAATTTAATCGCATCTTTTTGTTTTAATCCAAGCTAAAAAGCTATTTTTATAAACTTCAAAACCAGTCACTGTAAAAATGAATCTTAACCTTAAATATATCAGCGCAATATAATTGACGCTTAAATTACCTGACGATGTCCTTTAATTTGCAGCTTCATTGAAAACCTTAACTGCGTAAAGTTATGAATCATTATTTTGTTATTGTTGTTCTTGTTGTTTTTGTTGTTGTTGTCTTTCGAAACAACACGCATACTTTAGCATTTTTATTAACCAGTCTACTAACCAGTTAGTGCAGCTAGCAGCTTGTTTCACGCAATTTATTTTTTTTATGACTATTTTTCTTTAGTTTTTTTTTTTGTATCTTTTATTTTAATATCTGGGGTGACTGGGTGGCTGCTTGTTTTAATTTGAGCATTTAACAAGTTTTCAGATGGCGGCTGCCTGTTTGTCTGACGGCCTGAACTGGCTATAATATTGTTTTTTTTTTATGTTTCTTTTATTTTGCAAGTTTTATTTCTTCCAACAGCTTTTGAACCTGTTGTCTTATTGTGCTAGCGATGAGCTGCACTACTTTTGTCAATTTATATTTTAATTATGTTTGCAGAATTTCCGGTTGCTCGAAAAAGTCACACAAAAATTTAAAGCCAAGTTGCCATATGTTGTTAAATAAAGTCTTGCAAAAAACACAGAAAAGTTTTAATATCATTGCATCTTTTTAACCAACTCCACTAGCCAACTATATAACTTTTATACTCTTAGCTAAGCAAAAATTAAAAAAGTTTATGCGCCTTAAAGTAGTCTACAATATTTTTTCAACTGTGCTGCTGCTGTGGCCAACAAGTTTTGTTCTCTTTCTGCTATTTTTTTTTGTTTCTTCTAGCTTGAGTTTTTCTTGAATTGAGTTGAAATTTCAAGTCTAGTACTGCTTGGTTGTTGTTGTTGTTGTTGTTGTTGCAAAAAGTTTGCTGCAAAAGTAGCAAGTTTTGTGCTAAAAAGATTATTAAAAAATAATAAAAAAAAAACACAATAACAACGACACAAAACACTGCAAATGATATCAAGTTTGCACGCTGCAGTTGCATTGCTGCAACATATGCGTGTTAATCCATACAATGTTGCATACAAAGCATGATTTTTAGAGAAACGTTACGGAAACACAGTTGGGAAAAACTGGCGCGTCTCTTTAACGCCAACTAGAAATATTTTTTATTTTTTTTTTTTATTTAACACTCACACACTTTGCAACAAGAATAACATGTAGTTAAATAAACTTTAGAAAACAGTTATAATCAACCACACGCGGAAGAGTTTTGATAAATCTACACGGCGTTCTTTATACTTAGCGCCAATAGCGTAGCCCAAAGGTGGGACAAGAGACGAAGCGGTCCACAACGTGAGCAGGTGCAAAACGATGCACAAAATATAACTTAATCAGCATAAATAACACAATTTTTTCTCACAATTTAAATCGGATGAAAACCACGCCTACCTCCCATACAAACCCAATAATGAAAACTCTATAAAGAGGCTATAAGCCTCTTAAAGCTACAAAACGTCAATAAGCTACAAATCTTAAACTCGGTATTTGTGTATTCTATGTAAAAAATTATGTGTGTTAGAAAAATGGGCGTCATTCACCAACAAATACGCCCACCTCCCATACAACCCCAAAATTGAAAACTATATAAAGAGGCTGATGTCAAAGCTACAAAAATAAAATAAGATATTTAATCATTTTATATCAAAATAAAAGGGTGTTACAAATGGGCATCATCCACCCACAAACACGCCCACCTCCCATACAACCCCAAAATTGAAAACTATCAAAGAAACATCTGTGAAAGCTACAAAACTAAATTTAGATATTTATTAATTTTATAACAAAATTAAGGTGTGTTAGAAAAATGGGCGTCATTTATCGACGAACACGTCCACCTCCCATACAACCCCAAAATTGAAAATTATAAAAATGGGCTTCTGTTTAAGCTACAAAAATTTGATTAGACATGTATTCGTTTTATATCAAAATTAAGGTGTGTTAGAAAAATGGGCTTCATCTATCCACGAACACGCCCACCTCCCATACAACCCAAAAATTGAAAACTTTATAAAAAGACTTGTCTTTAGGCTTTAAGAAAACTATGAGATATATATGTATTTTAGACGTCTTCAAGATAAAAAATTTAAAATTTTTCTTACGAATCGGCCATAAGGGTAGTTAAACTTCGGCCAAGTTGAAGATGTACCTTACTAGTTTTGTATTTATGTACAAGGGCGTGTCAATAAGTACGTAACTTTTGAATGAAACACATGTTTTTTGGCTCAATTGAATCATTTTATTTTTCAACATAGTCTTCTTTGAGCTCTTTACACTTCTTCTAACCTTTCTCCAATTCTTTTGTATCTCTTACAAAAAAATAAGTTTTGTTGATGTCCTTAAAAAAGGTTTTTGTTTGTCCTTTTCGTCGAGCCATTTCTTTAGCTTTGGAAATGTAAAATAGTCACTTTGGGCTAAATTTGAAGAATAGGGCGGATGAGGAAGCAATTCGTAGCGAAATTTATGATATTGGGTTTTCGAAAAAGTGGTTGGTTTATTTGAGTGGTGTTACAGCTACGGGTGCTATCCAATTGAATCTATTGAGCCGTTTTGATGCCACTGCCTCAAATTCGCGGGCGTTCTATTGGCAGAATAAATGATTTACAGTGAAACTTCCATAACTCGAACTTCTCTAACTCGAAATTCTCCATAACTCGAAGTACTATTCGTGATTTCTCAATGCATTTTTCTTAGTTTTTAATCTATATAACAACTCAAATTTTCTGTAACTTGTAGGGAAATTCCGGTCCCTTGACATTTCGAGTTGGGAAAGCTTCACTGTATTTTTCTCAAAGCCATCCAGTTTGGTTAAGCCATATGAGTATATCGCTGTTCCATATAGATGAAAGTTCCTGTAGGTTGCCGAAGAAGGGCTTGCCCAGTCTACATCTTGCTAGCGCTGAGCAAGCATATAGAAAGTGTATCACTGTTTCCTGTGTGTTCGGGTCGTTACAGCCAAGACTGTGGACTGTCTCTCCGCGTGAACACCAATGCACCAATGATCCGTACTTATGGCCGTTAATCCAGCTATATCAGCCCGTAATCTCGATAGCAGTTCATGCATTCTACTGAGGTTGTATGAAGGCCACATTTTTCTGGCTATAGCACAGTTTGTCAGATTCCTCCATCTTCTATTAGCTAAGGCATACTTTTCCCTTAACCGTGTTCAAAGGAACTAGAACTGGTTCCACTGTTAGCACATCAAGGTAAGAGCCTAAATGTTTCTGTGACCGGTAACCCAAATAATGGAATATCTGACAGTATCGCTGCATTTAAATTGTTTGTGTTGGCTTGATTTATGGCCCGACAATCCTCTCTTATCGCTAGAAGTTCTGCCTGAAAGACACTGGCTGAGTCTGGTAGGCGGTATGAGTTGGCAACCCAGTATCTCTGAGTATATACCGGCTCCAACTCCGCATTCTATTTTAGACTCATCGGTGTAGTAGACAGCAGCTGGGTCGCCATTACGCCATTCCGTTCTGGCTGGGAACCTGCTAGTGAATGTTTTTGCAAAGTCGAAGTTGAGAATGTCGTAGTCGATGCTGGTAATCGCCAGCACCGATGGCAGTATACTAAGAATATACTGATTTTTCCTGCCTGGATAACTCTTGTACTGAGCATTGAGACAATCCAGTTCTTCACAGGTGGTGAACGCCCACCGCAGTGAGTGAGTTACGAATGGCATTTATTGGATGTTGTTGAAAGCTTCTTCAATATCAGGAAAGACAGCTAGAGTGAATTGCTTAAAATGTAAGGATCTGTCAATGTAAGTAATAACCTCATGCAAAGCAGTCTCCGTAGATATCCTTTTGGGGTAGGCATTTGGGCTTTGAATATTGATGTTTTGTCGATTATGTTTCTGAGATGAATGTCTAGAATTATTGCCAGTGTTTTTAGTACGAATGATGTTAGACTAACGGTTCTGAAGTTCTTAGCCGTTTCATGACCGCATCTGCCAACTTTCGGAATAAAGATAACCTTGACCCTCCTCCAGCTCCATGGAGTGTAGCGAAGGCATTTACAGTTTTCGAATATTTTTAGGAGCAATCTTTCATTTTTTGAAGCATCACTGGTTATAAGTCATCCAGGCCTGAGGACTTATAGGGTGAGAAGGTATTTATTGTTCACAAGATGATGCTTGCGGACACTTACCAAAGTTTCCCTTCATGGGTATTCGTCACATGTATCATTGCAGCATTTGTCAAATACGTTGTTCCAACGACTCCTTAGAAGATTTTGTCCACTAATCATCCTCCTACTTTATAAAAGAAGGGCTGGAGTGTTCCTTGGATAGGATCTTAATAAGTCTAGCCGATTCTTTATGCATATCAGTTGAGTGGGTATATTATTTCCAAGATCGCTTTTCGAGTCACGAATAGCCTTCTTGTAGGTGTTTAAGATCTGCTTGTAGGATTTAAAATTATTTTGTTTGTGGCATTTATTGAATAAATAGGTTCACCTTACGTTTTTCCTTTGGTTCGACAGATCCCTTCTACACCAAGGAAGGAAGGATTTCTTTTAACTTCTATTCATTGGACAAGCGATCTTAAAGGCGACTTGCATTGCCTTCTCCAGGGTCTCTACAGAATAGTTAAGTTCAATCGCTGTTGATATCTGAGTGTGGGCTATACTAAGAATTTTTGGGCGCGCAACACTGGTAAACCTAGCCCAGTTAGAACGTTTTGGATTACGAAATGGTTGTGGAGCCTCTATCTGCATGTTTAGATCGAAGAGGATCTAGCTGTGGTTCGAAAAGAACATTTACAGGATACTCTCCAAATGACCGCGCTTAAGAATTCGTTGTCGGAGAGAAGGGTTATGTCTAACACTTTCTTCCAACCACTAAAATTGTCTGAGCTTGGGAAGGGAAAGATCGAAACATTCCCCATATTGCATATATTGAGAAGAGAGTGAATAAGTTAATCAAATAAAGACACACTTCTATTGTTATTATATATTGTCTGGTCAACTAGAGCTTTGACTTCATCAGGCGGAGCGTCCTTGTAGTGTGACATATACACCGCAGCTAGGTGGATGTTGGAGCTTGCCCTATCCAACCTGACAACTATTAGGTCAGGAGAGAGCTAAGATTAGGAAGTAGAAAATGTTCTACAAACTTGCAAAAATTAAATACTTTTTTTTTGCATTTGATACGAGCCTTATTAAACCAAATATGTGACGTTATGATCAATAACCTTTTGCTATTTTTGGGCTAAATCTATTATTCAATATGTGCAGAACTTCTGGGTTTTCTGAGCGAAAAACTGATCCCAGAGATTTTTGCAGGTCTCCACAGAATTTAAATTTACACCATCAAGACAATTCTACTGAGATCGAAACAAATGATAATCTAAAGGAGCAAGATCCGGCAAGATCCGGCAAGATCCGGACTATATAATGGATGTATCAAAACTTCAAAGCCAAGCATTCTTAGTTTCTGCCGGGTTAACAAAGATGTGTGTGGTCTGGCGTTATCATGATGGAACATGACACCTTTTCTTGTGATTAATTCTGGCCGTTTTATTTGAATTGTTTGCTTCAATCTCGTTAATTGTTACCTTTCTTGGTGTCAACCACAGTTTCGGAAGCTCCACCAAACTTCGTATATGATCTTATTTGCGCATAATTGTCGTATGAGAATTATTTTTCATCGCCCGCAATCATTCGCTGCAGAAATTGTTCGATTAAGTTCCGTTTTTTCAGTAATTTTTTTCGATGTTTCGCACAAAAACATCGAGTTTCTTTCCAGCTTTCTTTAAAATTTCAATCATGAATAGAAAAAATGCTTTCGAAAAAACGTTGGCATAGTGTACTGCCAACCAATTGTGATTATTTTGAAGGTAGTAAAATAAATATTGAATAATAATGTTCGTTCCATCCTCAACCTCAAAATTTGTGTGTGAAATCTAAACTCTCTTTCGTGTTGCTCTCTACACAACATTTGCCACAAAAAATTACCAATTTTAAGACATCAATAAATAGTACACTTAATGAAGCACTGTAAAATGTTTAGACTTTTAGAGGGCAAGACTTGGTTGCTTTAGAAAGCCAATCGTTAATCACTTAAAATCGTTGTTAACCCAACTTTTCGATTAACCGGAAATTGCCCTATTTCCTCTTTAGCCAATCTTACAACATTTACTGCTATGATTTAGTCCAATCTTGATTTCCATTAATTCCAAAAATCCATTAAATTTTGTAAAAGGGCGAACTGAGCCTTGATCTGTTGTTGAAACTCATTCAAAGACACTTATGCGCAAACACTCAGCCACTTCAATACAAACACACTAATACTTTCATACATCCACTTACACATATGTATAAGGGGCACATGTGACAAACGAACCGTAAAGACAAGGCAAAAAAATAAGCCATCTAACATGTGCGTCAATCCGCTGATAAAACGAAAGACAGCTGGACCCAGAGCAACAGATAAACCGACTTGAAGAACACGAACACAAATAGACACAGAGAGAGATATACAAACAAAACCTTGCAGAAAGTAAGAAGGAAAGAAAGACTGAAAAACATTTAGAAATGAATAAAATAAATAAATGAAAAAACAAACAATAGGACAGGCAGACAGACAGACAGAGATACCGAGACAAACGCATCTATAACTAACTATTTTAGACCAAGTCTTGAGATTCAAACAAATACAAAGCGCGCAAAACATGCTGCTTCTACAACATGTTTTGTGGTGGTGGTGGTGGGCTGGGGTGGGCAGTCGGTTGCTCGTACGGGCGGTTGTTTGGCCTAACGTCAGTGGTTGCTGTAGTGAACTGAGTGCTTGGAGTGTGTGAACCGCTGCATGCTGGTGTGGCATGTTGTTGCGCGTGGAGCACATGTGGCGCACACTCAAGTATTTCCCCACGGTCTATTTTTAGAAAATCCAGTTTTTGGACAGCGAGAGCAAAACAAAAACAAAAAAAAAAAATTAAAAAAAAACAAATCAGACAAAAAATACTCACTCACAAATACAAAACAAATGCAAGCAAAATAAGACACATGAACAACAACCACCACAACAACAATAACAGCAAATGCAATAGCATAACATAAACAAATAAAAGCAAAAATCAAACAACAACAACAACAACAAATGAGCGCATAATTAAAGCTTAAAGCCATACATTACTAGCATTCTTGTTCTTGTTTGCACGTTGTTGCTGCTGCTGCTGCATATTTTGACCAACTTAGTTATTTAAGTATTTAATATGCAAAATTCGTTTAAAGAATGTTGTTATGACTTTGATTTTTAGACCAAATTGTAATAAAAATTGCATACTTTTTTGTTGTTGTTGCTAATTGGGAAAAATTAAAGAATTTTCAGTTTCAGCTTAAAATATCTTTGTGAGCAATAATTTATATTACAATCAAATATATCCCAATAGGCAATTAAGTCAGCGCTCTTCAAACGAAGGCCTGCATTGACTGCTACTTTTGAAGACCAAACACATCCTTTCTTCGCTGCTCTTATGAGCCCTTCTTTTTCTGCACAAAAGGCAGCACAACAAACTTTTTTCCCTTCAAAGATTAACTTTTCGTATACTTCAGGGCAACTTTTTCGTTTAAAGTCAAAATATATATCAGTTTAAAAATATGACATAATAATGACCCTTCTCACTGCTGTATCAAAGTATATAAATTGAAATTAATCTGACATAAAAACACATGAGAGAGAATATAAAATAATAGAATTTATAAAAAAAAGAAAAAGGTTTAAAAGAAAAAACAATATTTTTTTCAATACTCTTTGTTGACCCCTTCTTTTAGCCATTATTAAGAAGTGCTTCTATCAGGCCTCTTTTGAGCTATCGGAGCGAAAGTCCTGCGAAATTTTCCCACTTCATATAAAAAAGAAAGTGTAATTGTATATGAGTGCGGCAGTACTACAAAATCCACAGGAAGGCCTGCTAGCAGCGCTGTCATTGTCTACTGGGATAGAGCTTCAAAGCTGGCGTTTTGAGCAATTTGATCTTTCTTTGACTCTTGCCCTCAAAAAGATGAATGAGTTTGAAATCCAAAAAGATATTTTGGAGTTTTTCAAATATGTGATAAAGAGATTTTGTCATAAGACAACTTGTTAGAATTTTTTAAATTAACTCTTTAAAGTGCTTATGTGCAGGACATCTTGGAGAATAGAATCCTTATAGAGGCAGATGCTGGAGACATGAACATTTTTTATATAACCGTGTATATAAAAATGTATATAATGTGTAAAAAAATACAAGTGGTGACCGTGGCATGCAGGTTCAGCGTGTGGCTTAGCATGCTCGGAGCCCGGGTTCGATCTCCAGCCGCGGCGAAAAGTTTTTTCAATAAAAAATTTTTCAAATCGGTCACCACCTCTCTGCAGACAATGGCAAACCTCAGAGAGTAAATAATGCCATGCAAAGCTTCTTGAGAACATTAACTTTAGCCGTTCGAAGTCGGCATAAAACATGTAGGTCCAGCTCTCGGTCAATTGTGTGCAAGCATTTAATAACACATGCATTTTAAGGGCTAAAATGGCCAATTTGTTTTGTTTTTTGTTTGTTTATATAAAAATACTAGCGCACCCGCAAACTTTATCTCGTGCCAATTAAACGCCTTCAGAAAAACTTCACAGTGATAATAAAACACAGATAGTTAAAATTTCAATGTGATTTGAATATGATGTTTATTAACTTCTTTTCCAACGCAAAAACAAATAAGGATAACGGATTGCCAATACGCGAACCGGTAACGTACAGCTGACCTTGAAAAAAATGGGGAAAATTCGAGATTAATTGCACAGACTTCCAAGGTTTGGCCTTGCATTTAATTGATTGTCATCGCCAAAGCCAATCGAATGGGTAACTAAATCCGCTCGATTTGGAATGGAAGATCAGTTGGAATAATCGGAATTCGTGGAATAAGGACTTCCTCTCTTCTTTGAATTTGTCTTTGATGATCGTCGCTCAAATCACGGTGTTCAACCATTTCTTGACGGTCAACCGCATGCTGTTGCACAAATTCGAATGATTCAAATTCCGCAACATGATTATGATTGTCCCCACTTTCAGCTGTAAATAATGCAGTGGATTTCCTGGCATATCAAGCTTGTTAAAAAATTCCGTCGGATAGTTGGTCACTTCATCCTCGACGGTTACGCCATCAACGGATTTGTAGGAATGCAGTTCTCCAGCGATTTGACTTTGAATAATGAAATTCAAGTTATCCACGTCCTTATTTTTCGCTGCTAGTATTGCCCGTTCAATAATCCAATCGAGATTTTTATAATTTTGTGCAATGCCGGGAATTATTTTGGTGATAAGTTTCTTCTTTAACGATGTAAACTCGCAGAAATTTGCCGAGAAAGATATTAATCCAGTCGATACATCAACCGGAATATGGCCATAGCAATTTTCTCGAGAATTCAACGGCCGATGGGTCGTTCCGAAACGCGACTTTATGTTCGAGGTCAATTTAAACTTCTTGATATGCCGCCACAAAGACGGCGATTTCAGGCATGCATAAGTTCATCGGCATCAGAAGATTTTGGGATGACGGGAAACGTTTGATGAAAATCTCCGGAGAGAAATATCAAAGCTTCACTAAATAGTTTCGAATCATCCCGTAAATCCTTCATTATTCAGTCAACTGCCTTGAAAGCTCGTTTATTCATCCCAAACGATGATTTTGTGTTCTTGCATAATTTTGTTGATGCCAAATTCTTAATCTTGTGCACGTTGGCTTGTTAACCGTGAGAACTTGTTGGCGTGAGAACATTCATCGGCAGCTTTAAAGCGGAATATGCAGTTCGACTGCCTTCCAAAAATGTGGCAGCAATGCCAGAGGATGCAAGAGCCAACGCAATTTGAGATCTTGACCAAATTGTTCGTTAACAAGATTCACGAAAAACGTCTTTTTTCACAACGAATTTCACAATTATTCGAAACTTTTCAAGCTAAACAATGACTTTTCGTTCAAAATCATCAAATCATGCCATAAAATGTTTTCGGCATGCCATTTCATGCCATTCGAAAAGCCATTCCGTAACAATTTCACACAAAGTTCCATACAAAAAAATCAATTTACACTATTTACAAATTCCCGACTTTTGAGAGGATTTTTTTTCCTAAACAAACTCCTGACATTCACAAACTACTGAAAAAAAATTTGAGCAAAATCGGACCACCCGTTCTCAATTACGATCAGAACGAATTCAGTTCGGAACTGTCGTAGAACTCTTCTTAGAATCATTCCCATAGTGTCGATTTTTGCCAGGTTCCGGATCATTGAGTTATAATAGCTGGATTTTGATATTAAATGTGGAATTCAATAGCACGAAATATATCCTACATGGACATTTTTCAGCACTTCATTTTTTCGGGTTTTTCTTATGATTTTTGCGCACAACTAAGGCACTAACTCCGCCTTGACGTAACTCGGTTCAGAGGCGTTAAAACGGACGATCTTGTAGTCCAATTGACAACGCTAAATCTGAAAATAAGTAAAAATCGTAAAAATTTCTGTTGCAACAAAGTCCTAATTGTTGCGGTTGTGTGGATTGCGGCCCCATATTGTTGAAACCACATATAGTGCAGATCTATATCTTTCTCTTATCAGATCTATATCTCCAACTCCAGACAAAAAGAAAAACGGTTTACATACAACCAATAGCGCTGAGTACTGGCAACAATGGTTGCTCCACCAGGCCATAATGCATACTAAACAGTCACTTTTTACGGATGCAATGACTTCTCCACATTCGCCTGGAATTGGGAATTTTCAGAGCACCATATATGGCTGTTTTGTTTATTCTCGTCTTCACCTAGTGCGAAATGATCTTCATAACTGAAGAATATTTGCTTCGAAACATCAGCATTTAATGCTTGTTGTTTCAGTACCCCATCGACGAGATTCTGAGCTATCTATGTTTGATGGACTTTAATTGTTCTGTGAATTGATCCTTGCATGGAGTGCGCCCTTAGAATTAATAAATTTTGGTCTTCGGCCAGACCTTCGACTGCGATATTTTCTGTTGAGCGTACGTTATGATGATGCACACGTCTTACAAAATCTGTGACAGCCATCTTTTACGAATTTCTTCATTATATTTTGGTAGAACAATTTTGCACATTGTTCGATCGTGAAACGTTTCATATTTTAAAATGGCAAACCTCTAACTACATAAAACTAAGACATGAAGTGTGAATGACATAAACATTTGAAACTGCTAGGTCTGCACTTTCTAAAACCTGAAATGAATAACCCTCTAGAAGTATTTACACCGTCGTTTCCATGATGTACCTTCTTTTCAGTTTCTTTAACACCGAACAACTTTACCATAGCTACCAACAAATCAAGGCGATTATTTGCTGGATGTTGAGTTTGTTGTCGAATCAATGTTGCTGCGAAGGTATTAGAAGTCTATAGTACCTATAGGCCTATAAGCATAAGATCTATAAGCCTTTCTTTGCATCTTTTGTAGAATGGGTGGTTCGACTATCGGCCTAAAATTTTTAGAATTAATAGATGAACTCTTCCGTACTCTTGTTATGAAAATTAAATTTTCTCGGTATTCTTCTGTAGATAGCTGGAATGATTCAGTTGTATACTCGAAGGCGCACTGCTGCCTGGGAAGAGTGTTTCTCAAAGGTGATCATGATTTTTTCACTAGACGTGAAGTTCAGTTTCAGAGAGCAATTTCTTTTTCAATTGAACATGGTGCCAAATTTCTTTCAAAGGCCTTATTTCTTGACCCTAAACCAAAGACCCTTCTGAAGTTGTTTTCCAAATATTAATATTAATTCCTTAAAGATGCTTTTCAATTTGGACACTTGGACACAGTGGTAGTTGAAACAAGAGTGCTCTTCTGACACCCTTTTCTCTACAATTTTATCAAAAATGAAGTCTGCGACTTTCCAGTGGAAGAAGGAAGGAGTAATAAAGAAGGAAAAAAATACTTCTCAGGAGTGTAAAGGGTTCTGAAAACGAAATGATTTTCTTAATTATTTTTTAATCTGTGAGTAGTCTTGCCAATAGAGTCGAGTTTAATGCAAAGCAAGACTCAATGCTGTCTGTTAGCACACAAGGGAGTAAACTGTCACTGAGCCCTCCTAAATATGAACAGTGTGGATATTGCGAAGCTAGCAGACCTTAACGGCCTGAGCATATCGATCCAATCCTATCTTCGATGGAATGATCATATATCCGATGCGTCGAAAGAAACGGCCAAGAATCTTAGTTTTTTAAAAATGGCGTCAGAAATACTTCACTGCAACTCAAATATCTTCGAAATTAACGCAATGCGTACACATTTATAGACGGCATCCCCCGAGTGTTAGCCTGTCATTTATACCTGAAAAGCGTCTGACACTGAAAGACGATCTTTCTTCGTGGATGAAAAAAGGCTGCAATCAATCAATAGAAGTTCTTGCCAAACTCTAGATAATTTGCAGTCATAATTCGATAGCAGTATCTGGCACGCAAGAAAATAATAAAACTGGCTTTAGCTAACATGCACATTTTAAAGAAATCCACATTACTAGCTACTAGCATTTTCTTACCAGTCATCCTCAATCCATGTATCCTGGTACTATTATACCATGGTTCTTGGATGGGGACTATATCAAATCCTACTTGTTAAAGGTTCGCAAATTCGACAAGTCGAGCTTGCAATGATGAAGGATAATCTGAAGCACCTTCATCCAATGCATATTTGTGGCTTTCCACGGTAATTTTGACGGCTTCTTCCTTCTCTGATAAATTTTCCTAAGGCAGAGCATTGCCACAGTAGAGGCTTAACATCCCGCTGAGGTCAAGCGAGAATATCATTGCTTGATATAGTTCCGTTCATGCCTCAGGTGTACAGCTGTAGGCATCAGCAACCTGTGCTTCAGCCTGGCTTAACTGAGCAGTTGCTGATGAGTTCAGGCTGACTGTCTGTACTTCTTTTAAGCTTTCACGGGGGACATGACATTGACCGTTTTTTGAAATCGAATAATTTTTTATAATTTTTTATTTTATTCTTAAGATTCTAAGAAAAAAAATTTCATTGAAAAATTCCTACGGGTTCAAAAGTTACAACAGGATTAGTGAGAGCGCATTTTTCTTTTTCAACCTTTTTTTTTTCTTTGTTCACAAACTTTGAAAGCGTTTATCTCGAAACCATGTTTTTCTCGAAAATTTAAAAAAATTATTGCCGCTGCCGAGAATTGAACCCCGAACATCGTTGCTTATGAGCCGGAATTCATACCCTTATGCCACGTAGGCACTTGATAACCAGCCAAACAAAATGTAATTAAAACTGAACGCTTAATATAATGAAAATAACATAATTAACATTAACATTAGATTAACATTAACATTACATTATTAACATAACCGTAACATTAATTTTCATCCTACAAGTATGCACGGAAAAAAAATAGAAAAATAGCTAAAACAGGAGCAGAACGCGTTCGTGGATATAGAGAGCGAATTAGAGCTCTTAAGAATACAGCCGAAGCTGGGTCTGCAACTAATGATGAAGGTAAGGTGATTGCAACAACGGCTGAGTTTCAAAATGAATTTTTACAAAACATCAGTGTATTTTGGTGAATTTACAAAAAAACAATCCCCAAAAAATACACTGATGCTTTGTAAACATGTATTTTGAAACTCAGCCATCATCTCAACAAAATTTTAAAGCCAACCAAGTTGATACACTCAACAATCAACGTTCGCTGCTTTATGAGGCCCTCTATCAACATAGCAATTATTATGATCAGGACGCAGGAGGTAATAATGAACAAGATTTGCCTCTGCTTTCGGAGGCTCCTTCAAAGAGTACTATGCAAATGCAATCCAGCATTCAAAAAGTAACAATGTTGAGAACACATTCGAAAGCAACTAAAACACCAACTGAACTAAAACAAGTACCGAAAATAACTATTATTTTACAATTTTCAAATGAAAAAAATTGTCGAAAGACTTTTTCAAATATACCATTATGTTACAAATGTCCTCAGCCTCACGAATATTAAGTCGCTTTTAAATTTGAAACTGATTTTTTATAAGTTAATTTCTTGCCTAGTATATTTTGAGGAAAAATAAAGGTTACTTTTGACTTTTATTTGATCGGTCAAAAATAGCAGTTATTTTGTGACTTTAATTTTTTCGGTCAAAAATATCAAGCAATTTGTGTTTTCTTAAAGGCCGCTTGACAGATTGAACTGTTGACACCATGTGTAAAATGTCTCAGCGATGAGATAAAAATAATAATATCAAAAATTTTTTATCGGTAAAATGACTTGAACAATTATAACTTACCTGATCTTTTTGACCGAAAAAATAAACGGCAGAAAATAACTGTAATTTTTGCACAAAAAAACTATAAGGCACAAAAAACTGTTATATTTTTTAATTAATTATTATAATATAATTAATTATTATTCCATTTCGTATTGATTGCATTTCTTTTCAGATACTTTCTCTCTCTATTTCACACTAAAATCTCTCTTATTTTTTACTGTTAAAGAAGTTTCACTTCTGCCACGTGTACGTTGCTACACGCGAGTTTTTTTTTTTTTTTTTTGTATATTTTTTTAAACTTGATTCGCTATCGTATGACACTAGGTTTTTTTAATTTTATTTTTTTTTTATTTTTTATGAATTTTTAAAGTCAGTATTTTTTTTCGAAAAAACACACTTTCAAATTCGGAACATCAGCAAAAATTGAAAAAAAAATTAAAAAAAGGCTCTTGTCGTACGATAACCAATTTTGTTAAGATTTAAGTAATTTTTTTTCAGATCGGACAATTTTCGCACTCCCAGCGCTGCAACCACGAGGCCCCGTTTTTTCTCTGCCGCTGGTTTGGAGCTCTATAAAACCATGTTGGAATGAAAAATATATTTTTTTGAATTTTTTTTCTTGTAGTTTGTTCAATTCTCTATAATAATAATAATAAACATTTTGGAAAATGTTTGTTTTTGACTGTGTTATGAATTTTTAAGAAAATGTCTGTTTTCTCTGCCACGAATTTTATGTCCCATCTTAAAAGAGTACTTAATATGAGTCTTAAAAGTATACTCAAAAATAGTGTTAAAAGATTATTAAATATGGGTCTTAAAATCGTCCTTAATATGAGTCCAAAAAGACTCATAAAACAGTCATTATGATGAAGCATAATTTGTACTCATAAAAGAGTCTTCTTTGAGCGCATTATGAGGATAAAACCTCATTGATATGAGCATTGAAAAAGTCTTTTAAGAATCATAATGTTTGCTGGAAAGTTTTGTGACCGAAATTCATATAATCCATGTACAAAGTCAAGGTCAGCAAGAATATGTCATAACATAAGAATAAAAAATGCATGAAACTAATTTTTGTGTACTTATTCATGTATTTTACATCGGCTTGTGTATGAATACACTCAATCCATATATAATTCCATGAAGCTTATGTACAAGTACACATGATCAGTGAACGCAAAATTCATGTTGTTTTCTTATAAAAGTATAAATAATTTATATTTTTAGTGTAGGAGTTGGTTTCATGAAATAAATTCATCTTTTTTATTAAGTTTTTATGAAAATTTTAGTCAGCAGCTTATTATAAACACTAGTGTAAAAGCCCGTCCTACGACGGGAAGGAACCATTTAGAGTACAATATGCGACAAAAAATTTATTGGATTTATATGCAAAGGTTTTTATTCGAAAACATTTTTAATAAATTATTTTTATAAAACTGCCTTATATACAACATTTCTTGTAAAAAAGTTCTTAGAATTTTTACCAATTAACCTTGTCCCTTGCCATCTATAATGCTTAGTGTAACATTATCAGCCCGCTAAAACTGCATATGACTAAATACCAGTTCTTTTAGAAAAACTCCTACTTTTTGCAATATTTAACCTTGCAATTTATTTATGGTCATTGAAAATGTCAGTTTAACTGGAAACTGTCACGTCCGGAGAGTGAAAGACAAATCTGTGTTTGTCGGGGCCAAATCAATTGTAGGTATGAAAACTATTTCATGTTCGCCAGTGCACCTGTCAATACCTGTGCAATGATTAATTAAGATTTTAGGTTTTTCAAAACTAACCACCTTCCATTATAGATATGTCTTTTGATACTGAGATTTGGAAGAAGTATTATAATACTTCCAATTTCGAGGTTTAACTTATGCAGTGGCATTCCTGAAGGATAAAATTCATTCAAAAACTCGGCAGGGGGTAATTTTGTTTAAAGTTATCATCACTGTCTTCAATTTAATCCGTGCTCAGATCTCTCACTGTGTTACCAACTAAAATATTTAGAACTTGCTCGTTGACTTCGTTCACATCGGAATTTTTTGGGCACAGGATAGCAATTTTGGAATAACGGTTAATGTTATTCGGACTCAAAGTATCGCCAAAATCTATTTAAATCTTTCAATGGGTTTGTCCATTATATTGGACACTTCGGAAAAAAAATTTTTTTTTATTTTCCAACGTTTTTTCTAAAATCATATAGGTTGGTACTATGAAATGAAGTTGTGCCAACATGACAAAAATAATTTCAGAGAGATATATAACGTTTAACTAAGTTAGATTTTCGATTTTATGCCCAACAAAATCCTTCAATTTTTTTAAATCGCGTGTTAATAAATTTTGCAAAAAAGAAGTGATTATTGTGATTGGTGTGCAAAGTATAATTTTATTTTTTTTATAATAACATTTGCATAAATAACGCATTTTCATTTGTCTCCGGTTGAAAAGCAAAGCAGCTCATGTAAAAATCAGAGGGATGTTTTTTCATCTTTTTATTGCTTAAATGATATAAGCTCAAAAAAATTGTCCACGATTATTCTAGGCAAGCCATTGAAAGGGTTATTAAGCGAACCTTTACAAACAAAATTATCGAGAATATCTATGATATCTTCATCTCCATTTCCTAACTTGAGCAGCCAATCGCTAAAACTTGGATCAGAAGACCGAACATTGTGATTTAATTCTAGCAATTCCAATTGACACCAACGTCATTGAATGTTATAATTACTGTTCAGTTTATGCAGACCGAATAGGTTTTGGTTCTGTTAATTAAGAAGCACTGCAATAGCAAGACATGATGTTTGATGTATAGTAGTTGAGGAAAATGACGATAGTCTTCAACTACAAAGATTTTCAATACATAATTTAAGAACAGGTTCTGGTCCAGGCTGAACAGGTTTTAAAAAGTATAGTACGTACAAAGATTTCAAATAGATAATTTTACAACAGATTCTGGTCCAGGCTGAACAGGTTTTACGATATAAAGCAAAAGGTTTAGTAAGTACAAACATTTCAAATGGATAATTTTACAGCAGGTTCTGGTCCAGGCTGAACAGATTTTTAAAAGTATAGTACGTACAAACATTGCAAATGGATAATTTTACAACAGGTTCTGGTACAGGCTGAACAGGTTTTGCGATATAGAGCAAAAGGTTTAGTAAGTACAAACATTTCAAAAAGATAATTTTATAGCTGGTTCTGGTCCAGGCTGAACAGGTTTTAAAAAGTATAGTACGTACAAAGATTTCAAATAGATAATTTTACAACAGATTCTGGTCCAGGCTGAACATGTTTTACGATATAGAGCAAAAGGTTTAGTAAGTAGAAAAATTTCAAATGGATAATTTTACAACAGGTTCTGGTCCAGGCTGAACATAATTTACGATATAGAGCACGGAGCAGGACGCTTGTCTTTTATATATTAAGATGTTATAATTATTTAATTGTAATTCAAGAGATTTTATTAATAAATTCATATAACAAGTTCATGAAACAACATTTGAAAAGCTACTTTCATTCATTTCGAACTTTGTCAATATTAACTCATGCTTAGCTGCAGATCCTTTTTAACTCTTTTCTACGCTTTTTTGATGGAGAAACAACACAAACTAAACTCACAGTTTTATAAAATTTAATCACATTTATCAGTAGCAGCGCGCGTAAGCTATGTCTCGAAAGGATTAAAAAATTTTCTGCTTAATAAGCTTTTGTCGGTGCTTGGTGCCTCTTCTTTCTTGTTTGTATTCCTCTTTTTATGTTTCTTCAGCGCGTTGGCAACCACAAGCTAACATAACTGAACATTGTATAATTTCTCAAAGCTTTGCTAGGCATTGACACAGCCTTTTTAATGGGCTTTTAATAAAAGCATAAAACTTTTATTGAAGCAGTTAATGTAGTTAAGGCATTTATAAGCAATAACTTGGGCATTGTAAAGTTTGTCCTTTAATTGTGCCTGTAACTTGCTGTAAGTTGTGTTGCAGTTGTGTTGTAAATAAACACACACACGCACAAACAGAAAGGATTATCCGTTTTAGTATCTCGTTGCTAGCATCCGAAGGCATAATAAAGCTACCAGCACGCTAGTTCTTGTTTCTAACCGGCATGTCATGGTTGTCCTTTAATATTTTTTAATGAATCAACGTGTTAATTGCTGAATGGCTTTTACGAGCCAAAGCATTGACAAGTCTTAGATGACACATAATTTGGAAAATTTTATAGCTCAATGTTTTCTTATTTATTAAACAGCCTAGCTAGCTACTTTATGATTATTTTTACTCAGTGTGCAGTTTTAAGCACTGCTATGCAATGCATCACATCGTGATAAGTTTGCAATTTTCTCCCTCAAGCCGATTACTTCACACTTAATTGCATCAAATACCGATCAGCTGCAGTGATTTTTGCACATGTTGCTCAGTTTTTTGCCACTGTTGTTGCCGCTGCCAACAACATCAGTTGTTCGATTGATTTCCTTTTCAACCTCACGCAACGTAAACCATCTAAACTGGTATCCGTGCTCACGCAAGTGTCGCCAACTTCATGTGTTGGCTATAAAGCTGTTGGCAAACTTTTTGTAATGTGTGTGCGCGTGTGTTTTTCCCTGCCTGTGTGGTTTCTGTATGTGTTTGTTTGTTGCTGATGATGATGATATTTGTGCCTTTAATCACTTTTGGCACAAAACTGCTGCCAATAGCTCTCCGGAGACAATGACAAGACAAATTTTCGCTTTCATTATTATTAACTCCAGATGCATCGATTTGATGTCCAAAAGTGGTTTTGTACATTTTTGGCATCGACCGCACTGAAAGTAAAAGTTGGCTGATGGTCGCTCACCGCCATCTCATTTTCGAAATTTACGAACTGGTTCTGTATTAAGGATGTGCATATATTATTTATGGTTGCAGTCATAGCAACAAGTTGCTATGATTGGAATTTAGGTAATGTTTAATTTTGATGTTGGGTTTTCAAAATTTGTTTATGACTATAATTGAAGGTAAAAATTATTAAAAACAAACACAAGCGAAGGTTTTGTGAGAGTTTTGCCAAAGTTTTTGGGTTTATATTTTTGTTTTGTGTTAATAAGCGTGGACTGTGTGCTAAAAATCCGCAGAAATTATGAGTTAAAAATGCAAGTCTGCCGTTCAGACAAGCCCTGCAGAATAAAGAAAATAAGTAATATTAAACTTAACTGTGACAGGACAAGAGTTGAAGAATATCTATTTTATATAAATTGTAGTGTACTTCACCAACAAAAATATTTGAAAATAGTTTTTCTTATAAACACAAAAAAAAAAATTCAAAAATTTTAGAACTTTAATAAATTTAGCAAAAAAAAACTTTACTGTCCCAGGAACAAGAGTTGACGAATTTATTTTTTATATAAATTGTCGTGTACTTCACCAAAAAAAAAAATATTTGAAAATATTTTTAATAATAAACTAATAAACACAAAAAAACATTTCAAAAATTTTACGTTTTTTTATGAATTTTCCAGAGACCGTACTAAGTATGCATTTTATAATAATAATCAAAAATTAATAATTATCTCTTGACTTTGACTTAAAGACTTAAAAGATCACTAGAGTGGTTCCCATCGAAATCAATGTTTCTTTTTATGATAGAAAGAAATTGTATATTATATAATAGTTAATAAAAAAAACATGTCATACCTGTACGTGAGCCTTAAAAACAGATTGCAACAGAAGCAGTCTATTCTGTACATAAGCGCAACCAAAGGGGGGGTTTCGGGGTTTAAACCCCCCCCCAAAAAATTATTGTAGTACCAAGCAAAATAGTATAGTATTCAATCCAAGTGAGTCACATGAAAAGCAATCACACGTTTTATGAAATGAGTGAAAACCCCAAATGTATATTTCAAATCGATTCTGGTTGATGCATAATCTGCTAAATTAGTCATATTTTATTCCTTCAGACTGCACATTAAGCCGGATCGATTTTGTATGGAGAAAAAAAGGGAGCCGAACACCGACTAAAAAGTAAGAAGTACACTTAAAAACTAGAAAATATTTTTTTAAACACCTATAAAAAATGTATTTTTCTTGAAATTCAAATGCATTTAAGATTATTGTAAAAGTACTGAGCTCTTCTTTCTTTTGATGTATCGTATGGTGTTGTTTAATCAAAACTGAGTACTATAAAAAATGCGTTTTTTATAACTTTTAAAAAATATATATATTCGAAAATCATGAATTTTGTACTGGAGCGCTATCTGGCGCACATTTAACTAAAAACTGGTTGAAAGAAATCGATTTGCGTACCTAAAAACTTATATGTACCCACTAATATATATGTACCCACCAAGATTTGCCAAAATCAAACAGTAATTATGGTTATTAAATAATAATTGAGCTGAAGGAAGGTTTTGAATATCGATTTCTCACATTTTATATAATTGTGGCTCTTAGTTTTGGTTAAGCCGCACCATACGATATATCAATGGAAAGAAGAGCTCAATAATTTTCCAATAAATTTAAATTCATGTGAATATCATGAAAAATACATATTATACACGTATTTAAAAAAACCTCTTTTCGAAAATGACAAAATATGGATATTTTGGGGTCCAATAGAGTTTGTAAACACAAAAAAAATTCAAAAATTTTTTTAGTGTACCATGAAAATCTTTAGTTTTTTGCATATCTTGGGTATGCATTCTGAAGAAAAAAGTGTATGCAAAAAAAATTCGTTTTCTACAGACGTTCAGAAGAACCAAAATCGATCCATGGGGATTTCTCCGATCCAAACAAAATTATACAGAAATTGTTTTTAAGAGTCCCTCTAACTTTTAAGTTAGTGTCTAGTCAAATCTCAATTTCGATCCAGCTTACTATTTACACATGTTTAATTTTTGTTATATTCTGATTCTGACCACTTGAGGGGTTGTTGGCAATACTTAGATTTGAGTTATCTTTTCAACTTTTAGCATGGAGGAAACTTGAAATATTTGGAAACAAATTAATTCAAAAGTAAGACATAGTAAAAAAGCCAAAATTTGAGGAAAATCGGTTGAATCACTCGCTACTGAAAAAATCAAAGAAATTTCCCGTTAAATTGTTATTTTTCGTGCTTTTTTAAAGTAATTTTTTAAACATCGATAACACAAACTCTACAGAATTAAGTTTAAAGTGAAGTCATGTGATTCATTATAAAAATAGTTCCGATTGACTTCCGAAAGTTGAGAAAAAATTTTCAACTTCTAATTTTCCATCGTTGTTTCCAAAATCCGTTTCATAAAATTTCTCTAAATTTTGAAATATTTTCCGATATTAAGGAATTTTGGCTTATTTAGGTAAAAATATGTTGGTTTAATTTTTCTTCTGTTCTCCCATCCAGTGACATAATATAGTTATACGCCTTATTTATAATCTTCCATTGGAAATGAAAATCCCTCAAAACTGTGCAAATATTAACCGATTTTGGAAAGGTGTAGGAAAGACCTATCGTTAAAAATATATTATTTCGATTTCGTCAGCATTTGCGCATTGGACCAGTAATACCAAAGGATTTTTTCAAATTCAGACTCTTTTTTTTCATCCCAAGGTGTCAGAAAATTAGCGGTTTTTACTTTCGGAATTGAGCATAATTAGTACTCACTAAAGGACGAATTTTAAAGCTAGTGCCAGCCAATTGGAAATTTCATCCATATTACAACGAAGTGATGTATGGATGAAAAATTTTCACTGCACTCAGTAAAAAGTTTCTCGGAATAAGTAAAAAGACATAATATTTAGAGAAATATGTTATAGAGTTTGCTCCAGAGAATGCTTTTCTCTAAATGTGGTACTACAAAATCCCTAAAAATGATAAAAAGCTTCCATAAAAAAGGGTAATATATACAAATCTATCGTTTTTAGAGAATATGACTTTTTTTATTTTTGAAAAAACATTTAATTTTATTGAAGAAAATACTTCGCACAATGCAGTTTTTATCAAAATTTAGTAAAAATTTTTCATTTTCTTTAAATTTTTCACTATAAATGAGAATTTTTTGTGCGAGAAAAATACTTATCATTATTAGACATTGAAATATTTCCATTTCCCACAAGTGAAGAAATATTTATTTGAAAATGTGAAACTTTATTCTTATTGAATTATCGAAAATAGAGAAATTTTTTATCGGAGAAAGGTAGGTTTTTTTCTGAATGTGTGGGGAGAAAAATATTGAATTTTTGCTGACCTTATTGGGACCCGAGTAAAAATGAAAATATTTAAGCTCAAGCCTTATAACCTTCGTACAACTGCCAAACAGGAAAAAAATTCATTAAACGGCTTACAACTGGTGCTTGCAAAATTTTTTGTACGGATAGAATGCCCTGACAGTGACCGTTTTAATTTAAAAACAAAAAAAAAAAAAAATATGTTGCTGGTCATGACTGAAGTTTGAACAAGGAACCATTAGTGCAAAAATTGAACGCACTAACCGCTACAACTCAGCCGCTGTAATTACGTAAAATTGTTTTTATATATAAGTTCTACATTTGATAAAACCCCCCCCAAAAAAAATTCCTGGTTGCGCCCCTGATTCTGTAATATATTCAATTACCTCATCCCCAAAAGATAATAGAAATGCTTAGAAAAAAGTTAAACCTCTCTCAGGAATACAAACAAAATATCTATTTGAGCAGGTTTGTAGGCACAGAACACTCGGCAATACATGCTCGAAGACATCTTTTCAGTTTAAACTATGGTATGAATTACATTATCAGATATTTCTGCCTATCAAGTTATTGTCTTAAAATACCTTGAAGATACCAATTAATCAATACTAAGCTTCTTGGATTTGAATTAAAAAAAATAACCCATACAACGTTTTACTGTTGTTGTTGCTAGCAGATGATGTTCTTTTGAAATCCTCAGTTACAGATACCTCGATCTAAATAGTTTAACCAAGGACAAATGTTAACAACGACATCTTTTGTTGGAAAGCATTTCAGATTTTAAAACAAATTTTCGTTTTTCAAAAAATTTATCTGTTCAAGTTTTGAGATCATTAGACATTTTTGAGTCATGACATAAAAAACTTGCTTGGTGACTTTAACGCCAGGGTGGGTAAGGAAAACATATCTGGTCCTACAGTTGGAAAGGTTAGCCTCCACGACAACACATCCGATAACGTAATGAGGTTGATGGTCTTCGCCGCAGCACGAAACATGGTCGTTAGTAGCACTAGATTCAAGCATCTCAATATTCATAAGGTCACCTGGCTTTCCCCTGACCAGAAAACATGCAACCAAATTGATCACGTTTTGATTGACTTAAGGCACTCTTCCAGTGTACTAGATGTACGCACAATCCGTGGTGCTAACATAGCCTCGGATCATTATCTTGCTGCAGCCAAAATCCGCACACATCTGTGCGCAGCTTAGAATGCTTGCAATCCTACACAAAGAAAGCTAGACGTCGACAAGCTGCAGTCAAAACGGACAGCCGAAGACTTCGCTACTCGACTCTCACTCCTGCTTCAAGAAAGCAATCCTCCGATAGACGATATATGCGCACAGTGGACGCACATAGCCTACTCTATGCGTACGGTTATTGAAGAGGTGATAGGCTACCATCGCCCTCGCCGAAACGAGTGGCACGACCAGGAGTGTCGCGACGCCACTGCAGAGAAAGACACCGCCTACAAAGCCACCCTGCAGTCGGTTGTAACACGTGCTCTTATGGAGCGATGCCGAGAGAAGAGAAGGGAAGAGAGACGCCTTTTCAGACGAAAAAAACGAGAGTCGAAAATGCGTGAGTGTGAGAAAACTAAGATGCATGGCGACAGGAGTGAAACTCGAAAATTTTCGAAAAAATAAGACGCCTGTCCGATGGTTTTAAGACCGGAGCCTCTTTCTGTAAGGATGAAAATGGGAATATAGTGACAGATATCCAGAGTACACTGATGTTATGGAAGGCGCACTTCTCTAGTAATTTAAATGGCGACGGTGACAACAATCCCGCCAGTGGAGATGATATCCCGGAAACCCAAATTATGGATAACAGTGTTGAAGTTCCGCTGAAGTTCCGAATATAACGAGGTCTTAACAGCTACCTACCGGCTGAGCTGTTTAAGACCGGTGGCGAAGCTCTGTTTAAATGTACTCACAGACTTCTATGCAGAATATGGTAGGAAGAATGCATTCCAGATTATTAGAACCTCAGTGTGCTCTGCCTAATCCACAAGAAAGGCGATCCCACCATTTGCGCCAACTAACGTGGGATTAGCCTTCTTAATATCGCATATAAGGTCCTGTCGAGCGTATTGTGTGAAAGACTGAAGCCCATCGTTAACCAACTGATTGGACCTTATCAGTGTGGCTTCAGACCTGGAAAGTCCACCATCGACCAGATCTTCACGCTCCGACAAATCTTGGAAAAGATCCTCGAAAAACAAAGCGACACACACCATCCTTTTGTCGATTTCAAAGTCGCCTTCGACAGTCCAATAAGGAGTCACATTTTCTCCATCATGTCTGAATTTGGTATTCCTGCAAAGCTAATACGTCTATGCAGGATGACACTGAACAACACCAGCAGTGCAGTGAAAATCGGGAAGGATCTCTCGCTTCCGTTCGATACCAAGCGAGGTTTCAGACAAGGTGATTCCTTATCGTGCGACTTCTTTAATATAGTTATGGAGAAGATCATCCAAGCTGCTGACCTGAGACGCAGCGGCACAATTTTTTATAAGAATGTTATGCTGCTGATTTATGCTGATGATATTGACATCATTGGCCATAATACGCGCGAAGTCAGTGCAGCATTCTCCAGGCTAGAAAAAGAGTCAAGTCTAATGGGTCTTGCAGTGAACACAGATAAAACGAAGTATCTTGTGTCAATAAACAAACAGTTCCAGCGTCTTGGAAACCACGTCACTGTTGACAACACCGTGGTGACCGTGGCATGCAGGTTAATTGTGTGGCTTAGCATGCTCGGAGTCCGGGTTCGATCGCCAGTCTCGGCGAAGAGTTTTATCAAATAAAAAATTTTTCTGATCGGTCACTACCTCTCTGCAGACAATGGCAAGTCAGCATAAAACCGTTCGAAGTCAGCATAAAACATGTAGGTCCAGTTCTCGGTCAATTGTGTGCAAACATTTAATAACACACACACCACAATTGATCATAAGAAGCTCGGTCAAAGTCCTTTCAAGGGCTGAAATGGCCAATTAGTTTTTTTTTTTTTTTTTTTTTTGTTGACAACACCTCTTTTGAGGTTTTGAAGGACTTCATTTACCTGGGATCCAGCATTAACTCCTCCAACGATATCAGTATTGAGATTAAACGAAGGATAACTTTTGCCAACAGGTGTTACTTTGCGCTCAGTAGGCAATTGAGAAGCAGAGCTCTCTCTCGACGAACAAAACTGAAGCTCTATAAGTCAATAATCATGCCCGTCCTACTATACGCATCACAAACCTGGACGTTGAGCAGCTCTGATGAAAGGACTTTGGGAGCGTTCAAGAGAAAAATTATTCGCAAGATCTATAGTCCAATCTGCGTCAATGGCGAGTACAGAATACGTACAGAACCACCAACTGTATGAGCTATATGCCGACATCGATATAGTCAATCGAATTAAAATAAAGCGGCTTCGCTGGCTAGGTCATGTCGAGAGAATGAACGACGATGCTTCAGCGAACAAATTGTTGGATTCGGTACCCAGCGGTGGCCAACACAGACGAGGAAGAGCGCATCTCCGTTGTACCAACGGTTGTAAGCGCCATCTAAGTAAGGTTGCGTGCATAGTAAATGCCGATTCAGACAGACAGGCAGACAGGCAGGCTAAAATCTGTGTGAACAAACGAGATACAAATATGTATCTGTCTCGCTTTTTCACACACTCTGTCTGCCTGCCTGTCTGTATCGGCGTTTACTATGCTCGCGGCCTAAGTAAGTAAGATATTTTTGAGAGTGTTCGAAGATATTTTTATTTTGTCTTCTTCTTACCAGATTAATTCAGTAATGTCAGAGTTGTCCATGTCTATCATGCTTCTTGGGTACTAATGTACCGATCGAATTATCATTTTCAATTTATAATTGTTATCACTGTTAAAATTTTTGTTTTGTTACATGAGTACCTTTACGATTGGGCATAATTATATAACGCTGATGTCACACTGCAGCTCAAGAATGGGCTTAACGTCCACTGAGATCATATTGTTCATGAAGGCATTCATGGTTCTGTTATCCTTTTCAAGCTTCAGATTCTGTTGGAATAAAAGAACATGCAGATTTTTACATTTATAAAGTTTTTTTTTACATCCTAAAAAGTTTGGGGAAATCCTTTGAACATGAATCTTCTTATTGATCATAAGAAGCTCGATTAAAGCTCTTTCAAGGGCTGAAATAACCAATTTGTTTGTTTTTTTTTTTATTATGCATCTCATAGACAGTGGCAAATAGAAAAGCACATTCCAGAAGCCAAAATAAACGGCCCTTCAGTCATATATTTTGATATAAAAGTTGAAATGCTTTAAGGTTTAAGTTTATAAGGTAGTGACCAAGTTTTGGCTCTAGGAAAGTCTACAGTCAGTTTTTATAACAATTTCATTTCAGGCCAGATTTATGGGGGTGGGTCACAGTGGGAGGTGTACCATAACAATTTTGGTAGTTGGGTGTTTTAATTTCTTCATTGTTGTTTCCATTTGACATGCTTCAAAATTTGAACATTGAATTTTTTGAAATTATTTTTTTTTTACTCAAAATTTTTATTTCAACAACAAAAACTACACCTACTCGATGTGAACGTATATTTTGATTTCTTAACTTTTGTTTTCAAGGTTGTTTTTAATACCTGACAAAAACTGTTAACAATTATTTGTATTAAATAAAGATTCTAAAAAAATACTGTCTTTCAATCTTTCTTGTTTCTGTTATTCAAAAGCTTATTAACACTTCAAATTTCTATCAAACATACTTAAGTAAAATAATGCAATTTTAAAATAAAAATATTGCAAAAGTACTCAAAAAACAACACGTTCATCCTTATTGTCGTGAACAAGCTTCTTTCTATCCGTCGATACAGAGTCGAGTTGTCTGTTTTGCGTTTAAAAAAAATAAAATGAAAGATGCTCTAATGTGTTCCACTTATGTCATCCTTATAACATACACGGAAAAGTTCAGCTATACGATGATGACATACAGTTATTTTTTGTGCTTTCATTTTTGTTAACAACATAGTTTTAGAGATAAAGTTGAGTAGAAAAAAAAACCGTTAAGTAAAATATATAGTTGAAAAGAACAAAAAAAAAAACAAAGAGTTGGCAAGAAAGATAAGCTTAAAATTCCTAATAAGGTTATTAAAATAAGTAACTTTTATGGCGAGGCAAAAACAAAAAGACATCAAGGATAATAAAAGAAAAAAAAATAAATATGTGAGTTCGTTAGCTGTTGACTGACATTGCAGACTATAGACAAGCGAATATGTGTTTATTTAAACTGTGACAGGATTTTAATTAAAAAAATATGGCATTTGCATCTATGAAGTTGACTTCGAAAAGGATTTTTATGACATATGCATTTAATGTTATTACAACGTGTTTTGTTAGAGGAGAGTTAAGCGAATTTGAAGAAAGTTTTTATTTGATGAGGAATTTAGCTGATTAGCTTGCTTTGCATAACAAATTAATCGATAAAAATTTTAAAAGTATTGTTCGATAAATCGACATAACGGCACGACACGTGTTTTAAATAACGCTGCCCGATTAATTAAAGCCAAAACAATTTTAAAACTGGCGCCTGCATAATTTAAGCATAACTGTATTTAAGAAAAGAAAAAAACATAAACAAATAAGACAAAAATAACAGCTTATTTAGGTAAAATCATACAAAACCAGCTAATTTGTACATAAGCAAAATTTCACACACACACACACACACACACTCACACATATATATTCCAACAAATGAGCCAACAAAAACAAATAAAATTTAAAAAAACAACACTTGAGACTAAGTACAGCAAATAAGGAAATCGCATTAAAAAAAATTTTAAATATTTAAAAATAGCAAATAAACATTGCGGAAAATAATTGTTTATCAGTAAAAATAATTTCAGTAAAAAAAGGCATAAAAAAAATAATAAAAAAACAACAAGCATTGGCAGTAAAAATAAACAAAACTAACGCAAGTACGTGAGGAAAAATTTAATCAAAAGCTTAGAAACACATGGCAAACATTTGTTTTTTTTTTAATTTTTTTTTTTGTGCTTGAATTAAACATAAAAATAAGCATGAATCTCAAATGAAGGCTGTTGATATATTCCAGAATTCTAAAAATACATTTATTTTTTTATATTTTAATATCTTAAGAGATTGTGGCAAAATCAGTTTAAGAACTCACAACTTCCAAAGTGCAAAAAAGCTGTCTGCAACCAACAAAAAAAAATTTGTTTTTTAAACCAACAAAATAAAGCTTAGTTTTCTGCCAAAGCGCTGCGTTTGCTTGCTATCAACTGTTGTCGAAAAATTAATTTAAGTTGTAAGTTTACATTAAAAACAATTTTTTTTTTTTTAATTTTTCTATACCGTACTATTTTTTTTTTAATTTTTAATTAAATACTTCAATTAAAATTTTCTTAAATAAATAAAATGCATAGCTAAATGAAACACAAAACAAGTCAACCACATCAACAACAACAACAACATTAACAATAATAAACAAAATCAAAACAAAACAAAACAAATAAACAAACAAACAAACTTGCATTAAGCTAAAATAAACGCGAATGCAACGAGCAAAATAAAAAAAATTTATAAAAAAACAAAATAAATAAACAAAAAAACCTGTTTTTCATACATAAGCATGTAGCTTATGCAAAATAAAAAACCGCATGCTAAAAAACAAAAACACTCACGCATGACCCACCAACACCAAAACAATCAGCACCTCAAAGCGTTGCCATATTGTTGCAAAGAAAGTTATGTGAATACAGAAATGCATAAGAAAACAAAAAACCTCAAAATAAATGTAGATGTAAAAAAACTATTATGCGTCGTTAGTAACAGCACAAAGTGCACAGTGGGAAAAAGCTTTAAAATACTTTAACAAATTTCTAGTTATTTGGTCGAAATATACCGGGAGTATGCATTAAAAACCACCTATTTTTTTACTAACATGGGCGCTTTATTGCCAAAAATTCGTATTTACTTACTTATTTAGATGCAGCTTACAACCGTTGGTCGGTTTTGACCTCGTCTAAGAATTTGCGCCAGCCTCTTTTGTCCAGTTGGAAACTCCAAGCGTTGTCAAATTATCCAATGGCAGGTCTTTCCAACGGCGATGCGGTCTTCCTCGTCTGCGTTGGCCACCAATCATCAAATAATTTTTTCGCTGGAGCTTCGTCGTTCATTCTCTCGTCATGACCTAGCCAGCGAAGCCGCTCTATTTTAATATGCTTGACTATATCGATGTCGGCATATAGCTCATACAGCTCATGGTTCCATCGTATTTGGTACACGCCATTGACGCAAATTGGACCATAGATCTTGCGAAGGATTTTTCTCTCGAACGCTCCTATAGTCCTTTCATCAGTGCTGCTCAACGTTCAGGTTTTTGATGCGTATAGTAGGACGGGCATGATTATTGACGTATAGAGCATCAGTTTTGTTCGCCGAGAGTGAGATCTGCTTCTCAATTGCCTACTGAGCCCAAAGTAACACCTCTTGGCAAGAGTTATCCTTTGTTTGATCTCAATACTGATATCGTTGGAGGTGTTAATGCTGGATCCTAGGCAAACAAAGTCCTTCACCAATACAAATTAGATGTTGTCAACAGTGACGTGGTTTCCAATGCGCAGGGACTGTTTGTTTATTGACACTTTGTTTTATCTGTATTAACTGCAAGACCAAAGTCTCTTTTTCTAGCCTGGAGAATGCTGCACTGACTTCGGGCGTATTATGGCCAATGATGACAATATCATCAGCAGACTCCAGCAGCATAACAAAACTGTGCCACTGCGTCTCAGATCAGCTGCTCGGGTTTTTGAAAAAAGTTGCTCGACAAGGAATATCGACCACAAGGGAGAGGTCCCTCTTGATTTTCACTGCGCTGCTGGTGTTGTTCAGTGTCATTCTACAAAGACATATTAGCTTCGCAGGAATACCAAATTCAGACATGATGGAATATAGATAATTCCTTATTGGACTGTCAAAAGCGGCTTTGAAATTGACAAAATGATGGTGTCTGTTGATTTACTTTTCTAGAATATTTTCCAAGATTTGTCAGGGCGTAAAGATCTGGTCGATGGTGGACTTTCCAGGTCTGAAGTCACACTGATAAGGTCCGATCAGTTGGTTAACGATGGGCTTCAGTCTTTCACACAATACGCTCGACAGGACCTTCTATGCGATATTAAAAAGGCTAATCCCACGGTAGTTGGCGCAAATGGTGGGATCGCCTTTGTTGTGGATTGGGCAGAGCACGCTGAGGTTCCAATCATCTGAAATGCATTCTTCCGACCATATACTGCATAGAAGCTTGTAGATGCATTTAAACAGAGCTTCGCCAACGGCCTTACACAGCTCAGTTGGTAGGCAATCGGCTCCTGCGACTTTGTTGTGTTTAAGCCGAGCTATAGCTGTTAATACCTCGTTATAGTTGGATAGCGAAACTTCAACGCTGTCATCCATAATTGGGGTTCCCGGAATATCATCTCCACTGGCGGGATTGTTGTCAGCGTTGCCATTTAAAAGACTAGAGAAGTGCTCCCTCGATAACATCAGTGCACTCTGGATATCTGTCGCTAGTTTCCCATTCTCATCCTTGCAGGAAGAGGCTCTTGTCTAAAAAACCATCGGCCAGGCGTCTTATTTTTTTGAAAAATTTTCGAGTTTCATTTCTGTCGCCATGCATCTCAATTTTCTCACACTCACGCATTTCCGCCTCTCTTTTTGTTTGGCCTGAAAATGCGTCTCTCTTTCCTCCTCTTCTCTCGGTATCGCTTCATAACAACACGCGTTCCAACCGACTGCAGGGTGGCTTTGTAGGCGGCGTCTTTCTACTTTAGTGACGTCGCGACACTCTTGGTCGTGCCACTCGTTTCGGCGAAGGCAGTGGTAGCCTCTTCGGCAGCCGTACGCACAGAGTCTGATATGTGCGTCCACTGCGCGCATATACCGTCGATCGGAAGAGTGCTTTCTTGAAGCAGGAGTTAGAGTCGAGTAGCAAAAGCTTCGGCCGTCCGTTTTGACTGCAGCTTGTCGACGTCTAGCTTTCTTTGTGTAGGACTGCGAGCATTCTTAGCTGCGCACAGACGTGTGCGGACCTTGGCTGCGACAAGATAATGATCCGAGTCTATGTTAACACCACGGATCGTGCGTACGTCTAGTACACTGGAAGAGTGCCTACCATCAATCAAACCGTGACCAATTTGGTTGCGCTTTTTTTGATCAGGGGACAGCCAGGTAGCTTTATGAATATTGAGATGCTTGAATCTAGTGCTACTAACAACCATGTTTCGTGCTACGGCGAAGTCAATCAACCTCATTCCGTTATCACATTCCGTTGTCGTGGAGGCTGAACTTTCCAACTGTTGGACCAAATATGTTTTCCTTACCCACCTTGGCGTTAAGGTCACCAAGCACGATTTTTGTGTTAAGACGGGGGCAGCACTCATATGCGTCTTCAAGGCGCTCGTAAAAACTTTTTTTGGTCTCGTCATCTTTTTCTTCTGTCGGAGCGTGCGCACATATTAGGCTATTGTTAAAAAATTTAGCCTTGAGGCGTATTATGGCAAGTCGTTCGTTCACAGGAGTGAATCGCAAGACATGATGCTGTATTCTCTTGCCAACTACTAATCCGCGTCCAAGCTCGTGCTTCCCTGCATGGCGGCTGTAATAGCTATCACAGGATACTTGCCGTAAGCGACTCTTTCCATTCCATCGCATATCTTGGATTGCAATGATGAGTTTTATTACTTTCCAAGATATCAATCAATTGGATAGAAGCACCATCCCCATTTAAGGTGCGGTTATTCTGTTAAACTGTTAAAATTCGATCAAAACATTGACATTAAAGTCTAACTTTTGAACTTAAAACACCTTTTTTTACAAATTTTACAATTTATGAATGCATAAAACTAAATTTTTTTAAAAAATTTTTACTATTGAGAAAAAGCCAAGTTCGAACTTAAAAGCTCTCTTCTAATCAAATTTCATATTGATCAAAGAGTGTTTGTTTTTTTTTTTTCTCAAAAATTGTATTTCTTTCTTAGAAGGTTGGGAATCCCATACATCAGATAAACATATAAGGAAGTCCAGGTTCAATTCTTGTAATGTACAGTTTTGAAGACCAATCATTTTTATGAGTAGGTAGTTTATTTAACCATAAAAGAAGGTAAATATAAGGTTATATTAATAACATTTCTCAGTTTGATTCAACCACAAAAGCAGCAAATTGACATGAAAATTATGGTGTCACCTTAACCTGACGATTTATGATGGAAATTATTAACTGTGGTTTGGTTTAAATTTTGTTAAAGTAACTAGACTACTTCTCTGGGTGTAGCTTTGTAAAGTGTATAACTTTAATTTTTGTTTTTCTTGTTTGTAATATCAACTGATCCTAAACTATTGAAACGATTCTGACGATCAATCTTTAATAACGTATTTTCAAAAGTTGTGCTCGTATTTTCTATTAAATAGTTCAGTTTATTTCTCATCTTTAAAAATGAACTTGAATGTAGGAAGCTTCAGGAATAATATGACTAGTAGAATATGTGTTAACAATGCTTTCATTCACGACTGAATGATTCAATTGCCTGAATTCGGGCAACTGGCTGACTAATTATTATTATTTATAATAGCACTGTTGTAGTTTTTGACACGAAATTTTTGGTTCTGCGATAAGACCAACCTTTTCGGATTTGTGGGAGTCCTCGGAGTACAACTGTGTCCTTGGTTTATTTAGATTGGCGCAAATTTTTAAGAAAACCATGTTTTTCCAAATGGTCGATTTTGAGCTATCCTAACCCTTTTGCCATGTCTTTTAATAAAGATATACGCAAACCAGTTGTACGATCTTTACAACCAATGGAGAAAACTAAAGGTATTGAAATTCTTCGTCAATAGTTGTCATGCTACTTTCGGATCGGTAGTAAATCAATATTTGTTCGGATTGTGTAGCAAATCAATATTTGAGAACTTTTTGCTTTTTTAAAAGAAAATTGGAAATTAAATTCACGGAACGTAATTTGCTGGCCTGTTCTGGCCAATTCTGGTATAAGGTGTAAAAGTGTACATTTTAAACCTACATGAAAACTAATTTACATTTAAACTTTCATTACGATGACACACGTGTAACTGCTTTTTTGGATCTTCTACCAATATATTTTTAAAAATTTTTTAAATTATGGAAAAACTTTAAAATTGTCATACCATAATATTAATTGGAATTTTTCGTAAGAAAACAGCAATTTAAGAAAACATTTATTAATTACACAAAAGCTAATCCTCGGACCCGAAAGTGGTATAGCAACTATTGACATAGAATTTCATTATCTTTAGTTTTCTTCATTGGTTGATAAGATCATGCAACTAGTTTGCGAGATATCTTTATCAATAGACATGGCAAAAGGCTTAGAATAGCTCGAAATAGCTCGAAATAGCTAGAAGGCTCAAAATTTTGCGCCAATCTTACTCAACCAAGGACGCAGTTATACTCGGGGGACTCCCCCAAATCCGAAAAAGTTGGCCTTATCCCAGAACCAAAATTGAACTACAACAGTGTAGTTAAATAGTTTCCAGCTTACAACTATTGGAATGTCCAGATAAGATCTTAAAGTAGTTTCCTGAACTTTTTACGGTTTTTTTTGACAACTCTAAATGGCTTGGTTATGTTAAAATTCGTTATGATCATAATGGGACAGTTCTTAATAGATGGCGCGGGGTGCACAAAAACTGAGAGAGACGGTGTAGTGTTTACGATACAAACTAGCCCTTTTTGATATAGATCAAAACGATATCTTATGATTTAATCTTATGATTTGAGGGTCTCATATCAGATTTTTGGATAAAAAGCCATTTTGTAGGATATTTACAAACAAAATTTTTAAAATTGAAAAAACTAACCATCTGGCATCATCACTTCATAGTGTCAAACATGCCCACTGTGCCCAACACTCTCAATGCAGACTCTTTCTCTCGAACTCTCGATCGTGCACCAGCGTTGCCGCTTTGGTTAAATTCAACCAAATTTGGTAGTTTTTTTTCTTCAAATCAGCTTATGGTTATTTGGTAGATTTTTTTTTCAATTTGGAAGATTTTGGTAGATTTTTCAATTTTGTAGTTAATAAAAATTTTTAGCTAAATAAAACTCAAAGAAAATAAATGAAAATAAAAAAAAGGCGTGATAGAAGCACTTCTTAAGAATGGTTAACTTAGGAATATACAAAAAGTATTTAAAAATATTTTTCGTTTAATCTTTTTTATGTATTTTTCACCAAAGAATATTTTGGTGTTATTTTGTTATATATGTTTTAGTGTGGTCAGATAATTTTCAATTTATATAAACTTTAATATATTATTAAAAAAGGTTATTATTATTTCATGCTGTTGAATTGATATATATTGTAACTTTAAAAATTTATGGGCCAAGGTCACGTTTGAGGTCATTATATATACATAAATTTTTATTGGCCCTAAGAAGGCAAACATTTTTGTTGAAGATTTTGGGTAAATATCTCAAACGGTATAGAAGTTATGAACGATAAAGTGAAGTGGATGTCAGAAAAAATTGAGATTGCGAAAAAACTTATCATTTGACGTAATTTTTTGTTGGTAAAAAGTTTACATATTCTGCTTTAAAAATTACAAAACAAACAAAAGGTTCACTTTTTGAGATATGAGCACGTTAAATAATTTTCAAAAAGTTTTCAACTATAGCATAAAAATACCAAAAATATTTATTTTCTTAAATCGCTTTTTAATATCTTTCTAAAGATACTTCATTTACAAAAATAGGATAACAGATGATAGAGATATGATTTATGGGAAATGAATCTATTTTCAAGATTTTTACTTTTATTAAAAATTGGTATCTCCATAACTTTCGAAAAAATGGCGAAAAAAAACAAATAACTTACATTCTTATAAGTGGAAAAAGTACCCTTAGACAAAATTTCAAGCCAATCAAAGAGCATGAAGCAATCACGACTTGTATTGGGCGTGGAATGATCGTATTGGGAAAATATTGAGATTTGATTTTATTTTTAAAAATGGGATTATAATAAAAAATGTGACTTTTAATTTACTTGTTTAATATACAATAGAAAGTTTATATAAATGTAAGAATAACAACATTTTTACAGTATTCCTAAATGAGTTTTAAAGCTTATATTGATTTGGTAGTTTTGTATCCATTTTGGTAGTTTTTTTTAATGTGGTTGGTTGCAAAATATTTTTTTCGGTGGCAACCCTGTCGTGCACGCTCGATGCACTCTCATTGAGCTTGTTTGCTGAACAAGCGGAGAAAAACAAGCTAGAGCAGAAAACGTAAGAAAAACAAGTAAAGAAAAACTACCAAACTGCGATGTAAGGAAATTGGAAAAAAGTGCACTTAAACAACGATTTGATTGGGTCTAAAAATAAACAAACATAAAAAGACTGATTGGCTAAAAATAGCCTACGGAAAGTAGCGCTGCGATAATAATAACAACAACAACAAAGCTGCAGTAAAAACAAAAGAAAACAAAAAAAAACACTAACAACAACGTAGCAGGAGAAAAACGAATTAAAGTTTGTCTCTGATTTCTTTAAGCTGAACTTTGCACAACTTGAACACACACTTACACACACACACACAAAAGAAATGCATGCAAAACTAAAATTTCTGAACACATGCAAAAACATTAATGCATTTGTGTGTGTGTGTGTATGTTTGCGCCTGCATGAAAATTGCTTGATTTGCATAAGCTTAAAAAATATAGGCGTTAAGATCGAGTTATTCTTAGATCGTTCAACGTTTAGCAGCTATTTTTAGCTGATTTTTATGTTCGATACATGTGTGTGTTTTTTTTTTATTTTATTGCATTTTTTTCTTTTTTTATTTTACTAATAGTACTGTTATAAGTCATATACAGCGCTTTTTTTATAAATGAATTCAAGAATTTTTTTTTTATTCAACATGAACTGTAACAACAGGTTATTATTTAATTAATTAATCAACAGCAATTAAAATCAATATTTAATCATAAAAACGCGCATTCATTAGTGTTTTTATTATAATTTGAATTATCACATTTTTTTTTCTACATATATTTTTATGACACTATCACATTTCAATTGCGATTAAAATTTTAAAAAAGAAATGATTTGAGCTGCTTAACTTAGTTTAATTTGCATAACCGGAAAGTTTAAACTTTTTAATATTATAAAAAAAAAGCTTAAATGTAAATAGAATGTGAAACAAATGGTTAATCTTCTTACGCACACCCTGTGTAGAGAAAACACAAAAGGCTTTGCCAGAAAGTCACATTTAAGGCCAATTCAAATGGGATTAAAAATGAAATATGGTAGATCTCAAGCAAAAGCCATAGCTGGGATTTTATTTGAGGGATGTTTTGTAAACAAAAATATATAGATTTGAAAAATAAATAAATTTTAAACCAAAAGGTAGACTTTAGAAATTGATGTGGCTTAAATTGTGGAAACCAACGCACAAAAGACGAAAGCTCATAACATAAGTCTCAGTGCTTTTGAACGACCAAAATGTGAATAAAATTTAAGGAAACAGACTTGTGTTCGCGCCCCGTATCGCTCAAACTAGAATTATTCCTTGCTTTTAAGCATTTTCAGCCTTAAAGTATACTCTTAAAATTTATTTGATTCTAATACACAACAGAAAAAAGGAGTCTAATTATGCATCTAATATCGATTTATATCTTATATCTAAAAAAAAAATCATTTTCGAAAATAGGTCAAATCGAATGAAAACCACGCCTTCCTCCCATAGAAAGTAACTTTCTCAAAAAGGTAAAAAATTGTTTCTAGGTTAATGCTTTTTATAAGAAATTTATAACATATCTCTTTCGACAGCAACGCATGTGAAAGTGCATAAAAGTATAAAACATAAATTTCATAAAAAAATCCCCCATGTTTGAGTTTCCTGAAAAAGGACCTACACCATTGTGTAGCTTGCTATGCTTTATAGATGAAAACACAGTTTAAGTTAAATTAATTCATTTAACTGGTCGTAAGCATTACCACCCCCTCCCCATATTGTTTTTATATTCAGCCACAATACCTGAGCATGCAACACCGATGCATGCTATGCTCTTCTTGCTTTTATCCTTCGAGTTCTGAGTCCTTTTTCCAACAAGTTCAAGACCTATTCTAAGAACTCTACTTCTTTGAGAATGTTGTTGCTGCTATTTTGTTCTAAAATATTTATAAAAGTGAGAAAAAAGCAAAAATACATGTGTTTATGACGAGAGTGTGGAACCTATCGTTGGTTTAGAAGAACAATGACGTAAATACAAATTTTGTTCAATATGGTTTATTGAGTAATTGATATTTCCGAGTCATACCAATCATGCAATTATTCTCGGTCAAATATTTTGTTTTCATTAAAAGGTTGACGTTATTTAAAAGTTGTTTGTCTCTCAATTATGCAGTAATTACGATTTATCCAGTTAATTCATTGTTCTTCTGAAGCGAAGATATGATCATTTTAACGTTTAAAAAGGATTATTAACGGCTTATTTTCGAAATAAAATTTTATGAAAAACAATAAAAACTAGCTGCAAAATTGTTAAGGTGGACATTTAAAGAGTTAAAAACCTTTAATAGAGTACCTGAATTATACCATCACAACACCATTACAATATCACTACCATATCATTACCATTCCATCGTAATAACATCACGATACGATCTCTTTATCATAACTATTCTATTACCACACCATTACCATATCGCTACCATATCATCACCATATTATATCCATATCTGTTCCATACCACATAACAACCCACACCATACCTCATCAACCATATCATTTTTTCAAACACAAGTTTTAAATTTTAATAGATTTTTTCTGAAATTTAATGTTTTTTTAATTTCTAAATTTCAATTTTTTTTTTAATAACAACTAACCTTTTCTGAATATCAAATGGAATTTCTGAATTTCAACTGATCAACTGATATTGGTTGATGTTTTCTCAATTTAAATCGATATTTTCTGAATATCAATTGAAGTTTCCTGAACTTCAAATGGAATGTTTGAATTTCAATTGATGTTTTCTGAATTTCAATGATCTTTTTTTAATTTCAAATAGATGTTATGAATTTCAATTGATATTTTCTGAATTTAAATTGTTGGTTTCTCAGTTTCAATTGTTCTTTTCGAAATGTTAATTGATGTATTTTAAATTTCAATTGGAATTTCTGAAATTCAATTTATCTTCTCTGGATATCAATTTATATTTTTTGATTTTCATTTGATGTTATATGAATTTCAAATGGATTTCCTGAATTTCAATTGATCTTTTTAGAACTTCATTCCATACTTTCTCAATTTTCAATCTGAATTTCAATTGATTTTTCATGAATTACAATTGGAAACGGTATAGATTATTCTTCACACGAAATTTTTCCCTCATTGAAAATTCAACTTGACTGAGCTGTATAAGATTTCCTTGCCAATTACTTATTCAGTGAAATTTCACTTACTCGAATTTTTCTAACTCGAAATTTACCATAACTCGTAGTAGTTTTCGTGCTTTCTCGATGCATTTTTCATAAATTCTGATCTTTTCATAACTCGAATTCCGGTTGCTAAACACTTCGAGTTAAAGAAGTTTCACTATATATGACGACTACAAAATCGGAATGTACCACCTTCCGACTGAAAAATTCGGAAGTATGCAGCATTCTTTAGCGCAGCTTCATTAAAATCATAAAAAAAATAGAGACCCACTTTACAGAACCAAAATCAAGTCTGAATTTTGAAATTTTCTTGTTTTGAGAGGTCATTGAACAATTTTAGGGATGAACTTCTTATTGTTTTGTAAAAGCTTCTTGAACTTTTATTTAGTTTTGCAAAAATTACAACTTATGTACTAAAAATTTATTACAAAAAAAGTAAAGAAAGTCTAAAGTCGGTCTAGACCGACTATGAAATACCCTAGACCTACTTTTGTCAAAATACAATTATATTATTGAAAATGGGCGTGTCCGTGGGCGGATGAAGCCTATATTTTATATGCAATTAAATTTTAATGAAAAATTTACACATACCAAGTTTTATTCCTGTAGCTCACAGTTAGTGCCTTTTTTATGCTTTCGCTATGGGAGGTGGGTGTGTTCATAAACGGACTACTCCCAATTTTTGAACACACCTTAGTTTTGGTATAAAATACATACATACCAAATTTAATTTCTCTATGACATACATAACCTTATTTATTAAGTTTTAAACTTTTTGGGTTGTATGGGAGGTAGGCGTGTCCGTGAGCGGATAAAGTTCATTTTTCAAAACCATCTTTGTTTTGTCATAAAAAACATACGTGCCAAATTTTATCTTTGTTGGTTAAACATAGGCTTATTTATTGCGTTTTCAATTTTTGGGTTGTATGGCAGGTGGGCGTGTCCGTGAGCGAATGATACTCAATTTTCGAGGACATCTTTGTGTGGATACAATACACATACGTACCAAATTTTATTTTTGTAGGCTAATCATGAGCTCAGTTATGCAGTTTTAAATTTTTGCGTTGTATGGGAGGTAGGCGTGTCCGAAGACGGATTCCAAAAATATTCAATAGTGCAGATCCTTGAGTCCATGTGACTATGTTTACCGAGTTTCATTCAATTATCTCAACTCCTTCTTCTTATTCTGTGTATACGGACAACACACAGACGGACGGACGGACGGACGGACGGACGGACGGACGGACGGACGGACGGACATGGATAGCTCGACTTACGTGGTGACCCTGATCAAGAATATATATACTTTTCTATACCGGACTCGCTTCGTTCTATGCGTTACAAACGTTTGCACAAAGTTAATATACCCTGACCTTTCAGGTTTAGGGTATTAAAAAAAAGTTTTGCAGTTTTTGTGTTTTTTTTTTTATTTAAAATTATTAATATTATTTAAAATTTTATAAATTTAATTCTTATTATTCTCGTTTATTAATTTTGTTTTTCATAAACTTTCACTGACGCATTCAGCCGACACGAATCCTCAACCTGTCACACGTTAGTTCAGATCGCTCGCACTCGACCAATTTGTGCCATATATTTAACTATGGCTTCTATATTACCTGCCAGATAATACGTAGTTGATTGCAGCTGCAACTTTAACTACAGCTTCTCGGTACATACAAGAGGCTTCTACTTCAGTTGGAGCTTGAATTGAAATGGAAGGTAAAAGCTTCTATCTCGTACATAAAGTGGTGCTAAATTGTATATTCAATAAATTCGAGAGGCTTCAGCTGGTACTTGAATGGAAGGTTTTAGCTTCTATTACATACATAATCCGAGACTTAAGCTTCTATTCGGTACATGTTGAAGCTTGAAAATAAGGTAACAGGAGCTATAATGGTCATAGTGCCAAAATATTTGCTTAAACCAGAAATAATGCTGATGGTTGGAAACGTTGGTGAAGTCAACGCGCACTTGTTTTAACTGCTTTTAGCTGCTGCCCGATTTTTAACCTTTTTTTGTCAAGATGTTAACATGCTTCAAAAGAATTCAGTTGAAGCTAATATTATATAATACAGTTTAATAACAATTTCGCAAGCCTTTTAATAGCTACACAAATAAAATTGAACGCTTTTTCGATAATGCTTCAATGCTTTTATGGACTTACTGTGACTTTTTTGAAATTAAAACTTCCCAAACGAATGTACAAATTTTTGAAGCTAAGTGATAAGTTCGATTTAAGCATTTATAAATTTCTGAATTAACTACTGAAATACCTCACAGCAACCATTATGTCAACTATGTATGTCTTCATTAACAAGCAGACTACTGGTCGCGAGTTCTATGGAAGTGTTATCAAAGCTTTAGCTGTCGAATATTCAACTTTTCTAACTTTATCGAAGTTCATGTGACTTCCTTATCGACTCCTTGACTACGGCACTGTTCCAAGCATACAAACTATCAGCTCTTCATGCGACGAATATCAAACAAACAGTGCCGGATATGTTTTTAATTTCCCGGATATCAGCTTAAAAATGAAACAGTTTAATTAAAAACACAAGAAAACGTACAAAAGCACAAGTACAAACAGAAAATAATTTTAATTAAAATATCCTTGCATGTTGCTCATATGGTTTTTGTTTTTATTTTCCTTTTTCTGTTTTTTTTTTTGTTCCCAATTATTTGGCATTTGTTGCAAACTTCTCTTTAACATGCTTAAATAAACTTTTTCTATGAAATTTTTCCAAGCATCACTGGCTGAGATTCCTGATATTTCCACAAAGAAGAAAAAACATACCGACAAACAAGCAAGTGTCAAAAGTGCTCGTTTTTGCGCCATGTACAAAATTAGAATTCAAAAAATTTCACGCCACTCGCCGCTAGACTCAACTAAATAGCCGAACATTCAACAGTTGCTGCTGCTTCTGCTAACTGCTCAATTATCCTTGCAACTAACTCAACACGTGTCCTGTCATGCACTGCTATTGCTGGCTGGTTAGCTGGCTGTGTCTGCTTTTGGGAGTGTGTGTTTTTGTGTGTGGGTGTGTATTTGTTTACCGCTTGTTTGCATTTGCTTTGTCTGTAAATATTTACAGGTCGTCAAAGGTTTTGTGTGTCCTTTGATAGCGTTGACAATAATTAGTGCAGCGGCTTTCGTTACAAAACAGCGTTATAATGTTTGTACAGAAATTATACAATTTATGCAACACGAAAAAAATGAAACAATAGACAAGGAATTATTGTTCATTAAATAGCAGGTAGTCCTTGCTACTTGAAATTTTTAAATTTCTCTTAAAACTTTTTAGTTAAGACCGTTTTTACCTTTTTTTTTTTTTTTTTGAGTAGATGAAAATATAGATATAAATTCGCTCATTATTTCAATATTGTTAAAAGGCTTGGACTTGCCTTATAGCATTGCAATCCAAACTTCAGCTGTCAAATATTTAAGTTTCATAACCTTATCGAAGTTCATGTTTTAAATGAGCGATTATTTCATATCGCGCGACCTTTGGCCTGAACTATGCAAAAAAAGACTAGTTTACTACTATCAATGAGTTAGAATGGCATCTTAGCAGGGATCCTTAAGAGTTTAAGAAGAGTTCTTTGTTTGTAAAGAATGTTACTCTCTGTAGTATTTTGTAACAAGAAAATTTCTATTTTAACTTGTTCAAAGAAAAAGAATAAGACACAAGTCCATTCAAAAGGCGAACAAAATAAAAAGGATGCACATTTTCCATGAAAATTTCTATCATGTCGTTGAATAACAATTTTATGAAAATTTCATAATAAAATTTAATTTAAAAAATTAATCAAGCATTCTTTGAAATATCTGACTAGTATTGTTCTGAACTTAAAGAAATAACTGTTTTATATATAAATGATTTTTTATATCTTTGCAACTTAAGGCGGTCTTCTCATTCAAAAACCGTTTTTTGGACCCTTTTTAAAAAAATTCTTATTTGAAAATGCAAAGAATAATTAAAAACTTTTTTTATTTATTGTATTACAAAAGTTTCAAAGTAAATAAAAAAATTTTTTTGTCTCGATACGTGGGCTGTTCAAAAAGTAATGAGACTTCAAAGTTGGTGGTGAAAAAAAAAGGTGTCGTCACGGCGGCCACGATTCCGGGTCTCCGAAGCGTCTGAAATGAAAAAAAAACGGGGTTATAATCAGTATAGATGTAATTCTCGGGTGAACCTCAAGCTTAATTTTGTGATTTTTTTTGACAAAATGGCGGCCATTCAAAAAAAAAATTCAATTTTGGGCTTTTTTTTTGTAGTTTAGTGTAAAAAAAATAGTAAAAAATTTTTTAAAATTATGGTCGAAGTTCACCCGAGAATGGTGACAATTCTGCGTCGATTCCACTTTGTTTCATGAAAATCGGTTCAGTTGAACTGGAGATATCATGGCCGCCAGTTCGAAAAACGTGGTTTCGAGATAAACGCGTTTAAAGTTTGAAGTAATTTTTTTGGAAAAAAAAAAAAATCAAAAATGTTTAAATGCAGTTTTTAAGAGCTGACAATTCTTCGTCGAATTCACTTTGATTCATCAAAATCGGTTCGGTAGAACCGGAAAACTTAACTCATAGGTCAAAATACGAGGGTTTCAAAAAAACCAAAAAATTTTTTTTTTTCAAGAAAAGCAGTTCTGCTGGTATCAAAGTTATTTTTTTGGCAAAAAAAGAAAAAAAGTGACAAATTAAAGTACGCAATTAACAAAAGGAGGTAATTATGCGTCATTAAAGCTTTATTTCATCAAAATTGGTTCAGAAGATGTGAAGAAAACTGGCCAGGTAGTCAAAAAAGGGCCTTTGAAAGAAAATCTAAATATTTCATATATTTTTTACTTAATACTAATATTTATTTTCAACAGAATTCATTTTCAACAGAATTCGCTGGTTACTTTATGCCGCTTCGTTCGAAAATGAGGCGAAAAAAAAATAGCTCATTTTGACCAAGACCTTGCTTCACAAAAAAGGCTGTATCTTCTAAAGTATTTCGAATTTCTAAAAATCCTTTTAGGGGCATATTCACAATTACCCAAGCTATAAACAAAAAAAGTAGAAAAAAAAAAGTTGCTCAATGAGAAGACCCCCTTAATCTAGGTTTTGAGTAAGGATATCAAAATAAAAACAAATATTTGTATGATACATCAAGGATTGGAAAATTAGACAAAAATAGTACCTTACTTATAAAAATAGACATTACTTTCTATATATTAGCCTTTTTTAACCTCAAGGTGACCTTTAAATAGCCCTAACTGACCTTAATTTGTTCTTATATTCGAATTAATTGGGTTTATTTGATATTATAAAAGTTTTCAGCATAAATTTGACTTACCTTTTTATTTCTGAAGCTCTCTGTCAAGACAACAAAAGTGAACTTTTTCTTTAGAATAACACTCAAGTTGTTACTCTATCTTGCATAACTGACTTACAAATGATTATCTCTCACTACAAAAAAAAAATAATACAACACGCATTTATTTTTGTGCTTTCATGTTCTAAAACAGGGATGCCTAGCGCCTAACTCTTTCCACTCTTTCCACTCTTTACAACAACTTCGATTTTTTCATGATTGTTGTAATTCGACAAATTCAGTTTGAAGAAAAATCATTGCTTTGTTGTTTTTTAAGAGCCATCAAATGACGCTTCTTGCATTTGCATGTTGTTGTTTTTGTGTGTTCGATAATTTAACTTGTGCGCTTGGGCACTGTCAGCATTCGTGTTGTTGTTTGTATGTTTATTTTTTTGCTTGGGCGCTGCCAGAATTTGTGTTGTTGTTGTTTTGTTGTTGTAATTGTTGCAGCACTCTTCAAATAATTTTTCTGGGCATCACTGTTCTAAAACACCGAAAGAAAATAGTGTAGTAAAATAAAACACGCTAGCTTTTGTAATAAACATAATGTACTGAGCTGAAGGTCGCAATGTTTTTGTCTGCGCAATGCATGGTTTTTAAATGAAAACTTTTATAATTTAAACAAAAACAAAATGTTCAAACTATAAAAGGCAAAATTTTAATGTTTTACAAAATTTTTATATAAAGCTTAAATTTCGATTTGCTAATTTAGAATCCGAGTTCAGTTTGTCCATATTATGGTTATTTCAATATTATTCCAAGCCAAAATGAACAAAAAAAAAACAAACAGTTTCGATAGTATCGTAAATGTAGACGTAGAATTTCGTTTAAGTTATAACCTTTTCTACTTTGTCTCTTTGATCCGACTGTTCTATCCATTTTGCACGTATTTTTTATTTATCTCCCGAAAATTAACAAATAAAACAATAACACTCAATTATGGACTTCTTATCGAGACCAAAACATAGAAAAAGTTAAAAATAAGCATGATAAAATGAACCAGAAAAAAGAAACAATCAAAATGTCACATTCCTTCGATCATTTAGTTAAGGGGGTCTTCTCATTGAGCAACTTTTTTTTTCAACTTTTTTTTGCATTTATTTATAGCTTGGGTAGTTGTGAATATGCCCCTAAAAGGATTTTTAGAAATTCGAAATACTCTAGAAGATACAGCCTTTTTTGTGAAGCAAGGTCTTCGTCAAATTGAGCTATTTTAAACTTTAAACGCGTTTATCTCGAAACCACGTTTTTCGAACTGGCGGCCATGATATCTCCAGTTCAACTGAACCGATTTTCATGAAACAAAGTGGAATCGACGCAGAATTGTCACCATTCTCGGGTGAGCCTCGACCATAATTTTACAAATTTTTTTACTATTTTTTTTTTACACTAAACTACAAAAAAAAGCCCGAAATTGAATTTTTTTTTTGAATGGCCGCCATTTTGTCAAAAAAAATCACAAAATTAAGCTTGAGGTTCACCCGAGAATTACATCTATACTGATTATAACCCCGTTTTTTTTTCATTTCAGACGCTCCGGAGACCCGGAATCGTGGCCGCCGTGACGACACCTTTTTTTCACCACCAACTTTGAAGTCTCATTACTTTTTGAACAGCCCACGTATCGAGGCAAAAAAAAATTTTTTATTTACTTTGAAACTTTTGTAATACAATAAATAAAAAAGTTTTCAATTATTCTTTGCGTTTTCAAATAAGAATTTTTTTAAAAAGGGTCCAAAAAACGGGTTTTGAATGAGAAGACCGCCTTAAGTTTGACGGGTTAGGTTTATTGACTTAGATGAAAAGAAGGCGAAGCAAATGCACTTTTCATGGGTGCCACTTTCGTCCCTGTCTGATATACAGTTTGCGAGCTACTAACTACTAATGCGAGCTACAGTCTACTGTTCAACTACTGATTTCAAAATAAAATGAAGACCCCGATTTTTAAAAAATCGTGTAGAATCGAAAAAAATCGTACTATATCTCACGCTGAACACATGTCCTTTCCATAAGTGCCACTTGCAAAATATGATCCAACAGACCTATTTCGTTAAGTTTGACAGTTTGAGTTCAACCACTGAGTTGAAAAGTGGTGATTGACATCTGGTGTTAAAATAGAGCGCTCATTTTTAGTAGTACATACAAGAATCCAATAAAGAAGTAGTACATACAAGAACAAAATGAAGAAGCCTGCGATCAGTTCGTATAAAACAAAAACAATACAAGCAAAAACAGCGAAACAATAACAAAGAAAGCAGCAGGCACAGCATAAGCTGATTATTGATTTTCTTATATAAACACATGCATATTTCTTCTTAGATTTTTCTATTTTGTGAATTTAATATAAAAGTGACAAAATCGAACATTAGATATTCATTCAGCGCAGGATAGATGTGATATTTCAGTATATATATTATCTTTGAACAATTAGTATTAAGGGCTGTAGGTATAACCTAAAGTATTCGTCAAAATAGTTTCATGGCCTTGAAAAAATCTGTTAAAACTATCCCATACAAACTGCGCTGTAAGACGTAATTTTACGTCAAAAACTGCTTTGAATTGAACAAATTTTAATAAAAACCAGTAAACCTGTAGCCCGAATTCGAGCAATTCAATAAAAATTAAATGTTAGCAACGCTTAATTTATGATATTCTATTCAAGCAGCTTTTTCCTCAATAACGATATATTCAGTCTCAATAATGATATAAAAGATCATCATCTGAATGCTTAAAAATTATGATCTGACACTAAAATTTTAAATGTAACTGTCAAAATACGAAGACGGACTTACACTAATATAGCTACCGAGATAAATATTATTACTATTCAACAACATCGCTGCTTAACTTTTAAAGCTATAAAACATAACTAATTAAAATAAAAACGAATTATAAAATAGATTTTAGGAAACAAATTACTACTAAGATATAATTAAAAAATTAATTAAAAATACTTACAGAACATCCGAAACATCACTTTATAGCATATTCCGATGAAAAAACGCCAAAAAACCCGAAAAAAATTTTTTTTTTAAAACCGTTGAAATTTGACTGAGTTGTTTGCTCGGAAAGTGGAATTTTTGATTTTGGAACTGCATTTTTCGGACAATTGACATTTGAGGAATGCATAAAAGATAATTTTGGTTAAAAATTTCAAGATTTGAAAAAAATTCAAATTCAACCAATTTATAAGCTCTTCTCAAACTAAATTTCAAATTGATTAAATAGCGGATTTTTGTACAAAATTTTATTTCTGTTTTAAAAGGTTGGAAACCCCCTGAAGCGAAATCACAAGTGGTTTGCATATCTACAGCCTAAACCTGATTTAATGACGTCTGAATCGATAAAATCGGTCCATTGGTCTAAGAGGAGATGAAGTCACAAATAAAACCTTAGCCTATTAATTATATAGATATTATTCGTTTTTAAAATGTAGAGAAGAGTTCGTATAAAACAAAAACAGTACATGCAAAAAAGCTATAATGTATTTTTGATAGCTGATTTTGAATTTGAGGTTGGTTTGATCATATGAAGATCATTCCAATATCAAATTAAAACAAAAACGGAGATACGATCACTTAGAAACAGACAACTTCCTGATTTATTGGATTTTTGGGAGGATAATTCCGAATCCGAGGTTATTTTGTCTGTATGAAGGTTGTTTTAAGGTCATTGCAAGTTCAAAATTAAAAAATATGATGTTCCACTTCCTAGGGTTATATATTTTTTGGGTCAGTTTCTCTGTAATAAGGTAATTTCAAGGTCAAAATTAAAAAAAAAAATGCGTTTACGATGTCGAACTTCCTGATACATAGATTTTTTTTTTAGCTATCCTAATTCTGAATCTGAGGTCAGTTTCTATGTTATAAGGTTATTTCAAAATCATTCCAAAGTCAAAATTTAAAAATAAACATATACGATGTCCAACTTACTGCTGTATAGGTTCCTTGGGTCGCTTATTCCCAATCCGAGGTCAGTTTGTCTGTATAAAGGTTATTCCAAGGTCAAAATTTAAAAATAAACTGAGATACGATGTCCAACTTACTGCTGTGTATGTTTCTTGAATCGCTGAGTCCCAATGCAAGGTCAGTTTGTCTGTATTAAGATTATTTCAAGTTCATTCCGGGGTCAAATTAAAAAAAAAAAACAAATAAACGAGTTTCTAATATTTAGATTTTTGGTTCGCTGTTTCCAAATCCGAGGTCAGTTTGTCTGTATGAAATTTATTTAGTGATCTTTACAAGGTCAAAATTAAAAACAAAACATAAAATACGATGTTCAGCGTCCTAATGTACCAATAAGATTTATGGTCGCTGATTTTGAATTCGAGGTCGGTTTGTCAATATTAAGGTCAATTGAAGCCCATTGCAAGGGCAAATGAAAAAATATGGGTCGCTAATTCCGAATTCGAGGTTAGGTTCCCAATCCAATGCATTGCCAATGCAAAGGACAAAAATAATACGAGTGAAATTCAAATTAAATGTTTGCACACAGTTGACCGAGAACTGGACCTACATGTTTTATGCCAACTCCGAACGGCTAAAGTTCATGTTCTCAAGAAGCTTTACATGGCATTATTTACTCTCTGGATTTGCCATTGTCTGCAGAGAGGTGGTGACCACACACAATACAATTGATTATAAGAAGCTCGGTCAAAGTTCTTTCAAGGGCTGAAATGGCAAAATTGTTTTTACTTTTTTCAACTGTGTAAGTACAGGAGTTTCATGCATTTTTGTCACTAATCTTATGAACTATTCTTGATATCCTTGTATTTGTACATGCATAATATGAATTTCCATCACAAAACTTATAAAGTAGTTCACGTTTCCCTTATATATGTAACGGGTGAGCCAAAAAGAAGTTTTTTTAAAATGCCTCATATACCTCAAATACTCAAATTTTCCAAGACCTTGTTGATGGTTTCGTGTTGTAGCTCACGGATTGCGGATTGCATGATATTAGCCTTTAGTGCTTGAAGTGAATTGAACCGGCGGTTCACGGTTCCCCACAAAAAAAAAAGTGCTTAAGTGTCAAATCCCAGCTGCGAGGCGACCAATTGACATCGGCAAGACAGCTATTTACACAATTTGGGAATTTGGTGCGCAAAAGATGGATTGTGGCATGGCATGGCTCGCCATTCTGCATGATCCAAAGGTCATCCAAATTCAGGTCTTCAATTTCAGCAACAAAAAGTCGGTTAACATGGCTCTGTAACGCCCACCGTTGACCGAAACGTTGTTCCCAGCTTCATTTTTGACGAAAAATGGTCTAATGATGACACCACTCCACAATCCGCACTGTCACTCTCTGTGGATGCGTTGGCTTCTCGACAATAACGTGTTGGTTTTTCAAGCCGCAGATGTGGCAATTTTGTTTATGAACATTGACGCCGAGATGAAAATGTCAGAAAATATGGTTTTTCGTCCAAAATTCTGCTCAAAATGCTGCTCTCTGGCCCACACTGCGAAGCGATAACGAAGTGGATTGTCATGTGCCTTCAATTGCTGACTCAAGTGGAACTAGTTAGCGAATAATCCAAGATCTTTGTGCAGAATTTTACTCAGGCTATTAAGTGAAATGTTGAGCTGTTGATATCGAGGCATAGCTGCCAACTTTGTGGGAAAAATGTCTTGTGGGAATTTTTAATTGCTGTAGGAAAATGGAATTCTCGTGGCATTTTTTAATTCAGTGTGGTATTTTTTTATTCGTGTGAGAATTTTTCTGACATTTTTTTTATTTTTTATTATATACGCGATTATATAAAAAATAGTTTTATTCAATAATTTACAATTATATTTTGTTTTGCATTTAGTTATGGTTCGCATTTTGAGTAAATCTTACATAATAAGGTTGAGTTCACACTCTACACACATTTATACATAGAATTTTTAATGTTTGTGGGAATTTTAAGGTATTTTTGAATTGCTGTGGGAATTGCCGTGGGTTAATTTTTTTGATTTGCTTGTGGGAAAAAGGTATTTTCTGTGGGAATATGGGTTGGCAGCTATGTATCGAAGGCGACTTAATGTTCGTGAATTGAGTCTCACTCTTGGCTACAGCAGCCATATTCTCATCTGTGTGCACCGTACGATGATGGGTACCAAGAGTGTTGTCCACCAGCATTACAGTCTCACGAACTTTTTGCGACTCAATTCCTTTCGCGGAGATAAGATACTAACTTTATGTCAAGATTTCAAGCGTGTATAAAATATACTATGATTTTAAAAAAAAAACCACTAGATGGCCTACATTTTGGGTTACTGAATCAAAATTCACGGGATTCATGCAGATCATGTAAAAATTCATAATTATTGTGTACTTTTTCGATTCAGTGTGGACTACCATCATTTTATTATTCAGCATCAAAAGTAAAGTAAAATAAACGACTGCTGTGGTCTAATGATATCATGATGTAGCATGTCTTTCTTGAAATCGAGAGATAGTTGGTTAGAATTCCGGATTGGGCAAGTTTTCTTCGGGATTATTATATGTAAGATAAGAAATGATAAATAAAATAAAATAAATTCTGTTTTGCAAAAAATATTTTTCAAGTCATTGAATCAATATAAAAAATTCCTTGGAAATTTGCATGCATACAATTTATTTTTTTAAATTTGCATTTTTTAAAAAAATTAAACAAGTTATCGGTATGAATCTGTTAATCCATAGATAGTTTATCACATGCATAAAATGCGATGGATTAACTTTTAAAACTTTGTTGGATTACCCAAGAACTTAGTAAGTTCTTCGAACAAACTACCGAAGCCCTTGTATAAATTAACAATACAATTTTGTCAGTTTTACTTAAGTATTTTTTTCTCGGTGTACGTGCCAGTGCAGCACTTGCATAACTGCTTATACATATACATATCTGTGAGTTCATATTTTTTTATTATCTTTACTTACTTTCCCACAACAAATCGTCTTAATAATTTTGCCATTTTTGTGTTGCCTCAACCATGTGCCAACTTTCTTGTCTAACGAGCTAGCTCTGCTTCTTAGATTACTTATTTCTATTACTGTTTTCCTATTTTTTTGTGCTTTTTTTAGTATCGTAAATTTTGTAAAGCTTCTCGTAATAACATCTCCACATATGCACTGTTGTAAATTCTTTGGCATTAACCTGCATTTCCCAGCAACCATAAAGTGGGTGGTGGTTTTTGCTTGACTCTTGTTTCCAAAGTAATCATACATGTCGGCAATGGACCGCATAGAAAATCAACTCAAGCACTCAGCCATTCTTGGCATATATTGTTTTTAGTTTCCTTTTTCATATATGATTTCTTTGTTTTATAGCTAACATGTTTGTAATTTGCTTTATTTCTTTTCTTTTCTTTTGTTGCAGAGAAAAAAATTCCAACCCATAGGTGTCGCGCTGATCGGCCCCGGCCTAAGGGGCCATGACGCGTTGGCCCTTTAATCTGCTTTTTTTGCTCTCGGTGGCAGCAACTATTGTACCGAGTGTGATGCCAGTACGTGATGCACAGAATCGTACTGTGCTCAATGTTGGCTATCTAACGGCCATAACCGGTGAACTGAAAGACAAGCAAGGCTTGGCCATATCCGGTGCACTTACAATGGCCTTGGATGAGGTAAGTGAAGAATACGCCTTGCGTGTTGTTTAATGCTATGGTGTTGTGTGCATGTATGAGTACATTTTTATACTTATTTCCTGTTTTGTCAAATATTTACAGATCAACAATGATACCGTAATACTGCCAAACGTTTCATTGGCACTGCGTTGGACCGACACCAAGGGTGACACGGTGCTGGCCACCAAAGCTATTACCGAAATGATATGTGATGGCATAGCGATGATTTTTGGTCCAGAGGGTCCTTGTTTTGTTGAAGCGATTGTATCGCAGAGTCGTAACATTCCAATGATATCGTATGTAAGTATTTTTATATACATATATTATATTTTATTGATGAGGCATGACATTTGGACATGTACTGTCGGTAGAAGTTAAGTAGCAGAAATATTTTATAATTTTTTTTTACATAGTTTAAAAAATTGGCTTTAAACGTAAAAATTCTGTTTTTAATTTTTCAAACAGGTATTCTTTAATCTGCAGCTGCTTTAACAAGCTAAACTGCTCTGGAAATATTTGTTTATTATTTAACTTTTGCTTAAATTTTAACGGCTTACTTTTTAATGGGTTTTTATTTTAGGTATTTGTATTTCGTTTTTTAGTCCTCAGGCCTTTTAACTTGAAGCCTAAGAATACAAACTTTATTTTCATTTATTTTTGTTATTCTTTTTCTTTCCTGTTGCTACAGTTCTTTTTATGAATCTGAAAATTGAATTGTGCACAAAACTTAAGTTAAGTGGTTGGGGACAAAAATGTTAAGAAATATTTTCGTTTAAAAATGCCTTAAACAAAGTCATAACGTGTTTTCATTATGCAAAAGGTGTTTTCGCACTTTTTTATTTATTTTGTTTTTTATTTTTTTTTTGTTTGTTTAGCAATGGTGGTTATTACGTTAAGGTTAATTTTTACCGAATAACGCCAAATTTAACTCATGGATTATGGAAATGGAAGATTTAACTGTGTTCTTAGAAATTCTTAGATTTTCTTTTTAGGCTTAAGTAAATATCAACAAAGTTTTTAGTCCGAACTAACGAAATAACTTCCAATTTCAAGTGTGAATGAAATAAACTTTGTAAAGTCCTGCCCCACTAATCCAAATTAATTTTTAATTTAAGATTTAGGCTTATGACAGAGTGAACGCTACAAGCGAGGCGATGCTAAAACGCTACTCGAAACTACAAAGCTTTGAATGTTTGTTGTGTTTTTCTATGAAAAGCGATGCTATGAGCTACATGAAACTACTTTGACAGCTGCAAGTGTCAAAAAATGTTTGAAATGATTTGTATGAAATCTAATAAATAAAACTTAATGATTCAGCATTTCTAGTTACGAAAAATTATTTCACTGTGACATTGAAAAGTATTGCTTATGCATCTACAAGCAAAGCTTCAAGTATCACTTCGCTTGTAGCGTTCACACTGACATGAGCCTTAGAGTAGGATGTAATGATATTTATTGTAAGGGATCATTCAAATCATTTTAAACTATAAGAAAAGCCCAGCATTGCTTCTGTAATTCTTTTGATGAAATTCTTAATGACATTCTCGCATAAATGTAGCTTTATTTCAAGAATTATGTGGCTCTCTTTCGAGAATTATGCTTCGGCGGCCAATTCATGTCACTTTTTCAAGCAATTATACGTCTAGGATATTTTTCAGAAAATACACCCTTTGTTTCACCAGCTGTCTGCCCAACTAACAATTGAACTTCCCAAAATATCAATGCGAGAAACCTTTCCCATTCCATTAAAGCACTTGTGCGAAGCCTCTTCGTAGCTCATCTAAGCAGGGTACACAGAATAAGGTAGCCGCAAGACGAAGAGCGCGACTGTCGAAAATGTCAAAGCGAACTGCTTCAGCTGTTGTTGTTGTTATTGTTTCTTTCGGCAGCCAGTTGATTTTGACACCTTCGGCTATGCGAAAAAGAGCACTGTCAGTTTTGCAGCAACCTTGTTATTCAACCATGCTTTTAAGGTTCGCTCTCGAAAGAAACAGTCGCAATATTTCTTCTCTCACAAGTAAATTGGAAGGAAGTTAAATGGAAAGTATTGAGATCTGAGAAGCTTTACTGCTACCGAGGCCGAAAACTATCTATTTCTTGAAATTCTAATAAAAACTAGTAAGGTATATCTTCGACTTGGCCGAAGTAAAAATACCCCCACGGCCGATTCTGAAGGGTGGAAGAATCTTAAATTGGAGAGCTTTTTGTATGAGCTTTTGAGAGATATTATTATTTTTATGTGTCTAAAATACATACATATCAAATTGTTTTCCTGCAGCTTAAATAAAAGCCTTTTTATAAAGTTTTAAATTTTGGGGTTGAATGGGAGAAGGGCGTGTTAGATTGTGTATGACGCCCATTTTTCTAACATACCTCAGTTTCGACATAGAATGCACAAATACCGAGTTTCTGTCTTGTAATTTTAATATTAGCCTCTTTATAGATTTTTCAATTTTGGGGTTGTATGGGAGGTGGGCGTGTTAATGGGTGGATGACGCCCATTTTTATAACACACCTCAGTTTTGACATTAAATACACAAATACCGAGTTTCCATCTTGAAACTTTAATATTAGCCTCTTTATAGATTGTTCAATTTTGGGGATGTATGGGAGGTGAGCGTGTTAGTGGGTGGATGACGCCCATTTTTCTAACACACCTCAGTTTTGACATTGAATACACAAATACCGAGTTTCCGTCTTGTAACTTTAATATTAGCCTCTTTATAGATTTTTCAATTTTGGGGTTGTATGGGAGGTGGGCGTGTTAGTGAGTGGATGACGCCCATTTATCTAAGACATATCAGTTTTGACATAGAATAGGCATATACCAAATTTCAGTATTGTAGCTTTAATATTAGCTTCTTTGTTGAGTTTTCAATTTTGGGGTTGTATGGGAGGTAGGCGTGGTTTTCATCCGATTTAACCCATTCTCGAACTTGACCTTAGTTTTTTTAAAAAAAGCTTAAATATCGAATTTCATTACGATATCTTCAAAATTACGGCTGTAATCGTGTCGACAGACGGACAGACGGACAGACGGACAGACGGACAGACGGACAGACGGACAGACAGACGGACATGGCTAAATCAACTCAGGTGGTGATGCTGAACAGGAATATATATATTTTTCCATACCTACCACGCCTCCTTTTGGATGTTACACACGTCGTGACAAAATTAATATACCCCTTACGCAGTACACGTGGGGGTATAAAAATTGTCTATTAAGCGCCATAGCTCTTAACCTAGACAAGGCAGAGTATAAATTGAAGGGACAATTTCAGTTTGGAAGCTGTGTAGAATACAAAGCTAATATATATTAAGCCGGATCGATTTTGCATAAAGAAAAACAAGTCAGCCGGACACCGACTCAAATGTTAGAGGGACTCGTAAAAACTATTTCGGCATACCTCTTTTTTGGATCGAAGAAATCCCCATGGAGCAGTTTTGGTTCTCCTGAACCCTTTTTTGGCCAAAAAATCAAGTTTTCAGCATACATCTTTTTTTTCTTCAGAATGCATACCCAAAATAAGTCAAAAAAGTTTAGATTTTGATAGTACACAAATATTGGCTCACAATTTTTTTAAAATTTTTGGTCATTACAAACTCTTTTGAGACTCCAAAAAGTCGATATTTCGCCATTTTCAAAAAGGTGTTTTTTTTTTTAAACACCTATAAAATATGTATTTTTCGTGGTATTTACATGCATTTTAGCTTGTTAGAAAAGTATTAAGCTCTTCTTTCGATTGGTGTATCGTATGGTGTGATTTGATGTAAACTGAGTACCATGAAATATATGTATTTTATAGGCGTTTAAAAAACTACATTTTCGAAAATCATTAAGTTTGCACTGTAGCGCCCTCTTGTGTATACTTCATTAAAAAACGATTGCCAGAATTCGATTTTGCATACATAAAAACTCATTAATACCAAGATTTGTCAAAATCGAACTGTTATTATGTCAATTAAATAATAATTAAGCTGAAAAATCTTTTGAATATGAATTTCTCACGTTTTTTATGATTGAGGCACTTAGTTTTGACTTAATCACATCATATATCGATAAAAAGAAAAGCTCAATACCTTTCCAATAAACTTAAATGCGTTTAAATACCATGAAAAATACATATTTTATAGATGTTTAAAGAAAACATATTTTCGAAAATGACGAAATCTCGAATTTTTGAGGTCAAAAAAGAGTTTGTAAAGACCAAAAATTTCAAAATTTTTTTAAGACAATATATGTGTGTATTATAAAAATCTTTACTTTTTTGCTTATCTTGGGTATCCATTCTGAAGAAAAAAAAAGTTATATGCAAAAAACTTGATTTTTTGGCCTAAAAGGGGTTTCAGGAGAACCAAAACCGCTCCAAGGGGACTTAAACGATCCAAAAAAAAAAAAAAATTATGCAGAAAAATTTTTTAAGAGTGCCTCTAACTTTTGAGTAAGTGTCCGGCGAAATCTAAATTTCGATCCGGCTTATTGTCCCGCCAAATCGAAGAAATACTCCATAGTGCATCGTCGTTCATTCTCTCAACATGACCTTGAAACCGAAGCCGGCCAATTTGTATTCGCTTGACTATATTAATGTCGGCATATAGTTCATACAGCTCGTGGCTCCATCTTATTCGGTACACGCCACTGACGCAGATTTAACCATAGATCTTACAAAAGATTTTCTCTCAAACGCTCCCAAAGACCAGCTATGTGATGCGTATAGTGGGACGGGCATGATTATTGACTTTTAGAGCGTAAGTTTTGTTCGACGAAAGAGACCGCTGATTCTCAATTGCCTCAGGCAATTGTTACTTTGCCTGAGCTCAAAGTAACATCTGTTGACAGGAGTTGTCCTTCGTGTAATCTCAATACTGATATCATTTGAGTAGTAAATGCTAGATCGCAGGTAAACGAAGTTCGTAACAACCGCAAAGGAAGTGTTGTCATATCTCGCTACTTATAATATCTACTATCTCGCTTGTTTACAAACTCTGTCTGCCTGCCTGTCTGAATCGGCTTTCACTATAAACGCAGCCTTATAGAAAATTGTGCCGCTGCGTCTCATATCAACAGCTCGAGTGATCCTCTCCGTAACTTACTATAATAAAGAAGTCGCTCGATAAGGAATCACCTTGTCTGAAACCTCGCTTGGTATTGAATGGAGGGCAGAAGTCCTTCCCGATTTTCGTTGCGCTGCTGGTGTTGTTCAGTGTCATCCTGCATAGACGTTTTAACTTTGCAGGAATACCAAATTCAGACATGGTGGAATGTAGGTGATTCCTTGTCGGACTATCGAAGGCGGCTTTGTAATCAACAAAAAGATGGTGCATGTCAATTTTTTTCTCAAAAGTCTTCTCCAAGATTTGTCGTAGCGTCAAAATCTGCTCGATGGTGGGCTTTCCAGGTCTGAAGTCACACTGATAAGGTTCAATTAATTGGTTGACGATGGGCTTCAGTATTTCACACAATACGCTCGACAGGACCTTATATGCGATATTAAGAAGGCTAATCCCACGGTAGTTGGCGCAAATGGTGGGATCGCTTTTCTTGTGGATTGGACAAAGCACTCTAGAGTTCCAATCATCTGGAATGCATTCTTCCGACCGTATTCTTCATAGAAGCTTGTGAATGTATTTAAACAGAGCTTTGACAGCTCTCTTAAACCTCCGTTCTTAAACAGCTCAGCTGGTAAGCCATCGGCATCTGCGGCTTCAACGCTATCATCCAAAATTGGGGTTTGCGGTATATCACTTGCATTGGCGGGATTGTTGTCAGCGTTGCCATTTAAAAGACCAAAGAAGTTTTCCCACCATAACATCATTGTACTCTGGATATCTGTCACTAAATTCCCACTTTCATCCTTGCAGGATGAGGCTCCGGTCTTAAAACTATCGGCCAGGCGTCTTATTTTTTCGAAAAATTTTCCTGAGTCTCATTCCTGACGTCATGCATCTCAATTTTCTCGCACTTACGCATTTCCGCCTCTCTTTTTTTCGCCTGAAAATGCGTCTCTCTTCCCTCCTCTTCTCTCGGTATCACTCCATATCAGCACGCGTTACAACCAACTGCAGGGTGGCTTTGTAGGCGCTGTCCTTCTCTGCAGTGGCGTCGCGACACTCCTGGTCGTGTCACTGGTTTTGGTGAGGGCGGTGATAGCCTATCACCTCTTCCGCAGCCGTACGTATAGAGTGGGATGTGTGCGTCCACTGTGCTCATATATCGTTGATCGGAGGAGTGCTTGTTTGAAGCAGGAGTGAGAGTCGAGTAGCGAAGGCATCGGCTGTTGTGTTCTTTGACTGCAGCTTATCGATGTCTAGCTTTCTCTGTGTAGGATTGCGAGCATTCTTAGCTGCGCACAGACGTGTGCGGATCTTGCCTATGAAAAGATATTGATCCGAGTCCTGGTTTGCACCGCGGATCGTGCGTACGTCTAGCATACTGGAAGAGAGCCTACCATCAATCAAACCGTGACCAATTTGGTTGCGCTTTTTTTGATCAGGGGACAGCCAGGTGGCTTTATGAATATTGAGATGCTTGAATCTAGTGCTACTAACAACCATGTTTCGTGCTACGGCGAAGTCAATCAACCTCATTCCGTTATCAGATTCCGTTGTCGTGGAGGCTGAACTTTCCGACTGTTGGACCAGATATGTTTTCCTTGCCCACCTTGGCGTTGAAATCACCAAGAACGATTTTAATCTTTTGACGGGAGCAGCGCTCGTATGCATCTTCAAGGTGCGGATTAAAACTTTCTTTGGTCTCATCATCTATTTCTTCTGTCGGAGCCAGCGCACATATTATAATTATATAAAATTTTATATAAAATTTTGCCTTGAACAGGAGTGAATCGCAGGACATGATGTCGTGTTCTCTTACCAACTAAAAATCCGCATCCAAACTCGTGCTTTTTCGCATGGCCGCTGTAGTAAATATCGCAGGATGCTTGCCGTAAGCAACCCTGTCCCTTCCATCGCAGTTCTTGGATTGCAGTGATATCAGAGGCACCATCCCAATTTAAGGTTCGGACATTCTAGATGCATATCCGTAATTCATTATTAGTTTTTTGTTTGCGGTAGTCGTCATCAGATTTGGGGATCATTCCTTTAAGAGGCGACTTGAGACAATTTCGACATGGATAGTGCTGGCCTAGCCAAGTTGAGGCAGTCAGACACGTTACCTTGTGAAGATCGCCCCCTTGTCTCCCAAACAACTTTCTTAGTGGGATGATTTTCTTTTTCTTACATTTTTAGTCTGTGAAATATTCGGGTTCAAAGTAAATTTTTTAATAGTTTTGTTAAAAATTTTGACTATTAAGCCTGGTTTTCACTATGTCTGTTTCAATGGTCAGTTGTTGTCAGTCACATGAAAAATGCCAACACGTTGTCATTTTTTTTCTGTTTGACAATGGCGAAAAATGGGAAAAACTGATCTCTTCACATGTTTATAGCAAAAATTGCAAAAAAAATGTTATGTGATTTTTAAACTTTTAAATTTTATGCCAAACAAAATATGACTAAGTGAAAACCAAGCATTACAAGAATTTTTTTTAAGTCATATTTAAAAAAAAAATATATTTTTTATCGTTTTCTAGATTGAATTCTCTTAATTTTGATACCATTTACTTAAAAAGTCTCTAATACGAACAGTTAGCAGCCATCTTGGCTTAAAAATTGTAAGTCACTTTTCCGCACAAAATTACTTGGTCGCTGCTTATTTCACTATCTTGCAGCCAAAAATTGCTTAATCCTGCATAAGATTATTTACTTGCGCTGCCCACATTACCTTTTTGAAAAACTTCAGTTCTGTAGGTAAATTCAAAGTATATGAAGCCCTTGATATCCAGTCATTATTACAAAAACTCTAGAAGGAATTTTTTTCGTCGGTGCAATTAGAGTGTGGAGCCTTTACTTTTTAATACTTCTCATAACTCGGATCTTTCTTCTTGCTTTCTATCTTTTCCTATTCTCTCTTCTGTACTGTTTAATTTGTTGTTATTAAATTCATCATGTAATACATATTTTATCAATAGTTTTTCAACATAATTATTTTATTCCATTTTTAATATTTCATAAATTTGTTGACTCTTTCTTCTCATTCGTCATTATATGATTTAATTTCTAGTTTTAAATTTAGTTTAACATAAGTTAACATAATTGTGATCTACCTTCTTTGCGGCATTCAAAAGACTTGGTCGTATATGCCAAAATATCTGTGTCCACAATAAATAACCGCTAAAGTCGAGTTAGGGCAAAGTTAGCTTATTACTTTCGTTGCATTCTTCGCAACAAAGTACTCTAATGTGCAAACCAATGAACACCTTGATTTAAAAAATTTTGCAACAAACTAAAGGAAAACCATTACTAAAGAAATAAAGTTACTTTTTTCATAACATAAACAAAAGTCATAATAGTCAATATTTCAATGAAATTGAGTTTTAGCTATCAGCTTCAGCTTCACATGCTGTTGTGACCTTTTTGGTGAAAATATTGCTGTTCTCTTACTCTCAAAATTTTCAATAGAAAATGTACAAAATCAAGATAATGACAAAAGTTTGTGATAATAGACGGTTCCAAAAAATCGAAGTGAACAAAGATTTTTTTTTTTGTAGACTCACATTGTCAACCGTGAAAGTTGATCCTTTTATTTTTTCTTTTTTTTTTTTTTGTTGCAATAGCATTCAAGTGCTTTTAAAATATGTATAAGTTGTTCGGTAACGAGGCAGAAAATAAATACTTTATACAATTCTGTGGGCATATTTAGGCAGATAAATCTAAATAGACTTAATTCTGACCAAATTGAATGACTATCAAAAGGACAAAATTGCGATGGCCTAAAATAATTGGAAACTTATAATAAGGTTAAAATACTCTTAACTTTCACAATTTAAGAGCCTTGAATAATAATATCATTACTTTTTATAATTCTACTTTGCTATCTTGGCGCTTCTCTGCTGACCCATAGAAACAAAACAAAAAAAAATATTCTTATCAATAGAGACATTTCTTTCATCAACCTCTTTTTAGCCTGTGGCTAATAAAGTTTAACAGTCAGAATTTAAGTAACTTTCTTAAATTGCTTATGAAGAAAGTCTTAATGCCGCAGTTGGTAGAATTTTAAAATTTTGCGACTGTTTGTGTTGAATAAATATCATGTCATAATCACAAATAGCACTCACTGTTGGTACTTTAAGAAAATGGGAAGAAGAAAATTTTGTCAAATTTGGCAAAGTTCAATTAAATAGGCCTTGAAGCAAATATTAACAAAATATCTATAAATTCGCTTGTTTTTGATACAAGTTATTTAATTTTATTATAAGAACATAATTATGTTTAACTTAGTTTTTAGTTAACTTTAATTATTATTGCTTTATTGGCACACCAATGAGCGTTTAAAATTTAATCTTATTCTTTTTTGTTTATTTTAATGCAGAAATGTGCTGAAAACAGAGCTTCCTCCATACCGACATTCGCCCGCACCGAGCCACCGGATACGCAGGTAAGCACATCAACAGCAACAGCGGAAACGGAAACGGAAATTGCTTCACTTTCACAGAAATAGATTTTGATGTAAATCAAAAGCTTACCAGGCTTATTTAACTATCTGTTGGTGTTAGTGAATATAATTATTCTTCAATTTAAGCAAACCAGTTATATAAATAAGTCAAGCAATTTTGTTGCATAGATAGAACATTTAGATAAAAAATTGATTTCCTCGAATTAAAGCTCAAACAGTTTTTAGTTAAAGGAATGTATATGAGTTCAACATTACGATTTTAAATGTAAAAAATTGCTTTAACTTGTCTTTGTTGAAAGCTTTCCATAAAAGTTGGAAAAGGTTGTTGCATGTTGTAGTTGGGAATTATCCTTTTATATAAAGGTTAATGATAAAACTGTTTTTTTATAGTCCTCATGTCATTTCTGACCGAAAAGCCTTTAGCCAGCATGTGCCTTCGTACTGAATACCACCCAAATGCTATCTCTGATACGCCTGCTTTTAAGTCAGCAACAGATTGTCATTATCATAAATTATTTCTTGTGCTTTTTCTCGTCTTTTCACCCACGAAGCCTTTTATCTCACCTTACGACACATCACAGCACAATAGCTCAATTGAAGTTTCTTCCCCATAAAATATGCCAAGAATTTTTTGCGTCAAAGCGGCGATTGTATGGCATTAACAACATGCTGAGTGTTGTCTTCTTTTTTGCAGTATAAACAATGCTCGTCACCAGGGGCGAATATAAGTTTTTGCCACTTCAAAACGCATAAAAATTTACACCCTTTTTGAGTTTTTGAACGTCGTTCGTTCATTGTTTTCTTCAAATCCGATGACAAGAAATTAGGAAAAAACAAGTAAAGAAAGTCTAAAGTCGGTCTAGGCCGACTATGAAATACCCTAAACCCACTTTTCAAACACAAAAAATTTTTATTGTAAATGGGCGTCTCCAAGGGCGGATGAAGCCTATATTTAATATGCATTTAAATGTTGATGAAAAATTTAAACATACCAAGTTTTATTCCTGTAGCTCACAGTTAATGCCTTTATTGTGCTTTCGCTATGGGAGATGGGCGTATTCATGGACGGATTACTTCCAATTTTTGAACACACCTTAGTTTTGGTATAAAATACATGCATACCAAATTCAATTTCTCTATGACAAACATAACCTTATTAATTGAGTTTAAAACTTTTTGGGTTGTATGGGAGGTAGGCGTGTCCGTGGGCGGATGGTGTCCATTTTTCAAAACCATCTTTGTCTTGTCATAAAAAACATATGTGCCAAATTTTAGCTCTGTAGGTTAAACAGAGGCTTATTTATTGCGTTTTCAATTTTTGGGTTGTATGGGAGGTGGGCGTGTCCGTGAACAGATGACGTCCATTTTTCGAAAACATCTTTGTGTTTGTATAAAACACATACATATCAAATTTTATTGTTGTAGACTAAATATGAGCTGAGTTATGCAGTTTTCAATTTTCGCTTTGTATGGGAGGTAGGCGTGTCCGTGGGCGGATGATGTCCATTTTTCAAAACCATCTTTCTTTTGTTATAAAAAACATATGTGCAAATTTTAGCTCTGTAGGTTAAACAGAGGCTTATTTATTGCGTTTTCAATTTTTGGGTTGTATGGGAGGTGGGCGTGTCCGTGAGTGGATGACACCCATTTTTCAAAAACATCTTTGTGTTGATACAAAACACAGACATACCAAATTTTATTGTTGTAGATTAATTATGAGCTGAGTTATGCAGTTTTCAATTTTTGCGTTGTATGGGAGGTAGGCGTGTCCGTGGGCGGATTCCAAAAATATTCAATAGTGCAGATCCTTGGGTCCATGTGACTATGTGTACCAAGTTTCATTCAATTATCTCAACTCCTTCTTCTTATCCTGTGTATACGGACAACACACAGACGGACAGACGGACGGACGGACGGACGGACGGACGGACATGGATAGCTCGACTCACGTGGTGACGCTGATCAAAAATATATATACTTTTCTATACCGGACTCGCTTCGTTCTATGCGTTACAAACGTTTGCACAAAGTTAATATACCCTGACCTTTCAGGTTTAGGGTATAAAAAGTTAGTGTGTTCACGATATGTGGTGGTGACCGTGGCATGCAGGTTAAGTGTGTGGTTTAGCATGCTCGGAGCCCGGGTTCGATCCCCAGCCGCGGCGAAAAGTTTTTTTCATTAAAAAATTTTTCTGACCGGTCACCACCTCTCTGCAGACAATGGCAAACCTCAGAGAGTAAATAATGCCATGTAAAGCTTCTTGAGAACATGAACTTTAGCCGTTCGGAGTCGGCATAAAACATGTAGGTCCAGTTCTCGGTCAATTTAGTAAACATTTAGTAACACACACAACACAATTGATCATAAGAAGCTCGGTCAAAGTCCTTTCAAGGGCTGAAATGGCCAATTTGTTTTTGTTTTTTTTTGTGTTCCCGATATTGAGAACTATACTTAAACATTTAACATTTTTTTACAGTCACTAGTATACACTGACCATTAATTTCGAAACAAAAATAAAAACACACAAAAAACAATATGACAAAGAAAGCATATTAACCCATTACTGCCCTTGGCAAAATCGACAGCTATAGCACAGAAGTCACTATTGGAATTAGAAGATTTTGAAAAAATTATAGAAAACCACAATTTTTTCAAGGTCATAACTGAATTTCTTATTTTGAAAAGAAGTAGTTTTATCAAAAATGATATTTTTCTAATTATTTTTTTAGCTTGCAATGTCCATTCTTGTTATCCATTTGAAAAAATATATTTTCTGGCCAGCTAAAAAAGGAGAGCAAGGTTAAGCTTTTGTTGTTCATTTGACAAAGGAGTCAGATTATGAATTATTTATCAAATGAATTTTATGAATATTTTTAATCTCACGAATTTAATGAGTCTTATGAATCTAATGAATCTAATAAATCTATTAAATCTCATGAATATAATGAATTCAATGAATCTAATGAATCTAATGAATCTAATGAATCTAATGAATCTAATGAATCTAATGAATCTAATGAATCTAATGAATCTAATGAATCTAATGAATCTAATGAATCTAATGAATCTAATGAATCTAATGAATCTTATGAATCTAATGAATCTAATGAATCTAATGAATCCAATGAATCTAATGTATCTAATGAATCTAATGAATCTAATGAATCTAATAAATCTAATGAATCTAATCTAATGAATCTAATGAATCTAATGAATCTAATAAATGTAATGAATCTAATGAATCGAATGAATCTAATGAATCTAATTAATCTAATGAATCTAATAAATCTAATGAATTTAATGAATCGAATGAATCTAATGAAACTAATGAATCTAATGAATCTAATGAATCTAATGAACCTAATGAATCTAATGAATCGAATGAATCTAATGAATCTAATGAATCTAATGAATCTAATGAATCTAATGAATCTAATGAATCTAATGAATTTAATAATTCTAATGAATCTTATGAATCTTATGAATCTTATGAATCTTATGAATCTTATGAATCTTATGAATCTTATGACTCTTATGAATCTTATGAATCTTAAAAATCTTGTGAATATAATGAATCCTATGAATCTTATAAATCTTATGAATCTTATGAATCTTTTGAATATTATGAATCGAATGAATCGAATGAATCAATGAATCTATTGAATCTAAAGAATCTTATAAATCTTATGAATATTATAAATCTTATAAATCTTATAAATCTTATAAATCTTATAAATCTTATAAATCTTATAAATCTTATAAGTCTTATAAATCTTATAAATCTTATAAATCTAATAAATCTTATAAATCTTATAAATCTTATAAATCTTATAAATCTTATATAAATCTTATAAATCTTATAAATCTTATAAATTTTATAAATCTTATAAATCTTATAAATCTTATAAATCTTATAAATCTTATAAATCTTATAAATCTTATAAATCTTATAAATCTTATAAATCTTATAAATCTTATAAATCTTATAAATCTTATAAATCTTATAAATCTTATAAATCTTATAAATCTTATAAATCTTATAAATCTTATAAATCTTATAAATCTTATAAATCTTATAAATCTTATAAATCTTATAAATCTTATAAATCTTATAAATCTTATAAATCTTATAAATCTTATAAATCTTATAAATCTTATAAATCTTATAAATCTTATAAATCTTATAAATCTTATTAATCTTATAAATCTTATAAATCTTATAAATCTTATAAATCTTATAAATCTTATAAATCTTATAAATCTTATAAATCTTATAAATCTTATAAATCTTATAAATCTTATAAATCTTATAAATCTTATAAATCTTATAAATCTTATAAATCTTATAAATCTTATAAATCTTATAAATCTTATAAATCTTATAAATCTTATAAATCTTATAAATCTTATTAATCTTATAAATCTTATAAATCTTATAAATCTTATAAATCTTATAAATCTTATAAATCTTATAAATCTTATAAATCTTATAAATCTTATAAATCTTATAAATCTTATAAATCTTATAAATCTTATAAATCTTATAAAACTTATAAATCTTATAAATCTTATAAATCTTATAAATCTTATAAATCTTAAAAATCTTAAAAATCTTATAAATCTTATAAATCTTATAAATCTTATAAATCTTATAAATCTTATAAATCTTATAAATCTTATAAATCTTATAAATCTTATAAATCTTATAAATCTTATAAATCTTATAAATCTTATAAATCTTATAAATCTTATAAATCTTATAAATCTTATAAATCTTATAAATCTTATAAATCTTATAAATCTTTTAAATCTTATAAATCTTATAAATCTTATAAATCTTATAAATCTTATAAATCTTATAAATCTTATAAATCTTATAAATCTTATAAATCTTATAAATCTTATAAATCTTATAAATCTTATAAATCTTATAAATCTTATAAATCTTATAAATCTTATAAATCTTATAAATCTTATAAATCTTATAAATCTTATAAATCTTATAAATCTTATAAATCTTATAAATCTTATAAATCTTATAAATCTTATAAATCTTATAAATCTTATAAATCTTATAAATCTTATAAATCTTATAAATCTTATAAATCTTATAAATCTAATAAATCTTATAAATCTTATAAATCTTATAAATCTTATAAATCTTATAAATCTTATAAATCTTATAAATCTTATAAATCTTATAAATCTTATAAATCTTATAAATCTTATAAATCTTATAAATCTTATAAATCTTATAAATCTTATAAATCTTATAAATCTTATAAATCTTATAAATCTTATAAATCTTATAAATCTTATAAATCTTATAAATCTTATAAATCTTATAAATCTTATAAATCTTATAAATCTTATAAATCTTATAAATCTTATAAATCTTATAAATCTTATAAATCTTATAAATCTTATAAATCTTATAAATCTTATAAATCTTATAAATCTTATAAATCTTATAAATCTTATAAATCTTATAAATCTTATAAATCTTATAAATCTTATAAATCTTATAAATCTTATAAATCTTATAAATCTTATAAATCTTATAAATCTTATAAATCTTATAAATCTTATAAATCTTATAAATCTTATAAATCTTATAAATCTTATAAATCTTATAAATCTTATAAATCTTATAAATCTTATAAATCTTATAAATCTTGTGAATCTTGTGAATCTTATAAATTTTTTAAATCTTATAAATGTTAGGAATCTTATGAATCTGATGGGAACCAATTAGCCAAAACTGATGAAAGGGTCGAAACTGTCCGAAAGTCAAACCGGAAACCTAATATTCGGAAACCAAATATCATAGAATTTCGTAAAATGCGAATTCTGTAAAGTGGAATTTTGTTAAAAGGGATTTTGTAAAGTTGAATTTTAAAAAAGATGAATTTTTAAAAAATCGAATTTCGTAAAGTGGTATTTTCTGATACAAAAAACAGAATATGAGATAGAAAACATATTAAACCTAAAGTAAAAACAAAAAAAACAAATTGGCCATTTCAGCCCTTGAAAGGACTTTGACCGAGCTTCTTATGATCAATTGTGTTGTGTGTGTTATTAAATGTTTGCACACAATTGACCGAAAACTGGACCTACATGTTTTATGCCGACTCCGAACGGCTAAAGTTCATGTTCTCAAGAAGCTTTACATGGCATTATTTACTCTCTGAGGTTTGCCATTGTCTGCAGAGAGGTGGTGACCGATCAGAAAAATTTTTTATTGAAAAAACTTTTCGCCGCGGCTTGGGATCGAACCCGGGCTCCGAGCATGCTAAGCCACACACTTAACCTGCATGCCACGGTCACCTTAAACCTAAAGTGCCCATAACAAAACTAGCAGTGATGGCGCAAAAGTGTTGGAGTTGAAGCATTTTGCAGGAATTATTACAAAAATTTTATATTTAAGGTCATTTCTAATGTCCGACCGAAACAGAAATTTTGACCGTATACCCCATTAATAAACATATTAAATTAAACTTTTTTCTTATATGTTTGAAACGAGCCTTTCTTGTTCTTTGAACCATAGGCGGTACCATCTCAATACGTATTTAAAAAACCGTTCCAAGCAAAATGTATGAGAGAGTTCATTTTCTTGTTCATGTTTTGGCTTACCATTTCCAAAAATTAGTCTTTTCTACCCTTATTTGGCACAATTCTTTGGTGCAACGTGGTCGGCACACTGGATCATTACACCCCAGCGACAAAAAACCGTCATAAAATAGAAACAATACAGGTTTTCAACTTCAAATTCAACTTTTTAGAGTTCAAATTAAATTTTTTACAAATCAAATTAAACTTTTTCCATTTAAAATTAAACTGTTAAAGGTTGAATTTTGAATATACAGTGGAATTCACTTATAACTACCTCGGTTATAACAACGTTTCGGTTTTTTTTTTTTTGGTCTGTCAAGTTAATCCTTTCCATCTTTTGACTATGCAATTGTTATATAAACACAAAATGTATTTGAAAATAACGTACAAATCTAGGCATTGTATATCAAAAATATCAAAAATTGCGAGTTCTTGTAAATGGTTTGTCAAAAGAAATAAATTGAAATATGTACTTTTTTGTTCTTTTCCAGAATTAACACAAAAAAAAGAAAAAACCATCTGTAGATTTTAGCTTATGCCAACATTTCTAAGAATTTATTTTGTTCTGTACGAATTCCTTAAAATTTTTCTTCCGTAAAATTTTAATTTCCCCAAAAATCATATCAAACGCAAACTTTAAAGCCTATTCATCACAACTGTACTCCTTCTTTTATCTACCCGCAGGTAATTAAATCTGTGATCTCATTGCTGCGTTACTATGGCTGGAAGAAATTCTCCATATTACATGATGAACTTTGGACGACGGTTGCCGATTTGCTCAAGGAACAGGCTACCAAGCGCAACATGACAATAAATCACAAGGAGTCATTCATCGACAACATGGCCAAGTGCTGTGAACAAGTGTTGCCATGTTGCCGCACCGGCTTTTGGTATCAGGTGAGTAGCGCGAAAGCTTGACAGTGTTTGTTTGTTATGGCAACAACAAAGACAAAATTGCTGCCTCAATTTTGCTATCTACTTGGTTCATTTCTCAATTAACAAGTTGCTTTTGTTGTTTTAAGCAGAAAATATGTGAATTTTTATTTGATTCTAACCATTTTGTTACAGATTGTACAAAATACCATGAATCGTACACGCATCTATGTATTTCTGGGCACATCCTCAGCTCTGGTAGACTTTATGGCTTCCATGGATACTGCAAATTTATTTTCGAAAGGAGAATACATGGTCATATTTGTCGATATGATGACCTATACGCCAAAGTAAGTCAACTTCTCATAGATTTAGTATTTACTATACATACGTGTATGAATATAAAAACTATTTTTAAAATACTTTTACACGTAAGAGATTACAATTTTTAAATTTTTCTGCCTTTTCACCACCTAGAGAAGCCGAAAAGTATTTACATAAGCCGGATCATGTGGACCGCATGAAGGTGTGTAAGGAATCTGAAAGCTTTACACAGCTTGCACGCAGCTTACTAGTCGTGGCCTCAACGCCGCCCACTGAAAGTTACGAGAATTTTACGGCAAAAGTTCGCGAATATAACTCAAAAGAGCCGTTCAGTTTTGTATTGCCATCTTTATTTCACAATCATAATTTTCTTAAGGTAAATATAAATATATGACATATACTTCTACTTACATACATGTAGTATTATAAGATTTGCCTCACTTTATAACAATATTTCTCCGAAATTGAAAAAAAAAACACTTGTACAAACAACATTTGTTTGCCATTTGATGTTTTGTGTCTGTTTGTTTGTCTACTTTTTATTTAGTCCTTGCGTCTCTTTGTCCAAAAGAACTTTACGCCTTTCGCTCTTTAACTTTCGTACATCGAATATGTTTGTTAACCCGACCATTTCTTTTACTGCATCTTTATTTATTTATTTACCCCGAAGTGTTTCTATAGAAATTGATTCAATGTCCTTTTCTATCGAATATATCAAAAAGTTTTAATAACAGTTAGTAGCGGTAGAAAAGTTCCGTTTCCGAATCGCTTTTAGCTAAAGAGACACAATTCAGCTAATATTGAGCTTAAACAGATAAGCTTCATAGTTCAATTTTTTTATTTGTATGGGAGGTAGTATTGTTATGACTTAAGGCAGAGAATTTCAGTAGATGTACTCTTTATTATTGTTTGATTTTGTATGTCTGAGGCATCTAAAGATACAATCGTCTTACAACAGATTCTGGTAGAATACACAAAATATTTAACATGTGTATCAGCGTTTTAAAAAGACATATCGGGCCATAACCGCGAAAAAGATGTAACCATAAAAACTAAAATTATAGAGGCAAAGATTTCTGTTAATTATTTTCGACTTAAGATTTTAAGTTACGTCAATGTTTTTACACAATTTGAACATATAAATAATTATATTATTATAACTACTATTATTTTAAAATTATAGATTACTGATAATGAAATAAATTTAAAGTTTCGATAAGAAAACAAATTTTCGTCAATTGCTGGTTACATCTTTTTCGTGGTTATGGCTCGATATATACTGACCATAATTTAATATGAGCCTAAAGTCACCGTGATGAAACGCAACGCTAACGCAGATCATCACTTGTCGATAAAAATGCAATTTTATTCATCACTACGTTATTGCGTTAGTTATGTTACGTTATCACTGTGAGCTGTCAGTCAACTACAGTTAAGGGTTGTCAGATATAAAAGAAAATTAGCACAAATTTTCCTAATTTGAAAAAAATTCAATATTCGTCATTAGGGCACTGCAAAAAAATATTTAACTCTACACCTTAAGAAATACCAGCGGATTTTGAAAAGTCATAGATCAACAAGCCTTCCTTAAGTTTTCCTTACACACGACTATTAAGTGCATCCGGTGTATTAATGGTGCAAATACTTAAGTGCATTTTGTCTAAGTAGCATCATATTAAGCTACTTTTTAAGTATACCATCAAATTTTACTCACCCATAGTTGTTACCTTTTTTGTAAGCGTTTATAATTTAGTAGCTTAAAACGTTATTTTTTTATATCGCACTAAATATTTTTACGAGCAATACCAACTGCAACGAATGCAACAAAACTGATCAAGTTATTGATGCTGCAAATAAAGTAAATATAATATTTTTTACTCTTTTTATAAGCGTTTATATGTTTTAGTAGCTAATAAAAATATTTTTTAATATCGCACTAAATTTTTTTTACGAGCAATGACTACTGTAACAAATTTAACAAAAGTGATCAAGTTATTGATGCTGCGAAATGATGTACAAAAAGTATTGTAAAAACCTAACGGTACTGAGGTGCCTTTAGAAATTATTGCAAACATAAGCAAAAGTGTTCCAAGGTGAATTGTTTTTTTTTTTTTTGTTTTTTTGCTCCCAGCAAATTTAAGTACAAAATACTCAAACTTCACTAAAGGTTTAATTTTTCATTGAGATCAGTAACCTTCACACCACGTTTTCCAATGCCCGTGCCAATTTTCTGGTAGAAAGACATGGCCAATAAGTATCTTTGAACTGAGTTTCAATGTTATGCGACTTTTTAGTACCAAAGCTATTCGAAATTAAATTTTTAATTTAATGGTTGTGGGAATTGTATAGACGCCCATGTGTCTAACGTCTATACAATTTTACCAGGCGGAGATTTAAAAAATGACAACTATTTTTTCTTAAATATAGTTTTCAAGATATTCTCAAAAATCATGTTTTTGGAATTTTTTATACCCCCACGCGTACTGCGTAAGGGATATATTAATTTTGTCAAGGCGGGTGTAACGCCCATAAGGAGACGTGGTAGGTATGGAAAAGTATATATGTATATTCTTCATCAGCATCACCACCTGAGTTTATTTAGCCATGTCCGTCTGTTTGTTCGTCTGTGGACACGATTGTAGCCGTACTTTTGAAGCTATCGTACTGAAATTCTATATTTGAGCTACTTTCTAAAAAAACAAAGATCAAGTTCGAGAATGGGCTAAGTTGGATGAAAACCACGCCTACCTCCCATACAATCCCAATATTGAAAATTTTATAAAGAGACTAATATTTAAGCTACAAATCTTAAATTCGGTGATTGTATATTCTATATTAAAAATGAAGTGTGTTAGAAAAATGGGCGTCATCCACCTACTAGCACGCCCACCTCTCATACAACCCCAAAATTGAAAACTATATAATGAAGCATATGTCGAAGCTAAATAAATAAAATAAGGTATTAATTCACTTTATATCAAAGCTAAGGCGTTCTCGAAAAGTGAGCGTCATCCACTAACGAACACGGCCACCTCCCATACAACCCCAAAATTCAAAACTATATAAATACCCAACAAACAAAATGATTCACTTATGCTTAGCAATTATCATATGCAATTCATTTATAATATCGTGAACGGGAGAAATTCCTCCTTCGTTAACGAATCGTTCAAACCGCACTAAGGGAAAAGTTATGTAGTCAGTACAGAGACAGCTATGTAAAATCTATGCACTTCAAGAGCACAAAAGAGCAGTATTTACTGAGTAAAGAGAGCGTGTACTGACTACATATCAATTTATTCCAGTGTGACCAGATAGTTTTTAGAAAAAGCGCGAACTACAAAATTTTTATCGCCCAAAAATCGCCCAATTTTTCAGTTTTTAATATTTTGTAGCCCAAAAAAGCGCAAATTGGGGGACATTTACAATATAAAGTCACAAAAATTTTCTCTTAAGCTAATTTTTAAAACAAATTGTTTATATTTGTATGTATTGAAAATTTGCAATGTGTTAAGAAGATATAACATAAATTAAACATTTCTTTAAAAAAAAATCAATTCAAAGAAATTTACATAAAATAAATAAATTTTTCTTTTAAACACAAATAATAATTATAATTAAAACATATCAAAAGTTTTCTGAAGAAGACATTCAATATCTTTTTCGCTTTCATCAAGTTCCTCTTCATCTATTTCTTTTTTTTCATATATAGAGCTGTTGCACTTAGAAATCATATTTTCTGTTGTCGAAAAGTCTTACAGCAAACGTTTAAGGCTTTCATGAGACATTTTATTCGTATAATAGACGAAAGTGATTCCAACATCACAGAAAATACTCTTTCAACAAAAGTGTTTGAGTGAGGCAGCGATAGTAAAATAAGTGCTAACTTAGAAATAGTTTCCAGCATTTTGCCTCCACCAGCATTTCTTTAATCGTTCGCTTTCAACCAAAATTCTTGGGTATCTGACAGAATGTTTTTTTTCAAAAATATCTTTCCATGGAATAACCAATAGCGAATCGTATTCTAGCTCTGCTGCACGTCTCTCCAACTGACTTAAATAATGAAGAAGAAGTTAAAAAAACGGTTTTCTAAAGTGATTTAAACATTTCTGAAATGAATGGAATGACTGAATATATGTAATTTTTTTCATGAATCTTCTGACAAAAGAAGCCCAAAAAAGCGCGAGGCGCTTTTTAAATAAAAATAAGCGCATAATTATAAAAAAGATCGCCCAATTGGCGCTTTATCGCCCAATCTGGACACACTGATTTATTCACTTTTTAAAATGAATAAAAAATGTATTCAATACATCATGTTATGTGTTGAATACATAGCAGTCTTCAATGGATACAAGCAACGTGTACTCAATCAACGTGTTATGTAATTTTTTACAAAAACTTTACTCAATACATAAAATATAGACTCAGTACATTTCACGCTTGCAACACGGCATCGTTCATATGCTTATAAACTCATTCCAGCGATCGTGTACACATCAATGGAAGTAATAAATGTACTCAATACATAAAATATAGACTCAGAACCAGTGTTGCCGGAGTAAATTTATTTTTATATCCAAAACACAAAATAAAAATAGCCAAAATGTAAAAAAAATAGCCAAAAGATTTATTAATTGTATTAGAAAAAAAGAAACAAAACTAACATTCATACCTTTTTTAACTGACTTGTTTTTTGTACCGTTTTTTACTGGAAATAGATTTACAAACATGTTTGTTTTTAAGTATGTTATATAAAATTATATATTAAAAATATAAGAGCATGTTTTAAACATATTTATGGCATATATCCTTTAATATAGAAGGACCTTAGCTCATTTATTTTATACTTGATAAGAGTAGAGAAAACTTCATAAAAGTAAGGTTTGCATTTTCGGAGTATTAAAAGTGAAAAAAACGATTGCATTTTTTTTTTAGCTTCGAACCAAGGATTTCAGGTGTCAAACCTATTCAGTCAAGTCTGCCTTGGTTCAGAAATGGGAGAAAGATAAGTCGGTGAGAAAGTGAAATCAAGTGAAACAAGTGAAGAATTTTTTATGTGTGGCGGAGTGCTCGTCAACTTACTTTTCCATGCTGATTTGCTTAATTTTACTTTTGAAAACAAACCACAATTACTTCCAATGATCAAAGTTATATACATTGTTGCATACTCTTATGTGCCACGTGATTCGAGATGTCACATGTCAAATTATTGGATATTCTTGCGATTGGCTGCACGATTAGCATCACTGGCAGGTCGTGTTCAAATGAAGAGAGAATTCACTCTCAAATTTTAAATCATTTCCCTGCAAACATTTGGAAGACGTTTGGCAGAGAAGTGAATTTTGCGATGCACCAGTAATTCGCCCAAGTGTTTTTGGGAAAATGCATCGCTTTTCAAATGCTTAAGCAATGAATGCGCGAGTCACAAAAATTTTCAAAATCTTCCTTCGCTCATTTCGGCGTTTGTTGGAGGATGGATTTTTGAAAAATGTTCAAAATCTATCAGGAAATATGAAGCAGGCTCTGAAAAATCGTTAAAATTAATGAAAAAGTTGAACTATTAAAGTTAGGAAACAACGTCGCATTATATTGAAGCGAAATAAAACAAAAATTCACAAAAAAATTCATTGAATTCAGACAGAACAACAATGCTTTAGAACAAATTGCTGAGGACTCTTAAAAGGACTTCGTTTGCCACCCTTTTCGGCGAATTTCTTATAACTCCTTAACTCATTGCATAAAATGATGTACTCCAAATATGTAATGAGTAAATTATGTATGTACTGAGTCAATAATCTATGTAATACGTACATAAGATCTTTACTCATTACATAAAATTATTTGTAACAGTTTGCGATGAGTACAGTGTGAATGTACTCACTACATACATCCATGAATTCACGACACATATTTATGCGTTGAGTACATAAAATTCTTTATTGACTACATAACCGCTTAAAACCATTATGTAGTCAATAGAGATTTCAACATGTACTCAATACATGAAAAATGTAAAATTTTTGTGTGCAGAAAACTATGCGATGAGTACATAAATTTATGTATTGAGTCCATTGGTTTTTCCCTCTGTGCGACAAAAGCAATTCGTTAACGAATCGCCAAATCTTAGAAAATTAATTCATTAACGAATGGTCCTATTTCAAATAAGCAATTCGTTAACAAATCTTCCAATTTAATAGAAGCAATTCTTAAACGAATCACCAAAGTTCAAAAAGAACTTTGGTGATTCGTTTGAAAAAAAAAAATTGAAAAATCTGGAAGTTTAACATATATTTGCCCGTCAAATCTTCTCAACTCATCAACCGTCAACTTATCTCGATTTTAAACACAATTTAATGTTAAAACCGACATTCAGCAGAATTTTATTGAAATTTTTTGAAATGTTTTGATGTTCTTTGAAACAAAACAAAAATAAATTTTTTGAAATGTTTTTGATATTCAAAGTTTTAGAAATTTTACTAAAGTGTCCTTCAAATAAGTCACTTTTAATCTCAGTTTAAATTTTTAAACATATTATTTCTGCTATTTAACAAAGCAATTTTAAACGATGCTTTCTTTAAGCATCTAGGCAGCCTCTGGTACAGACAAAACCAAACTATTCGAAAATAATACGAAAAAACTATTTACAAGCGATTCGTCAACGAATCACCCCTCGCCACAATGTTTATTGGGTAGGCTTCTGTTAAAGTTACAAAAATAAAATTAGGTTTTAAATCATTTTATACTAAAACTAAGGCCTGTTCAAAAAATGGGCGTCGTCCACAAACGAACCCGCCCACCTCCCATACCCCCAATATTGAAAACTATATAAAGAGGCTTCTTTTGAAGCTACAAGAACAAAATTAGGTATGTATTTAATTTCATAACAAAAATGAGGCGTGTTAGAAAAATGGGCATCATCCACCCACGAACACACCCAGCTCCGATACAACCCCAAAATTTTAAAAACTCTATTAAAACGCTTCTCTTTCATCTTCACGAAAATAATTTGATACATTTGTATATTATATCAAAACTAAATCGTCGAAGAAAAGAGGGCGTCATCCGCCTACGAACACAGCCACATCCCTCACAGCCCATAATAGTGAAAACTCTTTAAACAGTAGGGTCGAACGCATGGGGGTTTCGGGGGGTGAATGAAAAATGCCAACATGTTGTCAATTTTTTCCGTTTGACTATGGCGAAAAATAGGAAAAACTGATATTTTCACATTTTTTTAGCAAAAATTAAATAAAAGTTTTTATTTATATGATATTTTACACTTGAAAATTTCATGTCAAATCAAAAATGACTAAGTGAAAATCTGGCATAACCCATAGCCAAGCGATTCGGCAGTAAAGTTTCTTTTTTGCTAATTTTTTACTCCGTCAGTTTGATTTTTATATTATTTCAGGCTGCCATATAGGGCGACCATTTTGAAATATCACTTAAATCCATTAAAATTAAATTTGGCCTCAGCCCGGTTCCGTTTGAAAAAGTAGGATTCATACAATAAAAAAGGGTTGGGGAAAAAGTATTCGGCGTTTTTTTTTTAGTAAATTTAATAACATTTTAATTATAAACTAAAAATATATCATTAATCCAAATATGACCCAATATTTTTAAGTATCTTCTGCCATTTTTGGGTTAAAAGCATGATTTCTTTATTGTAGAATTCCGTGCTTTTATTGTTGAAGAACTGATACAGTTGGTTTTTGCAGTCTTCTTTTGAGGTTAATTTCTTCCCAACAAAAGAGTGTTGAAGGGATCGGAACAAACGATAATCTAACGGTGCAATGTCAGGACTGTACGGTGTGTGCATCAAAACTTTCCAGGCAAATTCTCTTAGTTTTTCTCGGGTCAATAAAGATGTGTGTGGCCTTGCGTCGTCATGATGAAGTTGGTCTAGGCCGACTATGAAATACCCTAAAGCTACTTTTCCAAAAAAAAAAATAATATTATTGAAAATGGGCTTGTCTGTGGACGGATGAAGAAAAATGTTGAATGTTGAAGAAAAATTTACACATACCAAGATTTATTCCTGTAGCTCACGGATTACTCGCAATTTTTGAACACACCTTAATTTTGATATAAAATATAAACATACCAAATTTGATCTCTCTATGACAAACATAATCTTATTTATTGAGTTTTGAACTTTTTGGGTTGTGTGGGAGGTAGGGGCGTCCGTGGTAGGATGACGTCCATTTTCCAAAACCATCTTTATTTTGTCATAAAAAACATACGTACAAAATTTTATCACTGTAGGTTAATCGAGGCTTATTTATTGCGTTTTCAATTTTTGGGTTGCATGGGAGGTAGGCGTGTCCATGGGCGGATGCCAAAAATATTCAATAGTGCAGGTCCTTGGATTCATGTTACCATGTGTACCAAGTTTCATTCAATTATATCAACTCCTTCTTCTTATCCTGTGTATACGGACAACACACAGACGGACAGACGGGCTGACGGACGGACATAGATAGACTCAGGTGGTGACGCTGATCAAGAATATATATACTTTTCTATACCGGACTCGCTTCGTTCTATGCGTTACAAACGTTTGCAAAAAGTTAATATACCCTGACCTTTCAGGTTTAGGGTATAAAAATGGACGTGTTGAGTGATTTCGACCTAAAGATTTGCCTATTGTTATTTTTTTTTTGTGTTCATTGAAAATGGTCCGAATTCGAACTTAAAATACCTTTGTTAATAAATGGAGACCTCGCTTTAAACAGTTCAATTATATATTAAGGATGCCTTGTTGAAACTACTAAGAGTGAGTTCTAGTACCTCAAATTAGGTTCATTACCAAACTTATTCTAATAGTAAGTGGAGAATTTTTTGAAAATATTCATATGAGCATAACTTTATGTTGCTGTTGAATTCTTTAAATACATAACAAAAGTCCAAACAAGTCTTTATAAATCCATAACATATTCACTCAAACTTTTGTTTTATTTCAACTGAAAATGCTGATAGCTATAGCTGAGTGATTCCATGTGCGACACTCATGCTAAATAGTACGAAACTGATGAGTTTCGTCAGAATCTGTAAACAATACAAACAATGAAAAGGCTCACAAAATAAAAAAAAACTTTTCATAAAAAGCTTTTATTGTTTACACGCACTGATCCTAGTGAAAAAGAAAAACAAACTGTTGGATTATTTGGATATTTATATTCATGTCTGTGTGTAGGTTCATATATTTTAAGTCAATAAATTCTATTGTTCCTAATTTTTTGTTGTTCCCAAAACGGCAAATAAATTTAAATTTTAGGTGTAGCATAACAGACAAACAGTTGTTCTTTATATCCTGGAATATTTCTAAATAATTTGCTGTTATTTTGTTGACATTTTATTGTTGTAAATGATAAGCTTGTTAGGCTTGTTTGCCAGTGTTAAACACAATTTTATCTGTAACTTTTGTTATTTTCATGGAAATTTTGATTGCTAACTAACTATTCGGTATTAAGGAGCACGGGATTCAAGAGGACTCTACAGAAGTTTTTTATATGCTTTTTAATTTTTAAATTTATTTTTTCAAAATACACATGTCTGGCATAAATCAATATGTCTGGCATAAATCCTCCCTCAAGAGTGAGTGAAAAATATAAGTTTTTGTAAGAACTTGTATAAAAGCCTGCCTGGATGCATTATAAAATAATTACGTAGCAGACGGTATGACAACATTTTTGCATTCACCTCGTAGATTGTTATGTTGCAGTCATCGTCAATGTGTAGTTATTGATGAATATCAAATAAATTTTGTGTGCATACTTTCAGGCTGACAATTTGTTGGTATAATAAAAGCACTGTAATAGCTAGAATGAACAGTTTGAGCGATATTAGGTGCGAAGCAGAACGATTATATCTTATGTATAAAATGTAAAGAATACGGATATATTTTCCCAGAAAACCAATTTTTCCTATTTAAAAAAATACTAGCTACTAGTTTTGAATATGGCTTCATCTTCCCAAGATTTTATTCAAATCACTTGACAAAATTTATAATGTTTGAATGATTCATTAATTTTTTTTATTTCTCTTTTCTTGCAGTTTGTTTCTATTTATGCCGCCTACCTCTATGATTCCGTAAGGCTCTATGCCTGGGCGCTGGATAAGCTGCTGCGCCAGGAAGAACGCATTTTAACGGATGATGTGATATATGACGTAGCTAGTAACGGAACTAGAATAATTGAGACAATTATAAAAAATCGTACTTATAAAAGTAAGTTACTTAAGTTAAAAGTTAAGTAAGTTAGGAACCATGTCCTCCCGTATTTTTCAACCATTTTTGATAACTTTTTTAGCTCAATCAGAGTGCACCGACTATTTTGTATTATAATAAAAAAGGCAAACAAAAAGTTGATCGAATTTCGACCACAGGCAAATACTAGTAAAAACAATTCTTAAAATATTTTGCAATTTTTTTTATTTCTTAATAACTCGATAGCTCGCTAGGTTAACAAATTGTTTGCTTTTATAAATTTATTACGTTAAAATTTCTCTATATCACCATTTCTAACTGTGAATTTTGCTCAATTTATAATTTTTTTATTGTACTTTGTGAACTGTTTGTGAATTCTTGCATGCCATAATGACGTCATAACCTCTTTAAACTGTCTGAACTAAGCAAATGGTGAAGGTATATCTACTGATTCGGTTGAAAAAAATGATATTTCATAGAGATTCGGCTTGCTCTGGTAGATTTCGTCGAGCATATTTACAAACCAAAAAGCCAATTCATCTAGATTTCTTATGTCGGCCTGGGCAATAACGGCGCCCGTATTGCGTCCATGATGATGTGAGTCTATAAAGGCCACCATACTATTCGGCACTTCGAAAACAAACGTTGTCGTACGACTATCGGCTATTACGATTACAAATAAATGCCTGGCCGTCAGCGTCGGTAGTTCTTCCGAAGTCGACTGTGTTGGTCTATTGCCGGGCGTGAAGGTTGTGCTTAGCGTTTGTCTATTTTTGACAGATGACTTGAGTTTAGCCGCTTGACTTGCTTGGGCTCTTTGCCTTTGATAATTCGGTGAAGCTCTGCCTGAAGTCGAAGCTGGTCCTAGTTCTACGGGTTCTTTGTGCAGCTGTAGACCCACATTGAAGATTTGCGTTAGCCTTTCGGCTGCCACATAGGGATAGGAACGTTTGGTGGGATCAACTTGCAGATGTGTAAAGAACAATTCCTTGAGATGAAATGAGTCCTTCTTGCGTCGATGCAGTTGTAACGCTTCAATGGCATCCGGTATATTCAAATTACGACTGTCACGCATTTGCATTTCAACTCGGCCCTCTAGACGATGATAGACGGCATTACCATCATTTATGGCCGCAGCAAATATGTCCACAGCACGTCGCGGTAGCTGTTCGGGTGTCTGACAGAATTCACGTTCACGTGCAATTTTGTTTGCGAGTATGAGCGAAATAAGGGTGCAAGAGTTCCGGCCACTTAAATAGTATTCGCCATAACGTGACTGACTGAACTCCTTGGGGAACCACCAGATACATATTTCCCCACGTTTTTCGAATGTCGCCATCATACTACGCAACTGCGCGTTTCCAAAACTTACAGATGATTTCGGTTGGGTGGACTTCCAAACATATATTTACATATTTTTTTAAGCTTTTGAAAAAATATATTTATTGCAATATTCGAAAATGAAAAAGAAAACTTCGATTGACTGAAATTTGTAGCTGTCAATGATTATTTTTTTGCTTTTTTTTTTCTTCAAGTTTGACGGAATTTATAAAAAGAAAACAGGTAGCTTATTTTGTAGCTCTACGACGAATTTTTTGGTGAGCTACATTTATAAAATAAATAATAATTGTATTTATGTACCAATTTAATGAATATTATCCCGTTATAGCGACGTCAAATGGTCTTGTATATTAAATTTTTTATACATGCTTCCAGAGCGCACGTTATCAATACAGGAGTACTGCTGGGTTCTAACCCATTACCTACTATTTTTTTGGTTTTTATCAACGACCTTCTTTCGTTGACTCATAAATCAATTCATTCGTTTGCAGGCGACAACAGCATTTGTCATTCATATTCGTAAAAAAAAACGCATGAGCTCTTTGGAAATTGAGAGCAAAAGGGAAAAATTTTAATAATACACTCCTTAATGACTTGCAAAAATCTCCGAGTGGAATTTTGTGATGATTTTTTCGATGTGTCTAATGAAACGGTTAAGTACCTAGGTTACCTAAAGGCTGCAAAGAATACGTCACTTCCGCCGATCTTTCAACTATCTATTCCTCATATACTTACTTACTTCGATGGCGCATACAACCGTTGGTTATCCAATGCCTGGTCTTTCTAACGGAGATGTGGTTTTCCTCGTCTGCGTTGGCCACCTCTGGTACCGAATCCAATATTTTTTTCGCTGGAGCATCGTCGTTCATTCTCTCGACATGACCTAGCCAGCGAAGCCGCTCTATTTTAATACGCTTGACTATATCGATGTCGGCATATAGCTCATACAACTCGTGGTGCCATCGTATTCGGTACTCGCCATTGACGCCGATTGGACCATAGATCTTGCGAAGAATTTTTCTCTCGAACTATCTCAAAGTCCTTTCCTGTTCAACGTCCAGGTTTGAGATGCGTATAGTAGGTCGAACATGATTATTGACTTATAGAGCTTCAGTTTTGTTCGTCGAGAGAGAGCTCTGCTTCTCAATTGCCTACTGAGCCCAAAGTAACACCTGTTGGCAAAAATTATCCTTCGTTTAGTCTCAATACTGATATCGTTGGAGGAGTTAATACTGGATCCCAGGTAAACAAAGTCCTTCACTACCTCAAAGGAGGTGTTGTCAACAGTGACGTGGTTTCCAAGACGCTGGGACTGTTTGTTTGTTGACACAAGATACTTCGTTTTATCTGCTTTCACTGCAAGAACCATTCGACTCGACACTTTTTCTAGCCTGGAGAATGCTGACTTACTTCGCGCGTATTCTAAGTAATGATGTCAATATCATCAGCATACGCCAGCAGCATAACACGCTTAAATGTAATTGTGCCGCTGCATCTCAGGTCAATGGCTCGGATGATCTTCTCTATAACTATATTAAAAAAGTCACATGCTAAGGAATCATCTCGCCTGAAACCTCGCTTGGTATCGAACGGTGTGGAGAGGTCATTCCCGACTTTCGGTGCACTGCTGGTGTTGTTCAGTGTCATCCTGCAAAGACGTATTAGATTCGCAGAAATACCAAATTCAGACATGGTGGAATATAGATGATTCCTTATTTGACTGCCGAAAGCGGCTTTGAAATCGACAAAATGATGGTGTGTGTCAATTTGCAAAGTTTCTACGGTATTTTCCAATATTTGTCAGAGCGTAAAGATCTGGTCGATGGTGGACTTTCCAGGTCTGAAGCCACACTGATAACGTCCAATCAGTTGGTTTACGATGGGCTTCAGTCTTTCATGCAATACGCTCGACAGGACCTTATATGCGATATTAAGAAGGCTAATCCCACGGTAGTTGGCGCAAATGGAGGATCGCCTTTCTTGTGGATTGGGCAGAGCACACTGAGGTTCCAATCATCTGGAATGCATTTTTCCGATCATATTCTGCATAGAAGTCTATGAATGCATTTAAACAGAGCTTCGCCACCGGTCTTAAACAGCTCAGCCGGTAGACCATCGGCTCCGGTGGCTTTGTTGTTTTTAAGCCGAGCTATAGCTGTTAAGACCTCGTTATAGTCGGGCAGCGGAACTTCAACGCTGTCATCCATAATTGGGGTTTGCGGGGTATCATCTCTATTGGCGGGATTGTTGTCAGCGTCGTCATTTAGAATACCAGGGAAGTGTTCCCCTCATAAAATCAGTTTACTCTGGATATCTGTCACTAGAATCCCATTTTCATATTTGCGGGAAGAGGCTCCGGTCTTAAAACCATCGGCCAGGCATCTTTTTCGCCTGAAAAAGACCCAGGTTCGAATCGCCATCTGGCACAAAAAGTTTTTTCAATAGAAATAAATCTTCCGATCGGCAGTCACGTTTCTACAGACAATGGCAAACCTCAGAGAGGTTTACCATTTACCATGTATACATACATAGCTTATTGAGAACACGAATTTTAGCTGTTTGGAGTCGGCATAAAAAATGTAGAACCAGTTCTAGGTCAATTGTGTACAAATATTTGAATGCTCGGTCAAAGTCCTTTTAAGGATGACCAATTTTTTGTTTTATTCAAATACATGTCTCAACTTACTTCGCAGAAGTGCATTCTTATTTTATTTTACGACAGGCTCTGATGATATTCGTCTTAAGGGCGAAAGACGACAATTAATAAATCAAAAAAATTAAAATGACCCAAATACATAGCTTTTTTATACAACTAGCTTCTAAGATTACACAACGGCACCTGTTTGTCATAGAAGAATCGATTTTTGTCCAGAGTCGACAAAACCTAAAAACGCGTCAGTGTCGCATCTCGTATAATAAAAGTTCCTGGTTGAGATAGTGTTATAAGTTCATAATCGTTCCAATGGGCCCCTTACTCCATGTCTAGGTTTGAAGGTTTGAAGAATTCAATCCCATGAGTTCAAACAATCTAACAAGTTCGATAAACCTGTGTCGACAAGTAATATCCACTAAAGTCTAGTTAGGACAAAGTGAGGTTATTACTTTGACTGCGTTTTTTCGTAACGAAATACACTAGAACGTAAATTTGTATGGTTGTACCTTGGAAATAAAACGTTTGAGGCCATCAAATCTAAACAGTAAAAGGCAGGGTAACCTGATATTAGATTGCAATTTTAAGCTTAAAAAATTCTCTTCTGAAATTTTTAAAATAAGTTTAGCTGTTATTCCTTGCCGACACAGAAATAATCTCAGAAGGTTATAAGAAGGTTATTTGTCATTGAATCATAAATTTTTATCTGAGAAGTTCAGAGAAACCGTAAAAGATGGAAAGACTTGGATAGGAGCTAAATTCTCTTCTATTTTTTCTTGTTTCATTAATTTTCATGTACGGCTTATGAGCTACTAAATCTCCAAAAAGTCAAATGATCCATGAGAGTTTTAATTTATACGTTTTGGTTATTACACTAAATGTATTGTTATATGTTAGAACAGCTTCTTAAAGAACTTTCCTTCGTACAGTTCATGCCGTCAAGACTTTTAGGTAGAAGCTTTTCAAAAAATGTTCTATTCTTATTGATTGTATGCGTTCTGTGACGAAAAAATATAATTACTCTCCTTTTCAGATCTCCTTATCAGATAGGAACATTTTAATAATCCATTAAAATCATAAAAAACAATTTATTAACCTAACCTTTAAATTTCAGGTGTTACCGGGTCTACCATAAAAATAGATCAGAATGGCGACTCGGAGGGAAATTTCTCGGTACTCGCATATAAGCCATTCAAACACTACTTTCACGATAACCTATCCTGTAATTTTCATATGGTACCTGTGGCATACTTTCAACAAGGGGAAGATATTCCAGTGAGTGAGTCGTCATTTTTGTTTTATTTTCTTGTAATTCTTTTGATTTACTAAAATATGCACTATTTTAAAGCAAATCTTAACCATTTTTCATCAAATTATTTAATTTTATCTGTCTCGTCTTTTGTTTAGGAATACAAACTTATCAATGGCTCTGTGCGCGTTGATTGGCCATCAGGTGGTGATCGCCCATTCGATGAGCCAATGTGTGGTTTTGCCAATGAGCTGTGTAAAAAGGATGATCGTCATATAACTTCGGTGGTAGCGGCGGGCATACTAGGTCTACTGCTCTTCTGTGCGGGCGTGGTGACCATGAGCATATATCGTAAGTGGAAAATAGAGCTGGAAATCGAAGGTCTGCTGTGGAAAATCGATATATCGGAGATAAAGGGCTACTCGGGCAATGATATAGTATCATCGCCCAGCAAGGTATATAAAATTAAGCAGTTCTTGTGTATCAGCCTTTATGTATATGACTTTCTCTTTTAACTTTTTCTAACAGTTGAGCTTGGTCAGCGCCCAATCTTTTGGCTCACGTTGCTCAAATCAAGTATTCACATCGACAGCACGTTTACGTGGCGCTGTTGTACGCATCAAAGAGTTGAAATTTCCACGAAAAAAGGATATCTCACGGGAAATAATGAAAGAGATGCGTCTGTTGCGTGAACTACGCCATGATAATATCAATAGCTTTATCGGAGCATGTGTGGAGCCATCACGCATACTACTAGTCACCGATTACTGCGCCAAGGGCAGTTTATACGATATAATCGAAAATGAAGACATTAAGTTAGATGATTTATTTATTGCATCGTTGATACACGATTTAATTAAGGCAAGTCTAAGAGTTAAAGAAATTTTAAGTAAACAACTTTAAATGCGTTGCTTTTTAAATACAGGGTATGATTTACATACATGACTCTTCGCTACAATATCATGGAAATCTCAAATCGTCCAATTGTGTTGTGACCTCGCGCTGGATGCTTCAGGTGACCGACTTTGGACTCCATGATCTGCGACATTGTGCCGAGAGTGAGTCAATTGGCGAGCATCAACACTATCGCAGTAAGTTTGATTAGGGAGATATGTATACCAGATATAAAAATTATCTTTCTTGGCTTGTAGGTCAATTTTGGAAGGCGCCCGAATTGCTGCGCAATCCGCATGTTTATGGCACACCAAAGGGCGATGTCTATGCATTCGCCATTATAATGTATGAAATTGTTAGTCGTAAGGGTCCCTTCGGGCAGACAGCCTATGAACCAAAGGAAATTGTTGATTTAGTCAAGAAGCTACCAATGAAGGGTGTCGCACCATTTCGCCCCGAACTGGAGTGCATTATCGAGGGCGAACTGTGTCCAGATTATGTGCTTAGCTGTATAAAGGACTGCTGGGACGAAGAGCCGGAAGTGCGACCGGACTTTGTTACAATTAGGTTACTTGAATTGCTCTCATACGATGGCGAGAATATTAATTTTCCATTTATTGCAGAACTCGACTGAAAAAGATGCGTGGCGGCAAAACCAAAAACATCATGGATCAAATGATGGAAATGATGGAAAAGTATGCCAACAATCTGGAGGACATTGTTACAGAGCGCACACGTTTGCTTTGCGAAGAAAAACGTAAAACAGAGGATCTGCTGCATCGCATGCTGCCACAATCGGTTGCCGAAAAGCTCACCATGGGACAGGGTGTGGAGCCGGTATCATATGATCTGGTAGGTTTTTTCGGGGTTTTTGCTGACTAAACACTCTTGACATGTTTTATTCTATGTCTTACAGGTGACCATCTACTTTAGCGACATTGTCGGTTTTACGGCTATGTCGGCAGAAAGCACGCCACTACAGGTTGTGAACTTCCTCAATGATCTCTACACGGTATTCGATCGCATCATACGCGGTTATAATGTCTACAAGGTGGAAACCATTGGCGACGCTTATATGGTGGTAAGTATTTAAATTTACTGGGAACTAATCAATTTGCTATTAAAATTAAAATACATACGTCATAAGTGGTTTACAGTTATCAAAGAGCTTCTCCTGCTGAGCTTTAATTCTAGCCAAATGAGGTTATGGCTGCAAATAGTACTTGGGGTGCACATGTAGGTATCGGCGTCGCAGGGAACAGACGGTGATCATGTTGCTCATCGGCAAATTATCGCACGATCGACGTCCTTTTTTCAGCTCGAGGGATGTGGGCCTCTGGTACGTAAGTTAAGTCAAGTACTTCACCTGGGAGAAAAGATGAACTTTCAATGCACCTAGAGAAGTTAAGAGAGCGTCTATTGACTGTGGTAGGGCGAGTAAGTAGAATACTGAGGAGTGACTGAGGACTCAGAAGACGGGCTGTCCGTCTCATGGGTCGCAGTTAATAGTGAAGGGAACCTTAAAGTGTTCAATTTTTCAGTTTAAATTTCAACCAATTTTTTTTTTTCCTTATTCTATTCTGAAAAGGATCAATTCAAAAATAGACTTACCCCATCTATTGATGTCGTTGGTACCATATAGTGAGTGATGAGCGTTAGTGTCGCAACCAATGACAAGGAATATCCTACTCGTGTCAGCGTGATTTGCGCTGGTGGGTTCGTCTGCCCAAATGGCATGTACACGAAGCAAAGGATAAAACGTGACGTTCCTGATTCCATGCTGTTTGCCACTATCTCGCACTATGCTGAATATAGGAAGAAAAATATGTTAACAGATTTTTTCGCTTGTATACAACTCCTTGACTTACTTTAGCTTGTAGAGTGAAAAGGTTGAACTGTTTCGAACTTAGGCCTTGAATCTTCTTATTGACGATCCAGGTTCCCACATCTATGTACTTCTCGAATTTAAATAGCATAAAATTGTCAGTCACATTTGCAGTGATGCAGGTCGATTTGCACCTCTTGCAGCTTTCTCCTTCTATCCGCTGGTTCATCCTCTTTACTTTAATGGTTCCGTGGACGAATTTAAGCATGTGCGATTTCTTCTTAAGCCAGTGATGTAAATTGATCGCAGCGTCTATAGATAAGAGAAGAATCTACTGGAAAGACGTTATCTTTCTTGTCGATAGGTCGAAGACTTTTTCTGACGTTCACCTGAGTCAGTCAGTGCGGGTTTTGCCCCAGAGACATGGTCATGCCTGAGTTTGAACTTTGCAAAATTCGAAGTCCTTTTCTACCTACCTAACATCAGTGATTACTTCCTGTTCTTTATCAAATCTTTTTCAACTATTTTAATATCAACCTAATCTCCGTTTATTTTTCTTCTTCCCTCTTTTTCCTTCAGGTCTCCGGTCTACCCATCAAAAACGGCGATCGTCATGCGGGTGAAATCGCCTCCATGGCGCTGGAGCTCTTGTTCGCTGTCAAACAACATCGTATCGCGCATCGCCCCAATGAAACCCTTAAGCTACGCATTGGCATGCATACCGGACCCGTGGTAGCTGGTGTTGTCGGCCTTACCATGCCGCGTTACTGTCTCTTCGGTGATACTGTCAATACTGCTTCCCGTATGGAGTCCAACGGCGAGGCTCTAAAGATTCACATATCAGCCAAGTGCAAGGAAGCACTTGACAAACTTGGCGGCTATATAACCGAGAAACGCGGAGTTGTCGCTATGAAAGGCAAGGGTGAGGTAATCACCTACTGGCTGACAGATGCCACGGAAAAAGCTATACAAAAGAAACCTGTTGATATGACCGATCTGCCACCTCTTTTTTGCCGTCCACGTAAAAGTCCAAAATTGACTTGCGACTCACGCCAACCCAGCATTTTGGGCATGCAGTACTATGGAGCTGGCTCACGTCGTCAATCAAGTGTGCCGCGTCAGGATGTTGAGTCCAACTACAGCCTGCAAGGCTCCACTTATCAAGTGCAACGCGAATCGCCGCGTTTGTCTAACAAACGTTATGATAGACCGCCATACAATGGCTACATTACGGAGCGTGTTAATAACTGCGGCGGCTACTACGGCGACATGGGTGGCTTGGTGTGCATAGCCGGTACAGTGCCTGAATCAAACAACTCAACCTCGCACAGCACACTCGATCATTCCGAGCTTGACACAATCTGTGATACTAGCGGAGGTGGCAGTAATGGCTTAAACGGCGGCTGTGGCTCAGGTTTTGTACCAAATCGACAATCGCATCCGAATGCAAACAAGCCACTTGCCATGGTACGTCCACATCGCATCATCGACTCTCAGATACCTGCCTCGGCATCTACTCAGGAAATCCATCATGCCAGCCAGGGTGGTGGCGGCTATGCTTTAGCTGCTCATACGCTGCTGTTGCGTGAGTCACGCAGCCTGGATCCTATGCCAATGCAAGTGCGTCGGCGCTTAGAATCCTTTAAGTTGCCGCCATCGAAGCTAAGCAAAAATAACTCCAGATCATTAGACACGGGCGTCTCACTCATTAGCGGCAATCAAAACGGTGATGCCAACACAGATGCCGACAATCCCGATGCTATTGCTAATGATGCTGATGACGATGTTGAAAATGATGCCGATCAGCCCGACGAGCACGACAATGAAGATAACTATGACGAAGACACTGATCTGTTGATGCGTGACAATGGTAATATGCGTGCAATACATCCGGCCATTGTGCCTGTCTCTTCGGCGCTACTCAATCGTAGGCGCAGCGGCGGCGTCATTCAGCTTATGTCGCATAAACATTTAAACAACAATTGTAATGGCGGCATTGCAATCGGTGGCAATGAGGTACATAGCCCGCTGCTGCAACGTCAAGCTTCGCTCACTTGTCCACCTGACGAGCAGCTCTTGCATTCAAAACGTTGGCGTTCACTGGAGACAATTGAGGGTGGTGGCGGTGCGAGTAGCAGCAGCGTAAGTTATGCACCCGATATCGATGGCAGTCAATCGATCGCACAAGCAAACAGCAAAAAAAATCGTCGCGGTACTGACGCCGGTAGCACTTGCGGCAACTCTTCATCATTTGCTGCAAGACTAGCCAATTTTTTTCACGGCAACGGTCTGCGTTCCACTGATGCCTCACTTAGACGTGTTGGCATTTTGCCAAGTGGGGTGCGCGGTGTGCCTGGCTTTGCGGACATACCGGCGGCAACGTCACGTGATCGTGAGAGTATTGTTTAGGTTCTTGACGAGGCGGGTGCAAAATGGGAATTAGTTAGTTGAATTAATGTGGGCGAGACAGTCAATAAGGGGAGGGCACCATATATATAGAATAAGAAGTTTATGTGTCATTTTAGGTATAACGTTACGTTAGTATGATTAAGTTACAACTATGTTAAGATCTACATGAGACCATTTGAGTTAAGGAATTTACATGGAAAACTATTGTTGAAGACGAAGTTAAATCGTTTTTGGATAAATCGCTGTTTTTTTATTGTAGACAGCATTTTTAGAGACAAAAATAATTTTTTTTTTCGCTATCGAGGTGATTAATAAGTGGAATCAAAATTATTTTAGACATTATTGCCAAATTGGATGTCGATAAGTGAGAAAATTGGTCTGAAAGAGAGCCTTATAATGTAGATAAATTTTACGCAAAGTTAGAAAAGGAATTTTCGTATATAAGATAAACGGAACTTAAATTAATTCATCAACTGTCAATATTCATGGCTGTAGAAAGGAAAATCTTAAAAACGAAAACTTCCTTTTCCAACTTCGCTTGCAAAATTAATCATTTTAGAGCTGAATGTCAATCGATACATTTTTTGAGATAAATAAGACGTTATTTAATCGATAATTTATTGAAAACTACTTTTTCATACGATTATTGAGAACAATTTGTTTTGAAAATTCGTTACTAAATTATTTCTCCACCAGCTTAAAATTATATCGTTAAATTTGAATCGATTATTTTATATAAAACTTAATAATTTTTTTTATCAATTAATTATATAAAAATATGTTGAAAACAAGGTTATTCGAATTTAACTAGAGAGTTTTGTTGTACCTATTGAAATTTATAGCAATTAATTTATGTCAATAATTTATATAATCGATTCATTATGTGACGGTAATTGAAGTGCAGTATATCGATTAACTCTGATTTTAATAACCAACATAATCGAAAACTAAGCGCAGCTTATTGAGCAAAAAGGTATATAGATTATTTTGTAATAGATTAATATAAAAGCTTTTATCGATAAGTTTGAATTGATTAATTTCAATGTGCTTATCGATCAAATATTTTCGGACCACTGTAAATAATTACTTCATGACTTTTGAAAACGAGTTTATCGAAAAACTACTTTCCGATGGAAATCATACCGATAAATCATTTTATCTCAATTTATGTGGCGTTTTCTGAGAACAAAAACGATTTTTATTACTATGTTCAGTTTTTCCGAACAAGCTTATCAAACACTTTTATTTGCATGAATATAAATGAATGTAAAGAGAATGTAATAGAACGATAATTGTGCTATTACTAGGATAATAGCACAATTAACAAGATAAGAGGAATATTACAAATTACAATGGGGCATAGATGTTATTCTTTATCACACAAGAAATCTCTTTATACAATGTTATATATCACGTGGTATACCACGTACGTTATATAAAATCACTCGTCAAACACTTCAAATAGAAATTCAAACAAAAATAGTTGAGAAATTGTTCAGAGTATCCGACAGATTTTGTATGTCGCAAAAAACATTACAAAATGATTTCAAATCACATAAAAAAATCTCACAGCTATTTTAAAATCACTTTAAATACTCACGGTTATTTTTATTAAAAAAGAAACAGTTTCGATAGTACCGGAAGTGAATACGTAAAATTCCGTTTAAATAGTAACCTTTTCTGCTTTATCTCTTTAGTCCGATTATTTTGTCTATTTTACACATATTTTTTATTAATCTTCCGAAAATTAACAAATAAATTAATAACACTCAAGTTATGGACTTCTTATCGAGTCCAGAACACAGAAAAAGTTCAAAGTAAGCATGATAAATAGAGCAAGGAAAAAGAAAACGAGCAAAATGTCAAATTTTTTCGATCAATTTGCTAAGTTTGACAGGTTGAGTTTATTGACTTAGCTGAAAAGAAGGCTTAGCGAATGTCCTTTTCATTGGTGTCACTGTTGTCTCTGTCTGATGTATAGTTTGCGAGCAACACTCAATTTTACTTCTTATTTTAAAATAAAGTGATTGCGCCGATTTTTCAAGAAATCTACTTGTGGCTATGTCTCAAGCTGAGCAAACGGCCTTTTCACGGGTGCCACTTTCGTCTCTGTCCGATGTATAGTTTGCGATCTACACTAAATGAGTAGTGAGATGTAGATGCAAGCAACTAATGATTGATTTTCTTATATATAAATCTAGATTTTTCTTCAAGATTTTGCTATTTTGTGAATTTAATTTAATAGTGACAAAATCCAAAATTAGATATTCGTTTAGCGCAGGATAAATCTGATATTCTAGTATATATATTATGTTTGAAAGATGAGTATTAAAGGCTGTAGATATACCTAAAGTATTGGTCAAAAAACGTTTCATGGCCTTGAAAAAATTTGTTAAAACGACCCCATCACGTCAAAAAATTTTAAAAATTGCTCATCAATGAAAAATTAACATTGAACAGCTTTTTTAAGATATTTTTATGAATAAGACCGTTAAAAGTTTAATCGTAAAAAACCCATGTAAATTTGAAAAAATTGCATGATAAGTTGAAAGATAAGTATTATATATATAAAAATTATATATAAAGTTATGTGAAAAAAAAGTCCCATATTAATTGAAAATTCATACACTTAATTAAAAAATCGCATGGAATTTCACACATCTCACGGCAATTAAAAAGTTACTCAAAAGTGATTTATCACGTGAATTTGGCTATATGATTTGGCGAACACAAGTGAAATGGAATGTCTGAACGCCGATTCAGACAGACTGTCAGACAGAAGTGTGAACGAGCGAGATAAATACCCATTTGTATCTTGTTTCTTCCCAAATATTTCATTATGCCTGTCTGAACCGGCGTTCACTATGAACGTGGAAAGTTTTTTGTTTATCAGTGCTGTCAAAAACAAAAAATTACAAAAATTATCTGAAGAAAAAATTTTGAGAAATTTGCGCAAAATTTTGATGGATAAACACATCGAAAAATCGTTTCGTGAAGTAAAATTATGTTCTATGTGCCAAAGTCAGCAACTTTTACGGTCTGAACGATCATTTTCTGTTCGTTTTGATAAATATTTTAAATGAACATTATAAAATGGCGGCTGGGTCGTGCGAGTCAATGAATATTTAGATCGATCCTCAACTCGGACAAAAGTTTTTTTAAAAGAAATACATATTTCTGTTCGACCGTCACTTCTCAGCAGACAATAGCATATCTCAGAGTGTAAACAATGAAATGTAAAGTTTTTTTAGAACATGAACATTAGTTGTTTACAGTCGGCATAAAACATGCATGTCCAGTTATTCATTCATTGGGTACAAACATTTTACAACACACACATAAGATGATTGATCATAAGAAACTCGGTCAAAATCGTTTCAGGGCCTGGAATGGCCAATTTGTTTTTTTTTAAATAATAAAGTGAACTGCAATTTGATAAATATCAATAAATGTCAACAGTCATCAATGTTAGCAATGGATTTGTGCGTCACTAACTAAATTCTTAGTTAAATATATTTGTTCTAGATCGATAAAGGTCTTATTTTTAAATTTAAAATTTTTCAAATTTTTTTTTTTTTTTTTGTATTCTCAGCTATCAATATGTTATACCCTTATGTATAGTGCTTTTTAAAACAAACCTTCGTCTTCAACAATATTTTTTTCTGCAAATCAATCATTATTTCATACTTCAAATGTAGAATCATTCAATCTAGTCAAAGTCCCCAGACTAGTTTTTTTCAGCTAATTGTAATTTTTATCACAACTAAAAATATGAATATATTCAAAACAAAAATTTAACAACATTTCATAGAAGAAAAAAATTGATAACAAAAAATTAATAAATCATTTCAAAATACATATATATATATGTGTTATATATTTATATTAAAATAATGAAATCATAAGACTTTTCCACCAAACAAAATAATATATATTTTTTAATTTTTTTTTAAGAAAAACAAAAATATGAAAAAATTTATTAATGCTAAAATAGTAAAGCTTAGTTTTGAAAACTTATAATTGAAAATTAAACTTATGCTTCTATAAAGTTAAAAAAAAATGTATGAAATATGTTTATCAAATTTTTAATTTATAAGTATTACTCGATAATAAAAATTAAAAAATCAACATTTCTTTCAAATTTAAAATATAACAAAATCATAAGCTAAAATCTTAACTTTGAAAGCATGCAACTGTGTAAGCTTTTTATTAATGTATTTTGTTTTAAATAGCTTAAGTTAAAAAATAAAAATAATTTATTTGTTAAAAAAAAGCTTAAACTTGTACGAAAATAACAAAAATACAAATTTTAAACAAAAGTTTATTTATCAATAAATTCTGTGTGTATAATAACTGTTATAATTTAAATGTGTAAAAACTGTTATTATTGTTTTCTAGTATTTAAATAAAAGTGTTTATATATTAAAAACTAATTTTAATACTAGCTATAACTATTATATATGTGCAAAATATTTTTTAAAATATGTATAAATTATATGAAAATATTTAAAGTAGTTTATGTATTAAAACATATATATATATATATGTACTTTATAAAATTTTATATGCATGTATGTGTAAATATAAACATGTTATGTTGTTAGTTATTAAGTTGTAAGAAAAACTTTAAAAATTTCAATTAGTAAATTCAAAGAATTATAAAAAGCAAAAATTTAAGAGAAAATAAAAGTTATTCAAATTTTGTAATGTTAATGATGTCAATGAAACAAAAAAAAAAAAAAAATACAAATGTAAAAAACAAACAGTTACACTTACTGAAAGATATCTATACTATTTATAAAAATTTTGCCATAAATGAAAATTTTAAACAATTAAAAATATGTGAGAAAATCAAAAATTTGTGTTCTTTTTTCCCATGTTGAGTTCTACAAAGTGCGAAGGTGAACTTTGAAAATGCTGCAGTAAACCATTCATCTTTCAATCATTCTTTTAACTACATTCAAGAATGGCAACAATTTTAGCAGGAAATTCAGAGCTTTTGAGTGCAAATTCAATGCAATGTTAAATTTTTATTAAGCTAGAAGGTAGCAGAAAATTACTAAATTTTTGCAAAGAACATTCTTTTAAAGCAATTGCGTATTCAATCAAATATTTCAAGTTGAATAAAAAATGCTGCATTCTTCAATCAATTTGATTCACGTGTAAACTGAACTATTTTCATTGCATTCAGCAGAAAATTTGCTACGAAGCTGCTCCACAACTTTCCGACTGAATGGTATGTAGCATAACCCGCTCATACAACATGTTCCCTGAGCGGTCGCCAACTTAGGGAGCGAAAATATTTAATGCTACCTCAGTTGAGTGGTTTTGCGCTCACTTCATTTTGACGAACAATCAGTTTGTTGGAAATTTGACATTTCGTAAAAAAACCCATTTAGCAGAGAGTATCACTTTATGCTACTTTGTTACCTGAGTGCTTTTTCGGATTGAATGCACTCATTAATCATCATGTAAAAGCCGTCTAATTGATATTGCCTCATAGATGTCAACCAAAATTCACACTCGAAATCACTAAATCACACAACATATATGTAAAAATCACTCGTATGACACTCACAGCAAAAAAATCACGCACATAGAAAAAAAATCACGCAAAATCACACAAACAGAACAGAAAATCACGCAAAAATCACACACAGAACAGAAAATCACTCAGAAGCAATTCCAATTTTACAGCATAAAAGAGCAGTTAATGCCATACATTTTCAAATAATGAAATATTTTCTGTTAGTTGGTAATATTAGCAAAAGCTTATTGTTAAAAATTTATCAATATCTTATTTACTAGATCAAAATGAAAAAGATATGAAAATTTTTGGTAGTTCAATATAATGTATATCAGTGGAAATAATTTAAATTGTCTGAATTTGTAATATAAACTTAATATTAACTTTTTAAAAGTTTAAACTTTATACCTGCGCTAGCAAATTTCAATTGCAGTGTTGGGTTTGTTCGTTAATATACGTGTTTTCGCATTTACTTCAACGCACTCTTCAACAATAAAGTGAGTGATTAAAAAAATCACGCATGAGTGAAAAATCACTAGCTTCATTTCAGAAATCACACATTGTCACACAGCCCTCAAAAAATCACGAAAAGTGATTTATCACACGAAACTGGCATCTATGTCTATATCTATGTGTTGCCTTAATTGCAAACTGCAACCCTGAACTTCAACCCAATCTATTACAATGATTTGTATTTTGCTAACAGCTGCTTAAAATAATTTTTTAATTGCTTAATTTCTGAGTGTTTTTGTGCCGGCTTTGTTTTTTCCAATGGAACATAAATCTAGAGCGTATAAAACACGAGTTAGTTGGTCTGATGAAGAGGAAAACATGTTGGTAAAAATGTGGGCGCAAAGAATTCCTGAGTTTCGTGGGCCAAAGAAAAATAGTCACATATATAGGGAAATGGCATTTGAAATGCGGAGACTAGGACTCAAGCAAACAGATTCAGATGTAAAAAATAAATTAAGTAATTTGACCTCAAAGTACAGGTAAGCCAGACTTGTTGTTAATTAGTAAATATATCTATTTGAACTAATTATCCATAAATAGAAAAGAGTTGGTGTGTGGCGACGGGCCGTCGTCGTGGAGGCTTTTTCCAAAAATTCATCATATCATTGAAAATATAAGTAATGATACGCTGTCCTACTCCGAAGATAGCATTCAACTTAATGGTAATAATAAGTTTTATGGTCAAGGGATTTTAAAGGAATTTTTTTTGTATTTTTGGTTTTTGTTTTCTTTAAGAAGATAATACGAGCATTAAGCTGGAAAACGGTGAAACAGTTTGTTCGGTAGAGCAACCTCAATCTTCGCAACAACAAACACCGTCTCTGTCATCAGCAGCAGAATTTATATTACCTTCTCCAATACCAAGTCCGTTATCATCGCCACAGCATGGTGTGCCGAAGGATAAATTCAATTTTCAAAAACAGCTATTGACTTCTATAAATGAATTTCGGCAAGAATTTAAAGATGAAATGCACAAACTACACAGGGCAGATGCACGGCTCATTGCTTTGGAAAAGGAAAAAGTTAGTTTATTGCGAAAGCAAGTAAGTGATGCAGCGGAATTGAAAGATGGTGTGTTGAAATTGCTCGCGGAAATAGGCAGCAGTATAAAGAAGGAATAACAAAAAGCCAATTAATATTTTAAAGCATAGTTAAGAAATAGTTTTAATAACATGTTTTTGGTTTTTTGTTTTTGTTTGTTTTTTCATGTTCAATTTAACTATAAGAAAGTTTCGCTTGCAAAACTTTACCCTAGCTAGTTATTATTAGTTAAAGATTTAGAGCTTTAGTTTCTGTTTTTTTAGTTTAAATTCGTTTTTTTGTTAGTTTATTCTATAGTTTTTAGTGAATGTTGCTTCTTCGTGCTGTATTTACATTTTCGATTGATTTGAGACCATATATTCCGCACACAAATTTTTCGATCTTTTTTTGAAGTTGATCTTTCTTACCGCGTATATTTGAAATGTTTATGAGTGCTTTAGTAAAAGACTCAGATTGCCTCAAAATTTTGATAGGGTTTTTCTATGGGAAAACGGGACTGAAGCTTGATGCAATCGTAGCATGTGAATAATATGCATGTATGTAGTTAGCATATAAATTGCAAAAGTTTCTCCGACGGTGACCAGTATCAGTATCTATTTGACAGACGTGGAATACTATCTTTGTATTTTCCTCTTCATGTACGAATGAATTTCTGGTCTACATTTTTCTCAAATTTCTCACCAAGTTTTTATATTTATAGCATATGTCGTGATTGATATATGTCTATCGTTTTTTTCCCCTATCAATGAAGTCATGTAATTATTTTTCGAATCGTTACAAAAATAATTGAATTAAAGCCGTCTTGAAATATATATTTTTGGCAAAATTAGCAAACTAATTATATGGATTATGGACTATATATATAATAATTCGAACTTCTTATTCTGCCCCTCAAGGAGTGTTCATGATCTTTAATCGATAAAGAGAAATAATGTTCAAATGGTATAACATTAATATGTGCATTTGAGAAAGTAACTATTGAAATTGTTTTTTTTTTAAATATTTCCAAATGATATTGAATGAACTTCTGTCATTTCATAAAAATTTAAAATTCGTCATATATCATTACATCGCACGATGGTGGATTATTGATTAAATTTTTTCAAAAAAACATCACAGACAGAAATGCAAAAAAAGGCAAATGTTACAGTTTTGCACATGTTAAAACGAAACATCTTTCTTGGTTGTTATTTACTAAATTAATTATAATAAAAGCAAGCGGCAAGGCCGTAGCAGGATTTTCCCTTAATGGGATAAACAAATATTACTTAAAAACAAGTTATAAAACAGTTGCCACGCTAGATATTGAACTTTCGAAATTGTTTTTAATGTCAATTCGTCACATTAAATATAACTATTTTAAAACAGCGTTTTCGATTTTTCTTTATAATTTTTGAGTTATGTATGAAAATGTTATGAGTTGGTATTGGTTGATTGCCGCTTCTTTCGAATATCGCTATTTTGGCAAAAAACGTAATTAATTTGTATTGAAATTTAATTGCCGAACTTGACGAAGAGTAACAAAAATACTTATGAAAGATTTTGGACGAAAATAACATATCAAATAGCAGGTTTTGATGGTTTATGACTAAAAATAACTAAGTTAAAATGCGGAAAAAATTCAATTTTTGCTATTTAGCAAAATAAATACCTAGTACCCAGTTTCTATTGTCCGGTATGTTCAAAAAACTAACTAGAACAACAAAAGTAATATTTGTTTGTTAAAATTAGACATAGTATAGCAAGTTTTTATGATTAGTGGTGAAAAGACTATGAATAAACGCGAGCAAATTAAATTTTTTCGTTATTTGGACAAAATGGAGCCAAAGGCAATATTTTGAGAATTAATTTTGATATTTTTGTGTGGATTTGGCAAGTTGTTTACGGTTTGTAGTCTAAAAACTGAAAAAAAGCCAGAAAAAAGATACAATATATTGTAATTTTTTACATAAAGGTGCCCAAGACCTATTTTTTGATATTTGCAATGTCTACAAAACAACTTTTCTAAACAAATCTTACCGAAAAAGCCAACCAAACACCAATAACAAGAGATATAATTTGAATAATCTTCCTTTGGCGGCAAAATTTAAAAAAACAAATTTTGTATGAAATTTTAAAAAATTAATTATGCAGTTCGATGCCCCATATCCGAAATAAAATGGAAATTGATTTTACATCACCAATTTTGAAACATGTTTTCATATCATTTTATAATTTATTTTTATAGATATTAAAATATTTAATAAAAAATTTTTTAAATTTAAACGGTCTTCAATATTAATAGAAAAATGGTTACTCATGATAATATATTATTTTAACCATTAAAAATAAGATGAAAATGTTGGAATTAAATTTGATTTTCATGTTAGTCAACTTAAATAATTTAATAAAGATATTTTAAAATTAAAATTTATTTAAAACAAAACATAGAATTTAAAGTAAGGAAAAACAATTATTTTACAATTTCGTTTTATTATTTTTCCTGGCGTAGTTACGTAACTACGCATAGTTAGGTAACTATAAAGTTATGTAACTATTTGTTTTTAAATCAATTTTTTTGGTCACTGCTTACGAATCTGCATTCGGATTTAAGAAATGCTGGACCTAATGCTGGAAAGATGATGAATCCAATGTGACGTACATCGATTCGACAAATTTTACAAAAAATTATAAAATTTTAATCAATGAAGGTTTAAAGTACTTTTTCTTTTTCATATCGCACACTAAATACAAAACAGTCATAACTCAAAACTTTTCGATATCGAATTTTTGTTATAAATCAATTCACAAAACACTTATCTCACTATCTCTTTCATTTTTTTCTTTATTTACTGGAGGCATGAAGTTTGTGTGTGCTTTTAGTGCTTAAAATTAGAAGTGCTTTTCTTCTGCAGTTCCAACCAAAGTGTTTTATTTTACACTTCTCCTGAAAAGTTATGTGAGTTGTGACTGTTTCGTATTTAGTGTGCGATATGTTCCGAGAAAAATACCCTTAATGTATATATTTTTAAAAATTTAAAGGCAATGATAAATTTTTATTTTCCTCTCCAGAGGATTTGAGCAATTTTTAAAGAAAACTGTTCGCCGATTATTGTGAGTCTTAAGTCAAATATCAGAAATTTGAGATCAGTTTGGAAAAGGATTATAAACCTTTATTATACAAACGTGTAAAATTCAACATATGAATATAGCTAGAAATTTTTTCTTGACCATGAACGTTTTATCATTATCAAAGTTTTAATTTTTCGTCTTTATATTTGGTATACTTTTTGTATTTTTAAACTCCAACTTAAGATTTGTAATCAAGGTACTTTTAAACCTTTTGCACGCATTTAAAATAAATGTGTTTTTAATGTCAAAGACATGATAATGCAGTAAACTTAAATAATCGCGAACAGATTAAATTAATAATTGGCAAAAAAAAATAATATAATAAACTAGCTTGACCAATGCTTGTTCCAGTTTGTCAATAGAAGCATCAACAAATAGTAACTACCCTCTGAGTTGCAATACTCTGTGATCCAAAGCTGTGATTCCAAAGCTATTATATATAAAAAAATTGTCGTTTATAGGCAGAGCTACAAATAAAATAGTCCCCTTGTCCAATACCCATTCTAGTTTTCGAGTATTTCCGACTATTAGGATATCACCAAAGCGATTCAATTTAAGACATATATCTATATGGGCGGAGACACACCCCTTGTACAATGCACGTCTTGTTTTCCAGTAGCAATACAAAACCAAATAGTAACTCCATTATGAGTTAAAATTTACTGTAACTTTTACTTGAATAGCTATTCTGTATCGAAAAATTTATTTGTATGGGCAGAGCCATGCCCCGTTTTCCAATGCCCGCATCTTTTTCATAATTGCAAGACCTGGCCAATCAGTTATTTCATACAAAGTTTCATTGTTATACGACATTTATTTCCAAATGTATTCGATGTCAAAAAATTGAATTGTGGGGGTGGTGCCATGCCCCCCTTTCCAAAGATCGCTCAAACTTAACAATCAAAGGGCACGACTAAATAGTAAGTTCATACCGAGATTAAGTGATGTGCGATTTAAGGAAGTTAGTAAGCCGAAAATTAGATTTCTTGAACAAGTGCCACGCCCCTCGTAGGAAGGAGGGTGAAAAATACCTTACGACCTATTCTCATACCTACCAAATATACAAAAAAATTGCATTAAAATCTGTCCAGCCGTTTCGGAGGAGTTTATACACTAACACCGTGACACGAGATTTTTATATATTAGATTTAATAATTTTAATAAATTTAAAACGGTTGTTTCGTTTAATTTAAAATGTTTCTTAAAATTAAATTTTTAAACAATTGAACTCAAAACTTGAAACTCATTTTCTGCATAAAGGTTTTAAAAAAATATCTGGAATATCACCGAAACTACTTTTTCGATGACATTCATACTTAACACAGTTATGTATTTTTAGCAATTTTCCTGACTTCTTACCAGTATTATTTTATGACCATAATTCAATAAGAACCTTTCTTATTAGGAACTTTATTACTAGTTTAAATTTTATTTATTATTTTTAGAAAATATAATTTTCCAATTTTTCTCTAAAAATATTTAAATGTTTCATCTCTTGGTTTTTTTTCATTTGTTTTAATTGGTTTGAGTTGAATTGATTTTTTGTCTACTTATCGGTATCAATGGGGGGAGGGTAGTTTACCCCAAAAATTCCGCATTGGCTACGGACCTGACAAATTGTATGGTGATTGTATTATTGAATATATAAACTGAAATATTTCATAAATGAGATTTTTTCCGTATTTTGGAACGACATCAGAAAAAGTGACTATTTGTTGCAAAAGTTACAGAAACGAGCTACTGATATCAAAACTTGGAGTCCCATGAATTTTTTCTTCGCACTCAAGTGCGGCGAGATAGCGGCTAAGGCCCGTTAATTTATTTCTATGCCAAACATTTTAAAAAATTGTTTGCGGAAATACTTTTCGGAATATCTTCTTACTTTTTACTACAAAACTGCGATATAATATGGCCTATATCTATCCACGCCTGATGAAACGCAGGTTTGATCGAAATCTATCCAGTCGCTTAAGGGTTTACACCAACATTATCAACTATATTATAACCAATCTTAAACTTCTATAATAAAGATATAGAAAATAGTAATTATTTGGTACTTATGTTCTAGCAAATAACAAATTAACTTTGAGAAATATAAAGCTCAAATTCAATTTATTGTTCATTATGTATTAGTTCGCAATAAATAAGAATATTTTTAAATAAGAGTGAAAAGATAAGTTTTTATAATTAACTTATGTTAGGAACACATTAAATTTTTTATCCAATATATTTTCTAAACATTATTATTAAACTAAATCAAAACTTTTTAGTTAAAATTTGTATACTTATTAAAATAGAAAAAAAAACAGACTTATTTTATTACATATCGGTTTCAATACTTGTATTTGGTGTTTTTTTTTTTAAAAAAAACCTAAGTTATAAATAATCAAGTACAAAATACTGCTACACATAAGTTTCTTGAGCATTGCTGAAAAAAGAACAGAAATAATAATAATAAAAAAGTTGATATTTTTTTATAAGGATAGGTACACATTTGTTTATTTAGCATATATTTGTATAAATATAAAATAGTATTTAATATAATATAATATAACATAATAAAAACATAAAAAGCAAAAGTTAACATTGGAAATTATTTACAAAACACAAAAATAGTGCAAGGAAAAAAAATGAAGAAAATGCAATGCAATGCACTGGAGAGGAAATTCGGAAATATTATAGCTAGTTTGGTTTTTTGTTTATATATATATATATGAAATGAAGACGTAATGATAACAAAAGCTGGCAATATTAGCGACATGTTGCGAAGGTGTAAAAAATTTGACGCAAGCAATGATGCAAGCAAATATTATTTATTTTGTTGTAATTTTTATTTATATTTTTCTAATTTTTTATTTCTGTAATTGTTATTTATTTTTTAATTTTTGTAATCTTTATTTATTTTTTAATTTTTGTTATTTTTTATTTATTTTTGTAATTTTAATTTATTTTTAATTTCTATTCATTTTAAGTTTATATTTATTTTTAGTGTTTATTAATTGTTGTAATTTTTATTTATTGTAAATGATTATTTTTATTTATTTTTTAGTTTAAAATTATATTTTAAAGTTTATTCATTTTCCTTTATTTTTATAAATATTTATTTGGTTTTTAAAATTTTAATTTTTATTCATTTGTTTGATTATTAATACTTTTCACTTTTACTTATTTAAAATAATTTTTTCATATTTATTATTTTTGAATTGTTTTTCTTTTCTATTTATTTTTTTTTTTATTTTCGTTTATTGTTGATTTTTATATATTTTACTTTTTTTGAAAGTATTGAATAAATTAAAATTATTACTTATAACGTTACGTTTTTGAATGCAACAAGTTGCAAATGAGTTAAAGTTGACACGCAAGCAATAATGCTTTTAAGTTGCAGGTAACGAGCTTTGAAATTATGTATTTTGTTGTAATTTTCATAATTTTTTTTTTTTGTTTAAATCTTTGTAATTTTTACAATTTTTATTTATTTTTATGTTTATTTATTTTTGTTTTTAATTTTTATATATTTTTATAATGTTCATTAATATATGTTATTTTTATTTACTTTTAAAATTTCATTGATTTTTCATGTTTATATATTTGGTTTATTTAAGTTTTATATATTTTTAATGTTTATTTTTATATAAATCTGTACGATTTTATTTTAATGTTTATATATTTTATGCTTATTTACATATTTTTAATGCTTAGTTTTATATAAACCTGTACGATTTTTGTAATTTTTATTTATTTTTATTTTTGATTTATAGTTAATTTTTAAATTTCTTAAATTTTTTAATTTTTTATTTATTTTTGTAATGTTTATTAATATTTGTTATTTTTATTTACTTTAAAAATTTTATGGATTTGTGATGTGTATTTATTTTTAATGTTTATTTTTTTAATTTTTATGCATTTTTCTTTTAAATATTTGTAGTTTTTACTTATTTTAAAATTTTTAATTTTTATATTTTCATGTAAAATTTAAAATTTTTTTTTTTTATATTTATTTATTTTTAAAGTTTTATATTTTTTTTTGCAATTTTTAGCATTTATTTTTTATATTTATTTGTGAAAAATTGTTTATTTTTAATTTTTTCTTTATTTTTTTTGCTTATAATATAACTTTTTGAACGCAACATGTTGCAAATGTGTAAAATTTAATGCAAGTTGCAGGTATATTTTTTGTAATTTTTATTTATTTTTATTTTTTATTATTTTTATGTTAACTTATTTATTCAATTTTTATTTATTTTTGTTTTTTTTATTTTTATAAATTTTCATTTTTTTTATGTTTATTCATTTTTATTCAATGTTTATTTAGTTTTTGAATGTTTTATTCAATCTTTTAACTTTTGGTTTTGTTTTTTATTTATTATTTAGTTTTTATTTATTTTTTAGTATTTCATATTTTTCTATATTTTGAGTTTCTACATTTTTAGTTTTACATTTTTATTTACACTTTAAATTTTATTTATTTTTAATGTATTTATTCTTTTTGTTTTATTATTTAATTTTTTTCATTTTATTTTTTTTTTAATTTTTGTATATATTTTCTGTTTTATTTTTACTTATAACATTTACTTTTTTGAAAAATTTAGCTAGAATAATGTTAACTAGCATTCTATATGTGTTGGTATCACAATTCAAGCTTTTTACTTGTTAATTTATTTATAAATTCCTTTTTTTTTATTTTTGGTTTCTTGCAACATGGCATTTGTTTCAGTATAAAGTGCATTTGTTTAAATTATAGCATTTGCCAACATTATTTATTCTCAATTTTAAACATTGATCAAAAGTATCCTACATATTTATAAGCTTTACAAATGCCTATTCAATTTCAACGTCTTATTGTCATTTTTTTGAATTTCATCCTTTTTACAATTATACAAAATGTAGCAAAAAATTAAAGATAAGTTCAAAAAACAAGAACAATAAAGATTAGTTATAAATATATCATATTTCATATCATGTTATGAAATATATCAACAATATTATTCTCGGGTAAATGACTTAATTATTCGCTCTTAGGAAAGTTTTCGTATATTTTAGTTTTCTTTATGTGCTAAGTAGAAAAAAAATTCTTGAAGATTCTGTAGGACTGAAAATTGTCAGATTCATCTCAAAAACTGTTCAAAGTTGTATGCGAATTATTTTTTCCAAATTTTTGTCTCTGGAAAATAATCACTGAACTATTTTTGGACATGGGAGACTAATATATTTTGAGAGATGAATTTGAGTCTGGGAGATAGCTGGTAGACTGTAATTTTTTGAGAGCTGCATGGTACAATTTAGTTTATGGGAGACTGGTGACATTTTTTGTGATGGAACTTATAGTTTTAATTTATTTTTGGAACTTAGTTTTAATTTAAAAAATTTTGGGTGGAAGTTTTATAAGAAATTTTTTTTTCATATCTTAGTTCCCGTGAAATAAATAATGGGTAAATTTTGTTCATGGGAAAATGCAAATTTTAGGAGAGCTGAATCTAAAGTCTTTTTGGAGTAACCTTGATGGAACTGGTAGTTTTAAAAATTTTAAAAATTTCAAATCGTAAATTGTTCCTGGTAAATAAATAATGTGAGGCTAAGCATTATATTCGTGGGAGAATGGAATTTGTATGAGAGCTGAATCTGATGTTTTTTTTTTTGAGTTGCCATAATTGGTGCGATACTTTATTTAATACATAATATTATTTTAAATTTTGTAATATTTTCATTTATCCAACCATTTTAAGGATTATGTTTTTCATAATAAAACATTTTAGCACACTCACAAATCATACCTCCCGCGTAAAAGCTTCAGAAATTGTATGTTTTGGTAAAAATGATGAAAATTTAGAAAATGACAATTCAATAGAACTTAACCTTTAAAGGTCTGATGTGCCATTAATAACATGTATTTTTCAATCTCTGTTTTTAATGAGAAATAATTTTTGCATCTGGCTCAAACTTCAATTATTTTAGTTATTTTTCATATTCTTTCCGAATTTTACGTCAGATTAACGCATTTGATGCGTCATTATTTAAATATGGCGACTTAAAGCCAAACAAACACATTAATTGTGTTTAAATAATCGTGAATTTGAACGTGAAGCCAAGGATGTATGGTGCTGAATCTTTGAATCTGTTAGTTTCTCTAAAAGATAGAACCGATAGTCGGATGAAATTCAATATAGCGTATTCATGATGGCGACCAAAAACAGATAAAAAAAAATGATTTTTTTCGAGAAATCAATCACTTTGCACCAAATTAGGTGTAAAAAGGTTTTTTGGGGTCGCTGATTACGAAAGTGGAGTTGGATTTATAAAATCCTCCAAGATGGTGTATTCAATATGTTGATTCGCACAAAATTTGGTATGTGGGGTTTTTTGGGGTTTGATTTATAAAATCCTCGTAGATGATGGATCCACTATTGCGAAATTAATTATTGAAACTCATCCGATTCACACAAAATTTGGTTAATGGGTGTTTTTGGGGTTGCTGATCACGAACCTGGAGCCAGATTTATATAATAAAAGATGGCGTATCCAATATGCCAGAGTAAATTATCGAAACTGAACCGATTTGGATCTCATTTAGCCAAATTTGGTGTATAGGGGTTTTCTAAATCGCAGATCAGGAATATGATATCAGGTTTTCAAAATAACGTAACGGAGGTAGAACTTTTTGAGATTTTCAAATTTATTTATTAATAGTTGCCCAGGCAGCGTTAATCTGAGTTCAGATTCGAAAAGAACCTGAAAAATCACTATAAAACGTGATAAATTGTGTCCTGTTAAACAAATGGATGGAAAAATACTTGAAATGTATGGCATTTCAGGTCTTTGAGGGTAAATGTAGAAAATTTAGCTAAACAGCTTTTTCAAGGTTTTTTTGAAAATATTTCAATATTTTTGATTCAGAGATATTCATTGGAAAGTTTAAAATTTTTTTGGCATTTCAGGTCTTTGAGGGTTAATCTAGAAAATTCAGCTAAACAACTTTTTGAAAATATTTAAATATTTTTTGGTTTCGAGATATTCATTGGAAAGTTTAAAATTCTTTGTAAACAAAATCTATTGAGAGTTTAAACTAATTTGGTATTCATAACTAACTGTTTTTCAACTTGAAGTTTCATTACCATTAAATTGTTCCAGGGAGAATTTTGTTAATGATTGAATAAAAATTCGTACGAGTTGAATCTAATGGAAGTTTGTTTGAAGTTTTATTGACATAGATTTGTTCACGGTAGGGGAAAATTAAAAATTTGTTCATGTGTGAAGGACGAAATTTTGAAGAGTTAAATTTTGTGAGTTCACTATTAAGAGATGAACACTTTATAGACCTTAAATTGACGAAAGGTAAATTTTGCAGCTATTACAAAAATGCACTTTAATTTATGCCATATATTGTGTCTGGGAAAATATAACTTGAAAAATTCTTCATTGAAGAATGAACATTATGAAAATTAAATGTTATGAAAATTCGAATGAAGTGTACTTTATAAAAATAATACTGTGTAAAATAGAGTTCAGCTCTTACTGAGCTCTGTTTGAATTCCTCATTTTCATAGATTTCTTTTCATAAGTTCAATGAGTTACAAATAGGAGAATTATATTCATGAGAGAATTTTTGAAACTTATTAAATTATTATTTTGTTGGTTTCCCAAATATATGTATGCAGATTCAGCTCAAAAATTACACATTTAGCCATACATTTTATTTATTCATCTCAAAATAGTTTTCAAGCAATAAATTTTCAGCAAAATAGGCAGTTTGAATATTAGGCAGAGGGAATTTTTATAAATAATAAACTTATAGTCTTAAAATAGTCCGAGCTGTAAATGAATTAATAATGTAAACTTATAATAGTCTTATAAGACTTTACTGTTTTTTGTTTTTTTTTTTTTTTTGTTTTTACGTTTTCCAATCTTCGGTCTCAGGAGAATTTTAAATACAAGAGAAAATGAAAACTTTGTGAAGCACTAGAAAGTTTTTATACTCCAGCAGATTTTAAGTTATACAAAATATTAACAACATTGTTAATGCACGTGTTGGAATACAGTGGCGAAAAAGTGTTCCATTTCTTTGACTCACTATAAAATGTTCTTAGTTATCTACAACTCTCAATATCAGGCCTAAACAAGATTATTCAAATTTCATGATACGCTCAAATCAAGTCAAACATTTCTTATCAAATATTAATATTTATAATTAATAACAACAATAAATATTTATTTATTTTAATTTAAGCACATTTATGGACAAATATTACGTTTGGAAAATTGTTAATGTATTTTTGTTTATAAATTTTTCCAAATTTCGTTCAAAAATGCGCTCAAGCGTGACATTTAAAGCATTAAATATAGCATACTTTTAAGCTTAAGCAAATTGTTGTTTTATAAAGTGGCAATAGTTTGACAGATGCTATTTTACAAAAATACTAAAAATTTAATTTTATATTTTTTTTTTGACTAACCTACGTTAACTTCATAGTTTAGCAACATTTGTCTCATTGTTTGGTTGACTCAAATCAAGGCGAATTTACTCAGCATCTTCAACCAGATTTCTACGAGAGCTCTCTTGCTCTCATAGCAGGAAAATGTGATGCTTTTTGTTTCAGAAGCGTACAGCAATTTTTTTTACTTTTTATTAATTTTATTTAACTCTCTCAAGCTCGTAATCTCTGATTGTGTATGCAGAGAACGCAACATTCTATTAAAAAAAAATATTAAACGTGCTGCAAGTGCTCAGTAAATCCGCTTGAAATTGCATTGTTGTATTAAATGCTTGATTTTTTTTGTTGCTGGTTAGTTATTAGTTAGTTTTCAGTGACTTTTTTCAAGGCAGTTTATATATTCTCAATAGTTTACTTAACAATATTTAGCATATTATAGCAATTGATATAAAATGACTAATAATGAAGTGAGTGTAATTTTTTTGGACAAAGTGTAAATTATAAATGTTTAGAATACAAAATAACTTGTAACTAAATAACAAATAATAATATTTAATATATATACATAAATATTTAGAAATAAGCAAACCGCTTCCCGAACACAAACAATAACAATAAAGAACAAAACACAACTTAATGAGTTAGTGAGGAGATAGAGAGAGAGAAAGATTAATGAACTAACTCGCTAATGCGCTTCAGCCGATGATGATGATGACGATGATGCACGCTTGCTTGATCAATGCATCAATTCAACAAGTGGTTAATTCCAAAGCCAACATTAATCATTCTCACTTAATAATACTCGTCAAACTTGTGTACCCCGAAGGTCCTGTTGCAGGCGCTGCAGCCATACCACAGCAGCCATAACGACCACAGCAGCAAACTTTTCGTACCACATCCAGCCAGCTGCTTTGCTCAAAATCATCCATATCGTGCATAAAAACGCCCGAGGTAATGTCCTCCTCAGTGCGCGTGCCAACAAATTGCTTTAAGTCTGACACCGGAAAACCATCGCGATAGTAACGTTTTATAGTGTCATAGGCATCCATGATGACTGAGATGAAAAGCGACAGCACCACGTAGATGTAGAGCGAGATGAAGGAATACAAATAGATTTGGGAGAACCACCAAAGCGATGTACCCTTGACGGATAGTGTGGCAAATGTTGCAAACATATCATCACCATTGATCAGCGAGAACAAACACTCCGATGTTGTGGCCAAAGAACGAAATTTCATATGATATGGACCGAGTATAAGCCAGCCGCAAAAGGCAAAGCCAGCATAGATGAGCAAAGCGGCGAGTAGGAAGCGCAAAATTTTTGGCGCCGCTTTCTTGAGTGTTAAAATGACCACGTTGTAGGTTTTGAAAAAACCCAAATAGCGCAAAACACCGAACCACACCAGGAGATTTCCAATGCCTAGAAACAGTGAGCAGGTGTCCCAACTGTCGGCAACAAGATATTTGCGTTCAATTTGCTCTTTTAGCGCAGAGCCCACGATGAGCAGCACATCGTTGAAGAGTATCATGATGTACCTAGAAGAAAAGAATAAAAATTAAATGCTGAACAGTAATGATTTGGCTAAAAGCAAGATAAATCAAATCAAAGAGAAATTATTGATTATAGATAATATTTGGCCCATTAATTGCTCAACAGAACTCAAATCGATATTCAAATCTGATTTCTGTAACACTGCGCGATAATTTAAGGGTCAGCAAAATATGTCCCAAATATGATAAACTTAAATATCCTGAAACAGTGATAAACTTAAATATCCTGATTAACAGGCCTTTTTGGGCTCACAATACATATTTAGTACTTAAAATAAAAACATGAATAGTGTTTGTGGCATATTTTATGACATATATGACCATACAAGAAATGTACATATGTCAAATGTCGAAGTCGTAATGTACATGTTCTATAACGAACAAAAAGAGACACGTGTTTGAGGATTTTTTTTTTAAATAAGGAGGTTTGAGAAGTTTGAGATTTTCGTGATTTTTGCCCTAGAGACTCATTTTTGAAAATTCATAACTCCGGTTGTTTTTAAGCTACAGAAAAGTATTTAGTTTTCACTTTGAAGATAAAAGAATGCATTTTAAGAAAAAATAATATATTTGGACCCGATAGGCGCTTTTGTCGAGATCTAAATATTGTTTTTCTAATATTTTGACGAAATTGTTTTTGGTATTTTTTTCAGATTTCTCATTCAAAAAGACATACACAGCAACAAATTTGAATATGTGGCAGGACAATGTCTGCCCAGGATATCTAGTTTAAATTAAAATGTTTTTTAAGATTTAAAATTAAAGATTTGGATTTGGAAAGAGATGCAGAGAAGATACGTATTAGCAAAGGGGAATATATTGATACAATTTTAAAGCGTTGTGCTATGGATAAGTTTAGGTCAATATCGACTTATCTTGATCCAAATATCAAACTCAGCAAATCAATGTTACCTAAAACTCGAGACGAGATTGAAGCGTTGTATAAATTTCCATACCAGGAGGCAATAACCAGTTTGTTGATCGCGGCTCAAACTACTTGAGCTGATATTTGTCAAGCTGTTAACAATCTAATTAGATATAGCAACATTCCTGGCAAACCACAGTGCAATACAGTGAAAAGTTTTTTTGTTATTTGCAAGTAACCAAATCGATTAAGTAAGAATTTTCTAGGTTCATCGATTTGGTGGAAACAGTCAAAAATTTGGATATGTCGATTAGAGAATAACACTTTCGCACTTTTTTACACAATCTAGTGTCCGACCGAATGTGAATTTTTGCCGAAGCCGAAGCCGAATAAAAAACAAATGTTTTCAAGTAAAAAAAATGATAAAAATTATTCTTTGCTATTGTTATAAAGAATGGTTACATTTTAAGGGCCGATGTTGATTTGCAATAAAATACAAATTATTTAGGAAATTATTGTCATTTCTTTTTATTATGACAATATTGGTATAGTTCAATTTTGTATGGAACAAAATATTGGCCAAATGGTCGGCTCGACCTTGGCGGCTCACCTCCATCCTATGGTCCAAATTTTCGATGACGCTGAGGCATAATTGAGGTTCTATGCCGTTAATGTGCCGAATTATCTCATCCTTTAGCTCTTGAATTTTTGCTGGCTTATCGACGTAAACCTTTTCTTTCAAATAACCCCAAAGAAAGAAGTCCAACGGTGTCAAATCACATGATCTTGTCGGCCAATTGACATCGCCACCACTTGAGATAACACGGCCAATGAATTTGTCGCGCAAAAGAGCCATTGTTCCGTTATCTGTTTTTCAAGTGACACCGTCCTGGTGAAACCACATATTGTCCACATCCATATCTACCAATTTGGGCCATAAAAAGTTAACACCATTCACAGTAACTGCATTACCGGCCTCATTTTGGAAAAAATACGGCCCGATGATGCCGCCAGCAATATTTTTTACAGGTCGAGCTGTACGAGCATGCAATGGTGTTTTCACATCTCCTACAGACATGGTTTGCTCAAATTTTTGCACGATTTTTCCGATATGCATTCGGATATGCATTTTGATTTGAACGCACATCTATATATTAATACGCAAACAAAAAGTTTTGGGTACACTTTTAACTGTGTTAATGTCAATATATTTACATAATATTTATATTGATGGAAAGGTATTTTTGAGTAGAAGTGCAGAATATTATTTTTATTCGAATTGGATGTCATTAAGATAGGTAAATTGAAGGAAACCTAAAAACACCTTTTTCCCAATGGGTTTTTACAGAAAAAACATTAAAATAAATATTGACATAGCACTGTTAAACAACGCTGTTGTAGCATACAGAAAGAAAAGTAAATGCGAGCGTAACAGTGAGATGGCCAAAGATTAACAGAGCTGTGTCGTATTGTTGTTGATAATGCTTTTTCTCATTTTTACTCTCCTTGAACAGAATGAAATTCTGCCGCGTCAGAGTAAAAAAAAATTGCTTAAAAAGCGCGCTCTGATTTTTACCGTTTTTTCTTTCTCTCATGGCGAACTGGAGTTCAGAATTTCGAAGATCGAAATTTGGCTATTTTTTTTTTTGCATAAATGTGATAAGTTACTGCCCATTAGGCAATTGCAGCACTAATGGGCAATTGCATTAAAAAAACATTTTTTAAATTTTACATTCGTATGAAATTTGTGCGACTGATGCTCCCATAAACAATTATGCTTTCCCCTGTAATAAGCTAAAATTTGCATTTTTGAGTTTTTTTCAACGTGAATGTATTTTGTATTGACACTAAATTAATAAACTGTCCGTGAGATGAAAAAATCAAGGCTTTCCTTATAACTATTTTGATAAAATTAAATTTTTATTAAATCTTTTCTATTTCTTAAAAAATAATAAAATTTCAAAATAATTTCTTTGAAGGAATAGATTTATATCTCCAATAAATTAAAAGTTATAGCCTCGAACTTATTTTAACTCTCTCGGACATCTTAAATTAAGAGGTGAACATTAAACTTTGTCGTTATTTTTTGGTATTAATTAGAACTCAAAACAAATTAAACTTATGTCATTTGAAAGGTACTATTACATAGACGTGCAGAAAGTATTAAACTATATATCTGAATAAATAAATTATTTATCTGATAGACGAGGCTCCCGACCTTCTAAAGGGTGATTTTTTAAGAGCTTGATAACTTTTTTTTTAAAAAAAACGCATAAAATTTGCAAAATCTCATCGGTTCTTTATTTGAAACGTTAGATTGGTCCATGACATTTAATTTTGAAGATAATTTCATTTAAATGTTGACCGCGGCTGCGTCTTAGGTGGTCCATTCGGAAAGTCCAATTTTGGGCAACTTTTTCACCGACAAATTTTGTTCAGCGATGAGGCTCATTTCTGGTTGAATGGCTACGTAAATAAGCAAAATTGCCGCATTTGGAGTGAAGAGCAACCAGAAGCCGTTCAAGAACTGGCCATGCATCCCGAAAAATGCACTGTTTGGTGTGGTTTGTACGCTGGTGGAATCATTGGACCGTATTTTTTCAAAGATGCTGTTGGACGCAACGTTACGGTGAATGGCGATCGCTATCGTTCGATGCTAACAAACTTTTTGTCGCCAAAAATGGAAGAACTGAACTTGGTTGACATGTGGTTTCAACAAGATGGCGCTACATGCCACACAGCTCGCGATTCTATGGCCATTTTGAGGGAAAACTTCGGAGAACAATTAATCTCAAGAAATGGACCGGTAAGTTGGCCACCAAGATCATGCGATTTGACGCCTTTAGACTATTTTTTGTGGGGCTACGTCAAGTCTAAAGTCTACAGAAATAAGCCAGCAACTATTCTAGCTTTGGAAGACAACATTTCCGAAGAAATTCGGGCTATTCCGGCCGAAATGCTCGAAAAAGTTGCCCAAAATTGGACTTTCCGAATGGACCACCTAAGACGCAGCCGCGGTCAACATTTAAATGAAATTATCTTCAAAAAGTAAATGTCATGGACCAATCTAACGTTTCAAATAAAGAACCGATGAGATTTTGCAAATTTTATGCGTTTTTTTTTTAAAAAAAAGTTATCAAGCTCTTAAAAAATCACCCTTTAAGAGAGAAATAAAATTTCTGACAAAAAACCCGCTCTTTGATCAATATGATCAAGTTGGTGGGGATAGAGCTCTTGAGTTGGTAGAATTTGAGTTTTTCTAAAAATTAAAAATGCCCTCAACTAATTTAGTGTTATGCATTTATCAACCGTCAAATTTGTAAATAAGGTGTTTTGAATTAAAAAATTCGACTTTCCATGTCAATACCTTGGTCGAATTTTAACGGTTTTACAATTTTTTTAATTATTACTAAAAATTTGTTAAATTTTCTACCAAATGTGATAACAATCAGTGTGAAGCTCTAATCAAAAGTATTTTTGATGAATTTTCTAAATATTATCGTTAGTTATTTAGCATGTATTTCAACCAATTGCCAAGAGAGAGAAAAAACTGTCTCAAATTGAATGTTCTAAGTTGGGTAGCCAATATCTCTGCCATCTTTAAATATATTTCATGTATTCCTTTTTTTATATTTAAGTCTTAACAGTTAACTTAACAAAATTTATAAAAATATTACCGTTAATTTTTTGTTTATATTTAAATTATTCCTTTTAAAAAGAAATCACAAAATTTGATCTTTTCGCAAAATATAGGGTACAAATTATTTCTATTGTAAAAAAATAAAAACTCAAATTTGATTTTCTTTCAAAGTCTATAGCGCATTTAAGGTGAATTTATTTTGTGTTGACACTTATTTATTAAACTATTTGAGCCATCAAAAATTCAAGGCTACCCCCTTTGAAAATTGAGGGAAACGTAAAAACACCTTTTTCCCAATGGGTTTTTTCAAAAAAAACATCAAAATAAATGCTGACATAGTTCTGTTAAACATTGCTGTTGTTGCCAACATAGATTGCTGTTGTTGTAGAGATTAACAGAGCTTTGTCGTATTTTTCTGCATATAATTATAAATAGGCAAACAAAAAATTGGTCGAATTTTGACCACAGGCGATACTAGTTTTCATAATAAGCCTGAATAACTTTAACGCGTTGCTCGATTGGTTTTTTCCATGGTTCAAATTGAGTTAGTCTGAAATTGAGAAATATCAAATGAAATGCAGAAAAAACTTGACGTTTAGGTGTGCTTCACATTCAACATCGGTCCTTAAACCCCTTTATATTCATTTCAGTACAAAAAAAAGGAACTGAAATCATTAAATTCGAGTTAAAAGCAAGAATTTTTCTGCAAAATTCGGATTTTTCTATAATTGATTTATTGACGTCAGGATTAAGTATTCACTATTTCAGTCCATAACAAAAGCAAAAATTCAACAGTCGCTGCATTCATCTTTATGAATTAAATTTTCAACGAGTGACCACCAATTCAAGAAATAACAGAAAAGGAGAGAAACACAAAACGAGCAATGAAAATGTTTCAAACGTGGAATTTTTAATGGAGTTCACTGAATGATTCAAAAAATACTAAATACTTATAAAAAAATTTGTTCAAAAAAAGCAAAAACATTCGGCAAAAACAATCGGCTATTTCGGCCGAAGCAGAAGCCGAAGCCGAAGGTCAAAATATTGGCCGATTACCGAAGCCGAAGCCGAATAATCGGTCGGACACTAACACAATCCCATGATTACGAACGATGACATTGTACGACTGGAGAAGTATAAAATCACTGATCCTCGTTATCGAGCTTGACAGTTTACACATTTTCTTGGAAAAATTCGATTATATTATTCAACATAGTTGTCTTCGATGACAATACAAAGTCATGCAATTTTTCGATACCAGTTTTAAAGTACGATTTCTGTTTCGTCTCAAAATAGGCTTCAGTTTCAGTGATAATTTTTTTATTTGTGCTGAACTCTTTTTCGGCGAACATTCTTTTGAGGTCTGCAAACAAGGAAAAGTCCACATCTGGAGAATATAAAGGTGTCATGTGACTTGTGATATGGTGGTGGCTTGTGACACGGTGTATTGTCTTGATGAAACTTTTTTCTTCTTCAAATGGGGTCGTTTTTTCGTAATTTCGTCCTTCAAACGCTTCAACAACACTTTGTAATAATCACTGTTGAAGGTCTGGCCCTTTTTAAGGTAATCAATGTTTATTGTACCATGTGCATTCTCGAATACACATGCCATAACCTTGCCAGCCGACTGTTGCGTCTTTCTACGCTTTAGATTCGGTTCATCGCGTTCACTCGGCTGACTGTCGATTGAACTCAGGAGTAAAGTTATGTAGCCATGTTACATTCATCCCTTGTCCCATATCGACGGAAAAATTCGTTATTATTACGGTTGAATATATTTAAACATTGGCCTGAATCTGCGATACGTTGTAGTTTTGATCGGTTGTGAGCTCGAGCGGCACCCACTTTTCACACAGCTTTCGCATTTCCAAATATTCATGCACGATATGTTCATCATTCTCTGTTGATATCTTTAGACCTATCTCGATTAACTTCACTTGACGATCATTCCTAATTATTTTGTGCACTTTCTTATGTTTTCGTGTGAAACAGCTTCGTTCGTATGTCTGCGGTTCTCATTTCGCCTCGTTTCAATTTTGCAAACCACTTCGTAGAGATTGATTTCCCTGGTACAGACTCCGAATAATGTTTATCAAGCCAAGTTTGGGCTTCAACGGTATTTTTGTTTACCATAAAACAATGCTTCATTAACACACGAAAATCTTTTTGGTTAATTTGTTTTACAAGAACAAAAGTTGCTTTACTAACAGTGCTATATCATACAAACCAATTACCTCCAACATAGGTCAAATTTTACACGTGTCGTTTGAAGGTTGGTGCTATCTATGTGTTAGCCTACAAACTTTTAAACTCTACTGTTAACTACAATAATTTACGAAAAGTAGGGCAGTTGGGCGCCGGTATGGGTTAAGAGAAAGTCTAGTAGTTAAGGTACTATTACAGTGTGTAAAAAATGAAAATTTTTTTTTTGTTTTTTTCTAGAATCTGGTTCGTTAAGGTCTTAAGAATGCGTATACAAAATTTTAGAAAAAAATATCAAATGAAAAAAAAGATATAACATATATTATATTCGTATGTCGCGTATTATTCATATATTATCGTTCATAGAAGAAAATCTAATCGCGTTTTTCTCGAAACAAGTTTTTTCGAATTGGTTTCTAAGATATCTCGAGTTCTGCTTGATCGATTTCGATGAAACTTGATTTATTGTGATCTTCATAGACTCTGTTAAGCACTCTACCTATAAAAAGCAGAGAAACTTTTATATTTTGTTTTTTACGGCTAAGAATATCTGCCAAAAAGAGGGGTTTTTTGTAAATTTGTTTTTCAACGCATGCCATTTTTTTTGTTTGCCTTATTTTTTTATTTGCGTAGGTAGAGTGCTCAACTACAACCCTTTACTGAAGAATGCACTTTGATTTTTTACTTTCCGACGCCTTGGAAATGCTGGAGACGAGAAACCAACTTACAACCTTTTTTTAAACACGCCAACTTCAACGACCTCTAGAAAATAAACAACAAATACAAAAACAAAAAAAAAACATTTTTTTTTATGTCTTCAACTTTAACAGTCTATAATATAAATAAATTTGAATTGAATAATTTTATAATACTACGTAAAAAAATTAATAAAAAAGGTGTTGTTTTTAATAGCTTCACACTGTAATAGTACCTTAAGTGTTTAGTGCCAAAAGATGCGTAATGAATGCATTAATGAAAATTGGTGGATACGATTTAAATATCGTATCTTGAATTTATACGATACGAATACGAATTAATTGTTTCTATTTAAAATCAAATAGTAAAAAATTTAAATTTTTGATAAAATAGGATTTAGGAGAAATAAATAATGCTTAAGAAGAAGCGATCAGAATTTATAGTGATAGTAAAAGTCTTGCAACAACGAATGGATACCACGCAACGATATGAGCACTCAGATATTCGGTATTATTATATAAGGCAAAAAATAGAAACAGAGGATGTTAAATTTCTACCGTCGATCATACAGCTGATGAATTTACGAAAGGTTTGTAAGGAAAGTACCATTGAAAAAATATGGGTTTGGTTATCGAGACATCGAGATTCATCGATGGTTATCGAGCTTTTAAGAGGCACTTTATTCCGGCGATTTATTCACAAACGATTCATTTATAGCTGCCTAAAAGATTCTACCCGAAAAAGTATAAAACATTATTAAAAAATATACATTCGTTTACTTTTTATTTTATGTCTTACCAGAAATTGATAAACTCCAAACGCCCCTCGAAACTGAGCTCTTTGCGATAGTGCACACGGAAGAAGTTTAACGTCTGACGGCGCAGCAGGTAGGCTCGATAAAGTGCGCGTGCGCACAAAGCAAACGATAGCAGGCAGGTCAGCAGTACGAAAATGTTTAAAATACTGCGCAGTATCGCATCAAATTCCGCATCAGATATAAAGTCTACATCGCCCTGACAGTGCAGTCGTCTTGCATCGGCATCCAGCGAAAGCAGCATCTGTCCATCATGATCACGATTGTCGAAGAAGATGGTGATTTCGAATTTAAAGCAGTCGGGCGCTGAAAGAGGTCCACCATAAGCTTTAAAGTTCACCGTTTTAATGCCAAACACCAACGAGGCTTTGACCAACGAGGAAAAACTTATTTCCACTCCGCGTTGTATTAAATACTCGCGCACACCTGTACCAGTAATATTTGCGGGTAGCAATATGCACATTTTCTCCACTTCGGGATTGAAAATGTACGATTCATTAAAGCCAAAGATGGTGCCTTCACGATAGTTGTACAGGCAGAGCTTCATGGGCGCCATTTCATTATTATGTGTTGGATAGTCGTAGGGGCCAATAGAGCGATTAACGCTTGCATAACCATTGATGGCATAGTCGATGGTATCGAAAAAATCTGACTTTTCGTAGAGTGCAAAAGGACCCACCGAAGGCGGATACGACTCGACCTCACGCGATGAATCCCAGCCGCGTAGAAAGAGATGTGAGAAGGCGATGCGATTGTCCCATGTGTAGTTGATGTGCATATAGCGTGAGTGGGCGAACAAACACAGCTGCATGGTGACTAAAATTATTTTGACAACCTGCGGGTAGAGAGAAGCAAAATTAAAGCAGTTGCATCAAATCAACAAAGAGCAGTTAAAAATATTAAAATATTCCATAAAAGCAGATCTCTTGAAATTTAACACTTGTATCAATAAGGAAGTTATTGCTGTAATGTATTGGTGTATGTAATAGAATAGCTTGCGATAAGCAACTGCTAGCATTGAAATATAAACAGACTTTTAAAATAAGTAAGAAAATATGGATTGCAAATTGGTTTAAATTGAATTGCAACTGGGTTTTTTTGTATTTCAAAAAATATTTGTGGTTTAAAGTCAACAAATAAGTACAACACAAAAAGAAAAGACTATGCTTATTATTAAAATAAATAAATAACTTAGATGCATCTCAATCTTAAAGCTGCATGAAAAGAATAATTGTTTGTTTTTCGTTACGCTACGTTATCGCTGTTGAAAAGTGATATCAGGCAAGGCCTGTTGGAATATGAAAAGATTATGAATGTGCCGGGGGTGTGAGCCTATGAATACACAATCTAAATGCATAGATTTATTTGCTGGAATTATCTAAAACACTGTTGCTGATAGCGTTTCTTTGGGCAACAACAGTTTAGAAATAATTTTAAATAATACAACAAAAATCTCAACACGAGATTAATTCAACTGCGGAGTACTGAAGAGGCTTTGGATGCATATACAAATTTTAAAAAGCATGCACTAAACATCTTAATAAGACTACAGGAAGTTGTTTGGGTTGAAATGTTAAAATAATCTGCATGTTTTGCAATTCGTTTTTTTTATTTATTTTCGCTAAGCAGCTGGCTAGCATTCAACTATTAACTATGAACTGGAGTTAAACGAAGTAATCGAAATTTAAACTGTACTAAATTCGATAAGGCAAAATGTTCATTAGTTTGATTAAGATCGTTGCAATTTGTACAGTATATTGTGAGAGAAGTCAATGAATTGCTTTGTTTTTAATTTTTATCAATAATGAATGAGTTTTAAATAATGTTTGAAGAAGAGACAAATGCGGTAGGCAAATAGATGGAAAGAGAAATAAGTTTTAGCCTCGTTTGTTTGTTTGAAAATTTCCGTGTGAAATTATCCTTTTATTTATTAGAAACTAGCTGTACCCGGCGATTTTCACTTCGCGCTTGAACTCAAAAGACTGGTCAGAAGGTATCATTGAAATCCTCGGAATAAGTACATTCTCATCTCTACCTTCGCTCTTTCCTTCGACGATGAGAACTGGCAGAAATTCGGTGGAAACAAAATGAAGCCAGTTGATTGATAAGGCCGTTACCAATTGACAATTGCTTGGAGAATTCGTAGAGTGATGGAACATTTTGTAGCGCTTCTCGCATATTGGTTGTCAATTGTAGCTTTTTCACATATCGCCACAAATGAGACGCCTTCAAGCATGCATTTAGTTTATCGGCCACTGTCGATCAACGAATGATGGAAAATGTTTGACGGAAATCTTCGACCAATAGAATCTTCTCACCAACAAAAAGTGCGATATTCCCAGAAAAATTTTGTATACAAACTTGACATGCATTCTTAGATACACTGCTTCCAGAAGATATTCTAAAAATACAATTCTGTGTCGACAAGGAATAACCGCTAAAGTCAAGTTAGAACAAAGTTAGGTTCTGACTTTCATTGCGTTTTTTCGCAACGAAATATACTAGTATGCAAATTTTTATGATTGTACCTTGATTTAACTCCGCCTAGTGGTTATGATGGTAAGCCACTAGCCTGTCCCAAGCCAGTGAAAAGGAGGAGGGTTGTGTCATGCGTATTTGGACTACGGTTCAATTATGTATGTCACGTAAAAGATAGGTTGGCATGAGCCCTCGCTTTGAAATGCAAAATCATGGAAGTGGGAGATAAAATCTGGTTATTCTGGCGTATCCGTAGCAAATGATATAAAACATACTGTTAGAACGGGGATAGTAAAGAAACCTGGTTTAGCCACGATAATTACTGGTATGATTTAAAACTCCAACGCTAAGGTCATATTTATGCCGGAAGAATTGGTCACAAAAGCAGAATATGAACCTGTGTTCTGGCATACTTTCATTCTAGTAATGTTGTATACTGGCTAACCAAGTTTTCTAATCTGATAAGATAAGGCGGTCAGTTTTGGAATACTGGTGAGTGTCAAGTAATACGTAACTTAAACACCGAAAATGCGTGTTTAGAGGCTCCGTAAGTCATATTTGTTGTGAGGAAATATCAATTGTCACATTTTTAACACATTAAATGAAAGTTGAATTTTACAAACTAACATAAAATAAATATGCCATTTAGTTTTAAATGATTTTCTAATGATATAAATATCATTAAATTTTTGATGAAACACCTGTGCTGCGAAGAACAAAACCTTACAAAAACAAGATATAATCCCATGGGCCTTAGGGAAAAAGATTTTCAGGAAAAGTACAGATTTTCCAAAGAAAATATGAAAAAATTATTAAATATTGTTCGCTCAGATTTAAAAGGAGATAAAAGAGGTGGTCACATGCCGGTTGAGTGTTTGTGTCCACAGATTTGTTTTCCACTATAAATTTTCCACTATAAATTCCACTCCAATAGATATATTCTCCTCTATAAGTTTTCTTAGGAGCAACTGTTTAATGAAAAAATACCATATGCTTAATAAAGAACATATTTTATTTAATAGTAAAAAAAAGTTCACCTTATCAGTTGAATTCCAATTTTGGGATCGCATTTTTTTTTCCATTGCAGTCTTAAGTTTTTCGTTTTGTTGAAAAATTTGACATTTGCACATAGAGGTGCATAATATCTGCTAAGTCATTATTTAGGCATTATTTAGACACAAACCTCGTTTAGATAACAAAGCGTTTATAAATAGCAATTTTAGCAAGGCTGTGTAAACCCTTAAACGATGTGTAACTAAACAACTGTTTAAACGATGTTTAAGGAAATCTAATAAATTAGACTGTTAATGTGTGTCAAAACCATGAAATTTATTTCCAGCTTTTGTCAAGTGCTCATTCTAAGGTGGAAACCCTTTTGCCGGGGGACTATCGTGGGCTGGCTTTTCGGGGAGCTCAATGTCGCAAGCGAGTCGGCGTGGAGTTGCGTCTCATTAAAACAAGGCTGGTTGCATATCCTCTCTCTTGCATATGATTTAAGAATTGATAGATTTTAGATATACAAGAGATTTTAGAATTGAATTTATCCTAAAAATAAATGTTCACATATTGGTACTACTTGAAGCAGACTAGTAAAAATTAATGCTTGAAATACTGGGAAAGTTCGCGCCCACGTTAAGTATAAGTATTTCGTTTTGAAAGTCTGTCTCAAAATAAGTAGGGCACTGGACATGGCTGAAAGAAAAATAATTACTTTTATATGGCGTTAATGGCAATTTGAATTCCGCATGAAACAAATTGAAAAGAAAAGCATTCACTAAGAATCTTTGGCTGGTGAATGCTTTGAAACAGGTCTGTGTATTAATTGTTTTTCGAAAAAATATTTCTGAAGGTAGCTCAAATAAAAAATCGACCCATTAGAACTAACACTGTTGATTGTTTGAAGGACATTGGATAAAATAAAATGGTATAAATGATCATGATAATTTTATTATTATCATGATGCTTGTCCTGAAAACATTTTATTGGAGTTTATTTTCCAGAAATTTGACTACAAGCAATGTTGCAAGTTGAATAGAGTCCACACGGTAGGTATAAACTTTAAACACTGAAAAAGGATCTCTGTACCTTGAAAACTAAATGTTCGAGGCCATCAAATTTATACAGCAAAAGTCAGGGTACCCTGATATTAGGTAGCAATTTTAATCTTAAAAATGTTCTCCTGAAATTTTGAAAATGAGTTTAGCTGTTATACCTCGACACAGAATTATGCTTCACCTCAGCCCTATCGAAAAGTGCCCTCAGGAGGCATTCTCATAAACTTCTAATAGTCTATTTGCATATCTTCCAAGAATGTTTTCATGGCATGGCTTGTGCAAGACAATGGTTCAATGTTTTCTTAGAAGCATTTTGTTTTATGTCTTCTGAATCATGGAATGCCTTATTAAAGTTTTCCTGGAAAATACCTACTAGAATCCTTTCATTGAAGGCCTCAAAGAAATCTTCCATTGAAAAAGTCTGGAATCACTTCTAGAGAAGACTAAGGAAAGCAATAACGTGCATATGTTACAAGAATGCCTTCTTGGTATGAAAGTAAAAAGGATGAACTTCACGACTTTTTCTTCCACTTTACCTTCATTTGGAAGCAGTGTTTTGCTGTGTTGCTGCGCACGTTTTTCATCGTTCTGTCGAGGGCCTCCTGAGCAAGCAATCATCATCGATTTTGTAGTTTTTTAATACTTGTGTCTTCGCTGAAATTTTTTCAGATATTGTATAGCGATTGCTTGTGTGTTTGGAAATTTAAAGGCAATTTCAAACTCTCCGACCACCTTCCTGCAATGTTGCAGCTATTCCAGAGGAAGCAAGTGTAAGGCAGATCTCAGATGTTTTGCAACCGCCTTCATCAATGTGTCGTTCTTTTGTTAGGCATTCAAATTTGAAATATTTATCACCCAGATCATAGTCTCACTTAAGCTTTAACTCCTGATTAAAACCGCCATACATGGGCCGGTTTGTAGCGGGCATTCCTAAATGGCACAACGTACTGCCACACATGAGATGACACTTGTCCTCGATCAAAATCAATGACTCGTTTCGAATCCCCTCATTCATCTTAATTTTGGGATTGCCAGTCGTTCTGTGAATGGTGTACAAAATATCATTAGCCATTTCATATTTGTACTTGTTCCACAAATCGCGTGTATTGGATGAAAAACATGTCGAAATGATGGCGAACAATGTACGAAATCGGTGTGCTGACGCAGAAACAATTGGATTGGCAAGTGTCAAGTCTTAATAGGTGTCGTTTTCAAGGAAATTCATACGATATGTGACGTACTAAATACCATCAACAGTTCGCAGCGTCTCGAACAAAGTTTTGCTACGAAAATTAACCAAAAAGAGCCGTAGGAAGAAACATTCAACATTGCGTAGATAAACCTTGTATATGCGGCCGATGGCATCAGTTGAAAGCACTCCCGGATTGTCTGGTTCAGTTTAACCTTGTTTTCGTTCGTGGATCTGAGATGAACAAATTCTCCAAGTTCTTTCGTTGCAACTGACGTAACGCCCTAATTGAAAGCGCGTTACTTCGTTGCTTGCATCCAGTGCGAAAATACCAAACACAGCCATGTAACGGCCCTTTTGACATATTTGCAAACGTACATTATAGATTTGATAAAGTTTCAATACTTCACATTGACGTGTGTTTGAAATGTTTTTGACAGGAGCAAGTTATATGGGACAATTCATCGGTTATCGACCAAACCATCTTTTGTTTGATTTTAAACATGAATAATTTTCCGTTGTTTTAGGAGAGCGACGGCGACAAATTTTTACTGTCGAATTTTTTTTAGGTGTTATAATGTCCATATCCCATGAACGCTTTGGGTTCCCATCCTAATTTTAGTGTTTTTGAAAAGGGAATTCTGTCAACTTTAAGAAAATTTAGGTGGTCTTTTGAACCTCTTATTTTAAATCAATTTCCTTACCCCAAGGGTTGGAACCCTTTACAGCTCAAAACTTTTTTAAGCTATATTTAAATTAAATAATGTTTAATAATATTTTCAATGGAGGATCAAACTTTAGTTTCAATAGAGAAAATTTATTTTCGACGCTTTTTCTGATTTTTGCTAATTTCGTTGACCCCGTAACTCCGCCAAAAGCATGCCAATCCATATTTAAGTTGCATCATATAATAAAAAACGTAGAAATGTCATTTTATAATCACTCACATAAGTCAATTGCAATTTAAGTTCATGCAGTATAAATTGTCGGTGACTGTCATTACAATGTTAATGCCATGTATTTAAAACCACTATGAGAATATTATTTAAATAATTATAGCTTTCTATGACTATTCTTGTAAATAAACTAAATAAATTAAATGCGAACGTAAAAATGAATGTCTTTCGGTCACTCATGTTATATATGGGCATCTCCCAAAAAAGGTCCACCAAAAGTGAAGAAAAACATTAAAATAAAGCACTCTAACAGCTTTTTACTTTACTTTTTTTTTATTTTGATTAGTATTACTGCTATGTAACTTGAATTTAACTTATTATGATGTATTTTTATTAAAATTTATAATGAACATCTTTACTGTATTTTACTTCTGTTGGAAAAATTTGTCGCGTCCATGATGTCGCGTCCGTATTCGTGCTATATCTATTTAAAAAAAGGTAAGAGATAATTCTAATATTTCATAAGTCTACGAAGAATAGTTATCCTTTAACCTCCATTAACATGTGCATTATATATAAAAAAAATTCTTAAAATTAGCTAAATTTTGCATATTTCTATACGAGCTTAAGAAAACTAATATTTTTTGTCGCGTCCGTTCCATTGAATGATTGCTTATTACTTTGTACTAATTTGTACTAAATCTCGCCAATATTTTTATAAAATGAAGCACTCTTTCATCGCGTTAGAACACTTAAAATACATATCGGCTCATTTTGTTTCTTTCTTGTTTTCCGTAATTAAAACCGTGCGAATGTCGCGTCCGTGCCACTGGGAGATGCCCATATGTTAAAGGGCTTTATATTCCAAATATAATTTAGTAATTTCTAGTCGATTTTCAAGACGTGCTTAATTCTATAAAAATTATTTTTGCAGAATTAATTTCAAAGCAAATGATCGACTATCGAAGACAGATAATGTTTCACCATGACAAAGTTAGCTACCATAATTTGACTGAAGGAGTGACCTTTTTAACAATGGAACATACAATTGATGGGTACATGATGGGTAAACATTTTTGAAAACCTGAAGAATCGGTTGTTATGTATTGCCTGTTTTTTAAATTTGAAAATTGGTTCGAGCACATGAAAGAGTGTTTTAATTTTTATGAAAAATATTCCTTTTAATGATAAATATTAAACATGGCTATTTCCGATTATCTTAGTTTTTCTTTTTCCGGAATATAAAAGGAAGTATTCTTGGTATGACGCGTAAAAAAAACGAAAAAAACGAAAAATAGTTGTATGAAAAAAAAAACTCGCGTGTAGCAACGTACACGTGGCAGAAGTGAAACTTCTTTAACAGTAAGAAATAAGAGAGATTTTAGTGTGAAATAGAGAGAGAAAGTATCTGAAAAGAAATTCAATCAATACGAAATGGAATAATAATTTGTTGATTCAATATTTGCATCCAGGGACCTTACCGAATATGGTTTTTGTCGAAAGTGTCAAATATTAACTTTTATCTCTTAATTTTTATTTTTTCCGACAAAAATAACGGTTTTTGTGCCTTATAGTTTTTTGTGCAAAAATAACAGTTATTTTCTGCCGTTTATTTTTTCGGTCAAAAAGATCAGGTAAGTTATAATTGTTCAAGTCATTTTACCGATAAAAAAATTTTGATATTATTATTTTCATCTCATCGGTGAGACATTTTACACATGGTGTCAACAGCTCAATCTGTCAAGCGGCCTTTAAGAAAACACAAATTGCTTGATATTTTTGACCGAAAAAATTAAAGTCACAAAATAACTGCTATTTTTGACCGATAAAATAAAAGTCAAAAGTAGCCTTTCTTTTTCCTCGAAATAAATTTAAGAAATTAACTTTTAAAGAATCAGTTTCAAATTTAAAAGCGACTTAATATTCGTGAGGCTGAGGACATTTGTAACATAATGGTATATTTGAAAAAGTCTTTCGACAATTTTTTTCATTTGAAAATTGTAAAATAACAGTTATTTTCGGTACTTGTTTTATTCAGTTGGTGTTTTAGTTGCTTTCGAATGTCTTCTCAACATTGTTACTTTTTCAATGCTGGATTGCATTTGCATAGTACTCTTTGAAGGAGCCTCCGAAAGCAGAGGCAAATCTCGTTCATTATTACCTCCTGCTTCCTGATCATAATAATTGCTATGTTGATAGAGGGCCTCATAAAGCAGCGAACGTTGATTGTTGAGTGCATCAACTTGGTTGGCTTTAAAATTTTGTTGAGATGCATCAGTGTGTTTTTTGGGGATTGGTTCTTTGTAGATTCACCAAAATACACCGATGTTTCGTAAAAATGCATTTTGAAACTCAGCCGTTGTTGCAATCACCTTACCTTCATCATTAGTTGCAGACCCAGCTGCGGATGTATTCTTAAGAGCTCTAATTCGCTCTCTATATCCACGAACGCGTTCTGCTCCTGTTTTAGCTATTTTTCTATTTTTTTTTCCGTGCATACTTGTAGGATGAATCTAATGTTAATGTTAATTATGTTATTTTCCGTATGTTACGCGTTCAGTTTTAATTACATTTTGTTTGGCTATTTGTCATGTGCCCATTTGGCGTAAACGTATAGATTCCGTCTTTTAAGCAACGATGTTCGGGGTTCAATTATCGGCAGCGGCAGTAATTTTTTTTTAATTTTCATATGAATTGAAAACGTTAGCCTAGCGTCACGAATAAGAGACCTTGAAATTTCACTCGCCGCCAAAGAAGTTTCACTTCAAAAACTTTAAAGTTAAATAAATAAAGGTTTTTGGCATTCTAGCTTAATTAAGTTCAGTGTTAAGTTTACATATTAACTGGTATATCAGGAGACTTGAAACTTTTATTTTTCTAGTACCGAACAGTCGAATATGGTCATTAAAGTGATGACTTGGGAAAAGTAATTATTTTTCAAGTCAATCAATCAGAGAAATTGCTTAAAAACAACAAAACTTCTCAAGACGAGCTCTTGAAATGTCAAAAACAATGCATTTCTTATCGTCACAAATAATTAAGGCATTATTTTGTAGTATTTCAGCATCTCATGAATACAATTGAAAATTATCTGTGTTTGCAATTGTTTCAACGTTATTTTCTATGAACAGTCACAAAACTTAAACTAATAGTTCTCGTTTTTTATATTTATTCAGTTTTGCTGATTAAGGTGCAAATATTTAAAGCAAACAAAAAAAATTTGTTCTCATCAATTATTTTTTGAGTGCCAAATTTTTCAATTTTTACAATAGCTACCATAATTATATATAAACTGAAATTTTAAACTAAAAAGCGTGTTAGTTTTGCGCATTTAGTAAATATTGTCTGTTTTTAAATTTGCGTTGGTGTAGAATTTTTTAGCGTGATGACGCATTTCAAGTAATGCGGTTAAATATTGATACTAATTGTTTAACTGATTTTGATTATGAGGGAAGGTAAGTAAAGGAAAAATAAAAATAAAAAATATGGTTTAATTAAAAAAAATCACTTTGTTTGATTTTAAAGCAGAAACAATAATTAAATAAATGCTGAGTCAGAAACTGCTGAAAATCAGTTAAAGCTAAATGCATAATGCTGTTTTATAATTTGCGAAATTTAGTTGAATTAAAATGAATACAAGAATAACTTCATATAATGCAGCATAATGCATTCAAATGGAAAAGGGAGCCCCGCCATTCTAGTCAAATTGAACATCGTCGCAAAATAAAACTCTGTCATTGCTTGAAGTTGTTGTGTCCATTGTTGCTCAATTGAATTAAATTGCAGCATTTTAATGTCACCGACTAAATTAAACACAAATTTTGAGTCATATTTTAAGCTTTAGATACTTTTTGGGAAAACAAACATTGCTGATAATAAAGTTTATTTTTTGATAACATTTTAAACCTGAAAGAAGAACTACTGGTTAGTGTCAGTAACTAACGTTTAACTAAAGCATGTGATAGTAACTTTTTAGTTGTAATTTCATTGCGATTAGTTTGTTGACAGTCGGAAGGAAGACTCAACCCATGCTTATACATATATATAATAATGACTACTACAAAAGATTCTAGTTAAGATAGACGATATGATTTACGTAGTAGCCGAGAATGAACTGATAAACATAACAACATGGTTACGCTAAAAAAAAGGGGAATTCCAAGCACATAGTTATGCCATCTGCTGAAAAAAATTACTTTTTTAGCAATCATAGTAAGAATAGCGGTATTTGTTTAATATGCTAATAAGGTGTTAATTTTATGATTTTTTTTTTCTTATGGATAATGTGTTCTATAGCAAATAAAATCAATGAAGCTGTTGTCAAAAAATCTTAAATATTAAAATGTGAACATTAAACTTTATCGCACGCTTTTTTGGTATTTATTAAAACTCAATGTATATGAAACTTATATCATTTGAAAGGTACTGTTGCACAGATGTGCAGAATGTATATACAGGGTGTCCCGCAACTGAGTGCAACAGGGTTAATTTGTATTTCACGATTTTGATTCAAATTATTGTTTCTACAGGGTTAATTTGTATTTCACGATTTTGATTCAAATTATTGTTTCTAGCACAAAAACTAGCCCACAGAATTTTTGTGCTAGAAATTATTTTGAGAGCTAATTGTAAAGGCAATAAAATCACATTTCTAACGGTATACCAACAAACCCCACCGACTTAACCGTTTCTGAGCTGTGCTCGTCTGAAGATATGAAATCAATCGGTGGAAACAACTAAATTTCAACTTTCGGTCCAAATTTCTCAGAATTTCACGTAATAAATTAAATGTTTTTTCATAATAATCTTGTAATTTATTTCATTTTCTTTTCAATGACACTTAAAACATAAACATATCTCTAAAAATAAAAAAGTTGACTGTAGGTACTAAAAAAATTATACTTATAAGAAAACAATTATCTTATCAAAACAATATTATCTTATGATATTTTATCCTACCTTCATATGTTTTCTAATAAGTATAGTTTTTTTAGTACAGTTGTCTAGCTGTGTTCAATGCTCATGATTCATCGTAGTACATTTCAGAACACCACAGAATTTCAATGGTTTCTTGGATGCTATTGTAGTACGGAACTCTCGTTGCTTTGGGAGAAACTTTGGAATACCGATGACACACATAAGGTTTCCATATCATACTACATTTTGTACTACATGTCTGTCTAGGATATAAAAAGAGACCACAAAATTTGATCTTTTCTTAAAATATGGGGTAAAAATTACTTTTTTTGTAAAAAAAAACAAAAACTCAAATTTATATTTTTTATTGTCTTTCAAACCGCATTACAGGTGAATTAATTTTGTTTTGACAATAAAATAATAAACTGACCGTGCCATAAAAAAATCAAGGCAACCTTATGATTTTTTCAATTTTTTTTTTTTAAAAAAATTAAAACGTTGCTTTAATATTTTTTAAAAAATTAATAAAATTTGAAAATAATTTCTTTGAAGGAATTAGCTATATATCTCCAATCAATTAAAAGCTATAGCATCGGACTCATTTTAACCATCTAGCTTATTCTGCATACCTAGTCGTGTCAAAAGTTCTGTTATGCAGTTCGAAAAGCAGTATGCAGTTGAAATTTTAAACTATTTGTTGACAATAGTTAACAACAATATTTTTGTTTTTAAAATATTTCATTGCAAGTATAATTTATGTCTGTTTGGTTAAGAGTTTTACCGCATTCATATGGAGTGGGGCGAAAAAGAAAATCGTATCGCTGTGATTGTGGTACACACGTGTGGAAATAGTGCAAGTCAAATATTCACGCTATTTAAAAACTCGATATATCAAGAATGTTTGTGTATCGTACCATAAATCGGTTTTTATAATCATCTCAAGCAGATTACAGGGTCAAAGGGGGACGTCCGCGTGTTATCGCGTCGTGCGACTGGAGTCATAAAAGCAGTGATCAAATTCGCCGACATCTCTCAAGGAAGCAGAAAACTATGGCTGGAGAGATGAACATGTATATCAGATCCATGTCCCAACTAATCCGTGATGACCTCCATATGAAAATTCTTTTAAGGTGCACTAGATATATTTTAACTCCATGGTTAAAGCAAATAAGGTTGGAAAGATGCAAGAAGCTGTTGCAGTGGCATGCAAGTAATGGCCATCAAAATATCCGTTTTTACTGATGAAGAAATTTTTACGGTGGAGGAAGTTTTTAATAACAAAATGACAAAGTCTATGCTAGAACATCTCAGGAAGCAAAATATATAGTACCTAGGGTTCAGAGAGGTCAGCATCCCGCATATGTCATGGTTTGGTGGGAGTATCGTGCATATGCATCACATCCCTGCATTTTTGTGAAAAAGGTGTAAAAACTAGAGCGAAAAAGTGTGACAAGATGTCTTGGAAGGTTTAGTTAAAAATTGAACAACTGAACTTTTCAATGGAGAACACTGGATCTTTCAACAAGAATCTGCACTAGTTCATAAAGCTAAAACAACGCAAGAGTGGTTGCGCCAGAATATTCCAGCTTTTATTTCTGCTGAAGATTGGCCTTCAGGAAGCCCAGACTTAAATCCTCTTGATTACAAATTATGGTCAGAGCTAGGGAGTATGGTTTGCAAAGTTCACCACCGGAATTTTGAAAATCTCAACCAAACGCTAATTGCAGCAGCGTCATCAATACCAATGGAAACTATACGTGCCGCTGTAGCCCAATGGCCAAACCGTCTAAGAGCCTGCATCAAAGCAAAAGGCAATCATTTTGAATAATGTTTTGTGTTCTTAGAAAGATTATTTTTGAATTAAAAAAATAAAATAGTCAAGTATGTCATTTAAAAACTCGTTTCTTAAATGTGTACATCATATATATTTAGTAAGTAACAGAACTTTATGGCACAACTATGTATACACCAATTGGGACACGGTAAGTTATTGCTACCGTGGTGACCGCAGGATGCATGTTAAGTGTGTGGCTTATCATGCTCGGAACCCGAGTTCGATCCCCAGTAGCGGCAAAAATGTTTGTCAATGAAAACATTTTTCTGATCGGTCACCACCTCTCTGCAGACAATGGCAAACCTCAAAGAGTAAATAATGTCATGTAAAGCTTTTTGAGAACATGAACTTTAGCCGTTCAGAGTCAAATGTACAACACATTTGATCATTAGAAGCTCGGTCAAAGTCCTTTCAAGGGCTGAAATGGCCAATTTGTTTTTTTTAAGTTATTGTTACTGGTCTTAAAATTGTCTGCCAGAGTCTATTTATTGGAAAGGTTATTTTTTCGGGTTTCCAATTCTATTGGAGAGATTTGCGAAAGAAGCCTTTTTATTTTTTTAAACGCAATTTCGGTGGAGGGTCCGTAATGGTGTGTAGAGCTTTTACATCAAAAGCCACACTCGAATTACAATTCACATCAATGAAAAGCAGTGACTTTATTCCATAACCTCAAAACAGTTTTCTTTTCCTTCAAATTATTGAGGCATTTATGTAAGTAATGAAAGGAAGCGATTTTTGGATCACTGCTCTGTACAAACTATGCACTGGCCGGACAGCTCTCTGAACCTAAATACTGTAGAGATGTATGGGGCATTTTAGAGAGAAAGGTTTATGCAAACAATCGTCAATATAACCATGATAGAATAATAATTATTATTCAAGCTCATATTAATAGGTCTGTTTCCGTACTCACTTCAAGTAACTTGAAGTTACTCGAAAGCGTTTCCGTACACATTTTTCCAGCTCGAGAGAGAAGAAGAACAAGCAAAATGTCACTTTTTGTGGCTCTCTATTACTTGAACTTTACTTGAAAAATTTCTTCGAGCACAAATCTCAAGCTTCGAACAGCTGATTGCCAAAGTGATAAAATTCAATTGTTGCGTTGTATTGTGAAAAAAATGTATGGAATTGGATAGCATATTAGTATAAATAATTAAAATAACCAAAACAAACAATTACGAAAGTGTTTTAAATACAAAAACAACGAAATGAAATTTCATTGTTTTCAAAAAACAGCTGTTGTGCTTGAAACTTGCTTGAAAGCGTTTCCGTACTTTTTGACAAATTTCCTCATTTTGACAAATAATCAAATTACTCTCTATTACTCGAACTTTACTCGAACTTTACTTGAAGTGCGTACGGAAACAGACCTAATATGGCTGCTTAAATGTCTAGTTTTACACAAACAATGCTGTGACGTGCTATAAACGTCAAACGAAAAGGCAAAAACAACAATTAGAACAACTTAAATTCGAACAGCTGATTTTGACATCTAGCTCACTTTCTCTCCAATATACGCCTACCATGTTATTCTATCATGAATATAACAATACAGATGGTATGTTTTGAGCGGTTTGGTATATAAACCCAACATTTTTATGCATTTATTTAAGGTATTTTTCGCATGTAAATTTAATTTTAGAAGCTAATCAAAAGTAACACTCAAGTATTTGATTTGATTTTTTTAATGTTATATTTGTGCCATTGAGTGTTAGTTTTAAGATTTTCTAAATGCTACTGCATCAATATTTTAGAAGTTGGTTTGTACTTAGCTCAGGGCCTTATCAGGAGTGTTTCCGTGAGCATAGATAAGCGAGTCATCAGAGTAAAAAATGGCGGTTAACTTTGCCGTCTATTAACTTTAGAACATTTTAGCACGTGTTAACTTTGATTGTTTTTGTTTAACGTACAAACTTGAGATACCACTTGTTATTAAAGTTATCTCACTTCTACTCATGTCTTTCTTTTTTGTTAATGTGGTATCACTAATCAGCTGATTTAATTCTGTTGCAAAAAATGGAAGAAGAATGGATTGTTTAAGAACTAAGTACGTTTTCCATAATTCTTCGTTTTCGTTCATTCGAGGCATGTTTTTTAACAAATTTAAAATTTTTTAAAACTATTTTTGCAATTTAGCTCCAAAACACAAAAAGATGTGCTCATAGTTCGATTGAAATATCTTTCTAAAGTTACCAGGTGTTAAATTTAGAAGCAAACTGTGAATTCCCTAATTAACATATAAAACTGTCGATTATTCAAGAAACTGTATAATATTTTTATAAATTAAGGATCAAAACCAAATAACATGAGTTTATAAATAAAACTCATATAACTCAATAAAATATTTAAAAAAAATTATGTGTCTTATGAATATGAAATGCACTTTATTTGAGCATTTTAAATTAAGTACAATAAAATGAAGGCAAGCTAACTTTAAGTATTTTACTTCAGCCAATATGTGTAGAACTAACTGGAGATATAGGTAGGTATTTTTGGGAATTTTTAATTATTTTTATTCTAAGAAAAGTGTTTTTTGATCAAATGTTTGTCAAAATAATGACTAATGAAAGTAGTTCCCACTAAATTTCGCAATTTGTTTTTATACGAGGTTCCTGCATACATTTTTTTTCAACCTTGTTGATAAGCTATGTTGTTTATTGCATTCGGAGAAATTTTCATTCACTTATATTTGGCAACCATTCGCTTTAAGCTTGTGCTTTTAAATACGCCTCCAAATTTGAAAAATCTTATCAAATTTAAAGTTAGCCGCAGTAAGCAATCTCAACTAACACGCAAATATATAATTTAACAGCTTATTATCTAGTTGCTTAAACCTTAACATATTTTCATTTGAAAAACCGCTTGTCAAGCTACTCACTTGCACTACAAACTTGTACGGGAACTTCCGGCGCGCCTGCCATTTCTCGATGGGGTTCATAAAGAAAAACTGTAGCTTACGACGCATGCGATCCTCGTTGTAGGTAAACATTGGCGTAGCGCCGTCAATTCCAGTCGATGATGCGGGCAGTTCTACGTAACCGCTGACATTTGGAGGCGAAACACCAGCATCATTAGTTGTGTAGTTGGGTCGCGGCAGCGCGCTGTGAATTTCAGCAGTGGATGGTGTGGAAGTAGTAGGCGGAGAGCTGGTGCCACCGTTGGCTGGTGTCATTTGTCGCAACCTTGACTGATTGAAGGCTGATTCAGGAGCAGGACTGCAATATTCTTCATCGCTTTCGCAGCGTGAATTTTCAGCACTGCTTGTTGGAGAGTTTTCAGATTGAGCTGTTTTGAAAGCAGCACCCGTAGCTCCAGGTTGCTGCATTGCAATAATTGCGATGCGTTGTCTTTGAGCTGCGAAAACACAGGTGGCTGTTGTTGTTTTTATTTGTGTGATATGCGTCGACAATACAATTCACTTACAGTTATTCCCCAAAATTCGCGTGTGGAAATAAATTAACTAATTTTATTTTGAGTTGTATATGTTAATTGCTATTATATTATAAATTCTTTTCACTACCGTTTCCGTCGATTTAACAATTAATACTGAAGTAATTTTTACATTAATTTAATTTGAATGCCTTCAATGTTTGCTTTAATTTTAGTTATCAACTACTTTTGTGATGAAATTTTGTTATATTTGCTTTGTGGTCTTGTTTCGCTAGAATAAACGTCAAAGCGAAATATGTCAAACTTTTAATGCAAGCCTATGTGTCACAAGATGGCGCCATTAAGTTTGTGCAAACAGCGTTGCCAACGATTGATTTTTTGATAAACAAACAATAATCTTTAATACGTGATTTTCTTAACGAAAGCTAATTTTTTTCTATATTGTGCGAAATTTATTTATTTATTTTTATGTTAAATGTCAAATGTTGAATGTTAAATGTTAAATGTTAAATGTTAAATGTTAAATGTTAAATGTTAAATGTTAAATGTTAAATGTTAAATGTTAAATGTTAAATGTTAAATGTTAAATGTTAAATGTTAAATGTTAAATGTTAAATGTTAAATGTTAAATGTTAAATGTTAAATGTTAAATGTTAAATGTTAAATGTTAAATGTTAAATGTTAAATGTTAAATGTTAAATGTTAAATGTTAAATGTTAAATGTTAAATGTTAAATGTTAAATGTTAAATGTTAAATGTTAAATGTTAAATGTTAAATGTTAAATGTTAAATGTTAAATGTTAAATGTTAAATGTTAAATGTTAAATGTTAAATGTTAAATGTTAAATGTTAAATGTTAAATGTTAAATGTTAAATGTTAAATGTTAAATGTTAAATGTTAAATGTTAAATGTTAAATGTTAAATGTTAAATGTTAAATGTTAAATGTTAAATGTTAAATGTTAAATGTTAAATGTTAAATGTTAAATGTTAAATGTTAAATGTTAAATGTTAAATGTTAAATGTTAAATGTTAAATGTTAAATGTTAAATGTTAAATGTTAAATGTTAAATGTTAAATGTTAAATGTTAAATGTTAAATGTTAAATGTTAAATGTTAAATGTTAAATGTTAAATGTTAAATGTTAAATGTTAAATGTTAAATGTTAAATGTTAAATGTTAAATGTTAAATGTTAAATGTTAAATGTTAAATGTTAAATGTTAAATGTTAAATGTTAAATGTTAAATGTTAAATGTTAAATGTTAAATGTTAAATGTTAAATGTTAAATGTTAAATGTTAAATGTTAAATGTTAAATGTTAAATGTTAAATGTTAAATGTTAAATGTTAAATGTTAAATGTTAAATGTTAAATGTTAAATGTTAAATGTTAAATGTTAAATGTTAAATGTTAAATGTTAAATGTTAAATGTTAAATGTTAAATGTTAAATGTTAAATGTTAAATGTTAAATGTTAAATGTTAAATGTTAAATGTTAAATGTTAAATGTTAAATGTTAAATGTTAAATGTTAAATGTTAAATGTTAAATGTTAAATGTTAAATGTTAAATGTTAAATGTTAAATGTTAAATGTTAAATGTTAAATGTTAAATGTTAAATGTTAAATGTTAAATGTTAAATGTTAAATGTTAAATGTTAAATGTTAAATGTTAAATGTTAAATGTTAAATGTTAAATGTTAAATGTTAAATGTTAAATGTTAAATGTTAAATGTTAAATGTTAAATGTTAAATGTTAAATGTTAAATGTTAAATGTTAAATGTTAAATGTTAAATGTTAAATGTTAAATGTTAAATGTTAAATGTTAAATGTTAAATGTTAAATGTTAAATGTTAAATGTTAAATGTTAAATGTTAAATGTTAAATGTTAAATGTTAAATGTTAAATGTTAAATGTTAAATGTTAAATGTTAAATGTTAAATGTTAAATGTTAAATGTTAAATGTTAAATGTTAAATGTTAAATGTTAAATGTTAAATGTTAAATGTTAAATGTTAAATGTTAAATGTTAAATGTTAAATGTTAAATGTTAAATGTTAAATGTTAAATGTTAAATGTTAAATGTTAAATGTTAAATGTTAAATGTTAAATGTTAAATGTTAAATGTTAAATGTTAAATGTTAAATGTTAAATGTTAAATGTTAAATGTTAAATGTTAAATGTTAAATGTTAAATGTTAAATGTTAAATGTTAAATGTTAAATGTTAAATGTTAAATGTTAAATGTTAAATGTTAAATGTTAAATGTTAAATGTTAAATGTTAAATGTTAAATGTTAAATGTTAAATGTTAAATGTTAAATGTTAAATGTTAAATGTTAAATGTTAAATGTTAAATGTTAAATGTTAAATGTTAAATGTTAAATGTTAAATGTTAAATGTTAAATGTTAAATGTTAAATGTTAAATGTTAAATGTTAAATGTTAAATGTTAAATGTTAAATGTTAAATGTTAAATGTTAAATGTTAAATGTTAAATGTTAAATGTTAAATGTTAAATGTTAAATGTTAAATGTTAAATGTTAAATGTTAAATGTTAAATGTTAAATGTTAAATGTTAAATGTTAAATGTTAAATGTTAAATGTTAAATGTTAAATGTTAAATGTTAAATGTTAAATGTTAAATGTTAAATGTTAAATGTTAAATGTTAAATGTTAAATGTTAAATGTTAAATGTTAAATGTTAAATGTTAAATGTTAAATGTTAAATGTTAAATGTTAAATGTTAAATGTTAAATGTTAAATGTTAAATGTTAAATGTTAAATGTTAAATGTTAAATGTTAAATGTTAAATGTTAAATGTTAAATGTTAAATGTTAAATGTTAAATGTTAAATGTTAAATGTTAAATGTTAAATGTTAAATGTTAAATGTTAAATGTTAAATGTTAAATGTTAAATGTTAAATGTTAAATGTTAAATGTTAAATGTTAAATGTTAAATGTTAAATGTTAAATGTTAAATGTTAAATGTTAAATGTTAAATGTTAAATGTTAAATGTTAAATGTTAAATGTTAAATGTTAAATGTTAAATGTTAAATGTTAAATGTTAAATGTTAAATGTTAAATGTTAAATGTTAAATGTTAAATGTTAAATGTTAAATGTTAAATGTTAAATGTTAAATGTTAAATGTTAAATGTTAAATGTTAAATGTTAAATGTTAAATGTTAAATGTTAAATGTTAAATGTTAAATGTTAAATGTTAAATGTTAAATGTTAAATGTTAAATGTTAAATGTTAAATGTTAAATGTTAAATGTTAAATGTTAAATGTTAAATGTTAAATGTTAAATGTTAAATGTTAAATGTTAAATGTTAAATGTTAAATGTTAAATGTTAAATGTTAAATGTTAAATGTTAAATGTTAAATGTTAAATGTTAAATGTTAAATGTTAAATGTTAAATGTTAAATGTTAAATGTTAAATGTTAAATGTTAAATGTTAAATGTTAAATGTTAAATGTTAAATGTTAAATGTTAAATGTTAAATGTTAAATGTTAAATGTTAAATGTTAAATGTTAAATGTTAAATGTTAAATGTTAAATGTTAAATGTTAAATGTTAAATGTTAAATGTTAAATGTTAAATGTTAAATGTTAAATGTTAAATGTTAAATGTTAAATGTTAAATGTTAAATGTTAAATGTTAAATGTTAAGTCAACGTTAAGCTTGTTTTAGTTTAGTTAAAGCTAAATTGAAATTAAATTTTTGCTTATGGGTCACACACATATTTTTTACTCTTGTTTGACAAGCATATATATGTTTTGAAATAAATTGAGATGTTATCAGTTGATTTACGACATGTTGCTGTCAACAATTTGTTGTGTGAGAATATTGAATGATTTTTGCATAATTAAAAATTTAAATAATTTTAAGCCGTGTATCAAATGTAATCGATGCTCTTTTTGGTTGCTGGCAGCTGTTGTATTTGATGACAATATTTTAAAATATGCTGGTATTCTTAAATTTATGCATTTTAAGTTTTACTTGAAATACGCTGACTCCGTTCTTTTCAAGTAAAACGGTGAACAGTTTTTAAAAGAGAAATTTTAAAATATTTAAATTTTCCATAAATGTATAAATCTTACAAATTTTAAAATTTCAAGATTCTTATATTAAAAAGACAAAAAAAAATTCCATAAACCAAATATTTCTCTTAATTTTGTTGGATTTCCCCTAAATTTTTTAACTAATCCTAAAATGATTAAAATATGTTAATTTTGACACAGAAGCAGCAGCACCAACAGCAGCAGCAGCCCAAATATGTGCTTTAATGACACCAAAACTGGTTTCGCACAAACAATGGCTTGGCAGTCGATTAGGGCTCAAACAATAACAACAACAAAAGCTGCTTTGGATCTAATAATGCGATCGACATTCCAAAGAGTTCAAAACGCACAAAGCCAGTCGCACAAAAGTCACAATGCAAGCAATACAAAAAAACACTCAGATCCAGCCCAACACATAGATAGCTGAATAGATACTCACACCAAGATAGCGTAACACACATATGTAGCTGCATAGGAATAGTTTTGAAAGAGATAACATAAAAATACCTACGGTCCATTGTTGTGACAGGCATGTAATTTCAATCCAGATTTATTAGGAAACCACAACAAATGCACTCCAACAAAACAACAACAAAAAACTGCAACAACATAGAAAAAGAACCACAAAATAAATTTTAAAATAAATGATATAAAATCAATCACTGTTTGGCGTATAAGAAAAACTATAGTAGTCGTTGAAGATGGTAAAAAACAAAAATGACAACTCATTTCTACAAGTGTGCAGAGCACAGTAAAGCGATTGCATGTGTGCGTGATTAAAGGATCAAATACAGAAAGCATAGAAATATTTATGTTATGATAAGGTGCTTGGTTGAAATTTTTTAAGAAATTCCAATGTCAACGTTTGACGCTTTGCTTTGCTTTGAAGTGGGTTAGGAAAAAGGAACTGACTCTGATTGAATAACAACAAATCAGTCAGGCTGATAATATACCGTTTTATTGTTTCGAAGGTAGGTTTTGGCTGTGCCTATAGTACGATCGAATGCCGTTACATGTTTTTTTTTAGCATAACCTAACAAAAGGACTTGTACTCAAAATGCACACAAGTGAAGGAAAAGTCAAAAATAATAAAAAAAAATTATATATACAGTAGCCAAAATATTTTAAAAGAATATGTGTTAGAAATGTACGAAAATCAAGTAACTTGAATCACCAATATAGGTAGCATTAGGAATTTCTTGAAATGTTTGATATTTGAACGATTTAAACGAAAGACTTAAGCGACAAACTTGCTGGCCTTTCATGCGATGGCAAAACGTGCCGCTTTTTATCATTTTTACATTCACTACTATGATGGCAGAGGTGAGAGTTGAATATATTCCAACAAAACGCTGTTTCAGCCTGAGTTTATTTATATTTATTTAATTTTTTCCTGCTGGAATGTAAAGCAGCATATTTTTTATTTCTTCATAAAAAATTCTAAAACCTAAAATATTGTCTACGAATGGTTCATTTGTTCATCGCAACAAAAAATTTCATTTGACCCAACAGACTAGATTGGTCTGCTTCATGTATGAAAAAAAACTCTTTGGATTAACAACATTTTTTCCGATCGTTCAGAAGATTTCAACTCATTCCTTAGAGCTCTTTCGATAAATATTTTATGCCTAAGTTTTTGCTAAATATTTTATGACTAAGTTAACGGTTTCTTATATGGCAAAAAAAAACAAAATTTGAATTTTTGTTGATGCTAAAATTTATTTCCGTTTCAGTGTAACGGTTCAAAGTTGCCAACTCTAAAAAAAAAAAAATCAAGAAACAGAGAAATCAAGAACAATAGAGAATATCGTAATTCTGCCGAACCATATGTCACAAATATTCGGTTGTGAAGGAAAAACTTTCTTTCTTCAACAAATTTATTGATTTTTTTTTAAATAAAAAGTTATCCCGGGGAGACGTTGTTCTGTCACATATTCAAATTTGTCGTTGTATGTCTTTTTGAATAAGAAATCTGAAAAACTACCTAAAGAAATTTTGTCAAAAAATATTAAAAAAAAAAAAAAAATTAGATGTCGACAATAACGCCACCTATCGGGTCTAAACTAATAGTTGTTCATAACAATCATTCATCTTACAAACGTACTTTTCAAATTCATTATTAATTTTCGATTTCTGGTAGGAGTTCAAGATTTCAAGAATATCTATCTATTTAAGTATGAATACGCAAGTTTACGACCTATTTAAAAACAAAAATTACACAATATTAGCATCCTTTTCAGTTTGAAAACGTAACCTTATTTTTTATAATCTTGATAGTAACCCTTGACTTAATCCTTGTCACATAACTTGCCCAAATCAATTAGGTTTTTCACAACTTGAAATACACAGTTGTATCGTTGTATTCGAATTCAAGTCGTATTCAAATTGTTTTTGTTTTCTATATGAAAGAAAAAAACGTTTGTTGAGCTCCTACGTTTGATTTATCTTTCAAATAGAAAACAAAAACAATGTGAATACGAGACGAAAATATGAATACAACGATACAACTGCTTATTTCAAGTTGTGAAAAACCTAAATGTTTTGATCGTTATAAACATTTTATGTTCTATCTCTTATGCCAATATATGTTATTTTTCTTGAAAATCCTTGTTCTTATCCTCTCCAAGTTTGTTCCCTCATTCTTATCTTCATCTTTGTCAAAATCCTTTTCATATTTCTTGTCGAAATACTTGTCTTATTCCTTCTCATAATATTTTTTATAATCCTCGTCTATAACCTTTTTTTATTCATTTTTCTCAGTTTTTGTTCTAATATACAACATAATCTTGTATGTTCTTATCCTTGAACTAATCTTCTTGATTTTGATCTTGATATTGATCTTGATCTTGATCTTGATCTTTATCTTGATCTCGATCTTGATCAAGACCTCGATCCTGATTTGGATATTGATATTGATCTTGATATAGATCTTTGTCTTGATTGTGATCTTGATCTCAATTTTAATCATCATCTTGATCTTATACCGATATTTATTTTTTCTTGATGGTGACCTTGATCTTCATATTGCCTTTGCTTTTGCCTGTGAATTTTCTTTTCCTTTTGATTTTGATTTTGATTTTGATTTTGATTTTGATTTTGATTTTGATTTTGATTTTGATTTTGATTTTGATTTTGATTTTGATTTTGATTTTGATTTTGATTTTGATTTTGATTTTGATTTTGATTTTGATTTTGATTTTGATTTTGATTTTGATTTTGATTTTGATTTTGATTTTGATTTTGATTTTGATTTTGATTTTGATTTTGATTTTGATTTTGATTTTGATTTTGATTTTGATTTTGATTTTGATTTTGATTTTGATTTTGATTTTGATTTTGATTTTGATTTTGATTTTGATTTTGATTTTGATTTTGATTTTAATTTTGATTTTTCTATTCAGTCATACGATGGTAGAATCAAGCGTTAATATTATTAATATTGATAAGCTTTTACTTAAAACCCAACAATTATTACATGCAACGCCGTTGCATTTTCAAAAAACTTCCTTTTCAACTTTTTCGTAAAATCTGCGAGAAAAGATTCTTACGTCAAAATTTGCTGCATAAACTTGTGCAACTTAAGCGACAAACTCTATTTTATATGTTCGCTGTCTGCTGCAAATAATTTTTGTGCTTTTCGGCTTCATTGGCAACTTTTGCTTGCCGAACAATGCAAAATATTTGCAAAGCATGCGCAACATAGCTGCGCTGAGTTATGCTTTGTAGGCTTCATTAAACTATTTTTTTGTTTGTTGGTTTGTTTTGTTTGTCTTATGTTCCTCGGCTTATTTCCGCACACGTAAAACGCGCACGGGCGGCTTGCTTGTTTTTTTTTTAGCTGCAAAATCCTTGCCTATTCTATGATTCCAAATTACAAAAGAGAGCGTACGACTTAAAACTGTCTATAAAACCGGTCAATGTATTATAAATAAAGCTTACAGCAGCATTCCGGTCGCTTGCAGCCAAAGCATTACAGAACTTAGAAGAGGCATAGCGCAAAACGCGTCGCATACCAACAAAAGTGACGCCAAAGTCGCCGTTGTTATTTTTTGTGTTCATGCTGTTTTTGTTGGTGTTGTTGTTGTTGTTGTTGGTTATTTTGTTGTAATGCGTCTCTTGTGAGTTATTAACGTGGCTATTTTTAGTGCTGTACCAGCTTGACTTTTATAAAGGAAAACACTAAAGCGTGCTGCTTTGGGTTGCTTTGGGTTGGCATGGCGCGAAGCTTTCGGTTTTACTTTTTATGTTTTAGTTTTATTTTAACGATGTGGTTTTTTATTTTACAGCACAAACATTTAGATGCTGCTGCTTTAATAGCATTTATATCAATTTTAAAAAATTTCATCTAAACTGCAGCATCTAGCCTGCTGCTGCTTTGGCTATTAGCAACAATGTTGCAATAATAAAATATTGAAACTTTCAAAATTTGTTTTTGTTAGAAAGAAGCATTTTCTAGGAACACGTTATCGACAACAAAAAAAAAAATGGATGTCTCGATTATTGCATAAGTTTTATTTTTGTCAGAACTTAAGAATTCTTTAAAGTGTTTTAACACGACTTTGTTTGGAATGTCGCTATATAAATTTGGGATTTTTATTTTTTTATATGACAACAAGAAATTTAAAAAAAAAAGTTATTGAAAAAGCTTTTTAAAAGCAAACCGCAAACTTTTATATTAGTTGGCTTTGCTTTAAACCTATCTGTTCTACGCTTGGTATGCGCGCAGCAGCATTTAGCGCAACAAAAACAAAACAACAACTTAACAAATTTTAAACTAGATGAAACTTAAACTGAGCCTAAGAATAATAAACTTAAAGCATTTATTTGACTTTGAATATATTAAGAATTTATTCTTATACCATAAATAAGCAGGTGAAGCTGCTTAAATCAAGTTCGTTTCTTAAGTCTTTTGTTTGTTCGAAAACAATAAACTTTAGGCACATTTAAGACTTTTATTATTGATGTTATAAAAAAGGAAATCAAGTTAAACAATCAAAATAAATACAATTCAAACAAGAATCTTTGTGTTTTTCTTAAAGGTAGCCTATTTAAATATCAGAAGCTACCTCAACAAAATTCTAAAAATTAATTTAACTCTTATGAGTATGAAAACCCGCTTGTGACAAAAAAATTAATAATGTAAAAACAACGAATGAACGTAATGATATAATTGAACACCTACTTAAAATGTCTTTATAGTAAAATATGTTGTTTAAATAAAATAAAATACTATAAGCAAATATAAACTTTTGATTTTAAGTTCAAAGGTAAAATTTCAAAATGTGTACTTCTGAATTAATTATCATTTAAAAAACGCTAATTTCTAAAACTCTCTGCTATTTCAAAATTTTTAGGAGGAAATTTTGAGAACAAGAAGTTTCGTGTGAAGAGATTTGTATTCCGCAGATAGTCCGGAAAAATAAATGAAATGTTTTTGTTCTGCAAGCAAGTGCTGGTTACACTCGGAGTAATTTATTCTCGTGTCAATTTGCATGTTTAAACAACTTTTCGTCGTAGAAATAACATCTTTTACTTAATTTACCTTCCAAATACACTTATATATTACCCTTTTTTTTCAAAATTAGGCAGATTCGACTGAATAGGTGGAAGACCTGATATTTTTAGTTTCAGTTTCAAAACTTGAAAAAAATAGTCCGAACAGGAGGGAGATCATTACGTTTCAAGCGATGCTATTGAGGAATAAGCCGGTGAAGAGTTGATAAAAAATAAAATTGATAGTTGTAATGAAGTCAATTAACATCTTTTACAAAATCAAGATTCTTCACCATTTCCATGCAGTCCTAGGCGAAGTCAAAGAGAGCAAAAGACGAAAGTAAGATCTCAGGTCTGTTTCCGTACTTTTGCAGCAGAAAACTGCAAGTTGAAACAATTATCGAACTTGCCTTCGGCAGTGATGAAAGAGCTAAAAATAGCAAAACGTGCTTATTTTAAAAAGTTAAGTTATTGGGTCTTTGCAGAAAATCATTTTATTCTTGAGATAATGTGGACGTCAAGGATCTAATAAAAAATATATTGATATCCTTATTGCTTCTGTAAGTCAAAACTTTTTCAGACTATTGACAGTTCTTTTTAATGCCAACTGTAGCTTCAGCCTTAATTGCGTTTCTCAGGCTGATGTTCTGATAATTATATCATCAATCAAATCGAATGCTTATTTCGAGACCAATTTTTTTGAAAATTTTGCTTGCAAAGATCCTTACTTATCTAACCCACATGTTTTATCAGTCTTTCTACGCATTATAGGAGGTGTTCCTCAAAGTTCTGTTGCTATGTACATAATTAACTTATCATGTTTTGGAAAATTGTAAGAACCATATGTTCGCAGTTGACGATTAGTTTTAAATTAACTGCAAACGTGATAACATCTATATCTATCTGTGCAACAATCTGAATAGCATTCTTGAAAAAATTGGCAAGTGGGCGCTAAAAAACGGCTTGTGCCTTAATCCAACAATGTCAAAAAGTTTGGTAAATGTGAGACAAAACATCGAGATTTCAGTTTTTTTTTGTTTTTTCAGAGATTTCAGAATGCGTAGACTCAGCAAAAAATCTAGGAGTTATATTCAACACAGCACTAACTTGGAATAACCATATAAGTAACACAGTTGGGAAAGTCTGCGGCATGTATCGAGTTCTTTGGATGACGTGGTATTTTACACCCCTTCACATACGAATGGTTTTCGCACTGTGTATCTGTAACCAGATCGATCACAACATGATCAGTCTGGTTTCGCATTTTGTGATCCAGGGACAGCTAGGTGGCCTTATGGATATCGAGTAGTTTGAATCTAGTGTCAATAACTACCATGCTTTGTGCCGCTGCAAAGATGATCAGTCTTAGACCGTTGTTTAAAGTGGTCTCGTGGAAACTGAACTAACCGACAGTGGAGCCAAAGGTGCTTTCTCTTCTGACCCTCGAGGTGAAACCCCCGAGGACTATTTTCACATCATGGGTCTAGCAGTGATCATTTACGTCCTCTAGGTTCGCATAGCAGGCGTTCTTGACAGCATAGTCCTTTTTCTTCATCGGGGCATGCTCAATTAGTTAGCTAATTGTAGTTAGCCACCCCCTAATTGTCCCAGACCACAAAAACGGCTACCCTCTATATCTAAAGGCCATCCACCATCCACAACCTGTGACCCGTCCGGCAGCTTGTATCTCAGCCCCTACAGATTTCCCATAAAATCCACGGTACCAGACAAAATGACACTTGCTCTTGAAAGAAAGTGTCGACTTTACCAAGTAATGGCATTGTAATTCCACACTAGGGATATCAATCCCAGGATCCCGACAATCCGATCTTTTTGAGTCCTGAAAAATCTTAAATCGAAATTAGTCGATTTAAGTAACGGGACTGCCAAAAACAATTTTTTTAATAGCTAATAAAATTTATCAAACTTTTATCTTAAATATTTCCCTTTTGAGGATTTTATTTTGTTTTTTTTTAGTTTATTTGTTACATTGGCAGCACTTTACGCGTTTTTAAAATTGTTTTGAGTAAATAGTTGACTTTATGTGTGGAACAAAATCACCTACTAAAACAGAAATTTTACAACATCATGTTAAATTTGAGCACAAAAAAGAGTTAAAGCTTATATAAGATTGTATGACAAGATGGAAAAGTATGCTAGACATGTTAGAAAGATTTATTTTGCTTAAAGACAGTAAATAAAAGGACACCATTGAACTTAAAATGAATTCTTTGCTTGAGCATAAGTTCAATTAAAGAATTTGCCTGCGTTCTACATCCTGTTAAAGTTACCTTATGACTCGCCACATCAAATGTGAAGTTGCTTTGACTTTTATGCTGGAAGAAATAAAAAGGAAGAAATCTACTTTGAGCAATCACTTATTTAATATCAAGTTGAAAGGATCAAGCAACGGAAAACAATTCTGTCTGTTGTTTGTTCTTTTTTAATTAATCCAAATAACATGTCTGGTGTTATATATAACTTTTCTTAAGCTAGTATTATAGTATTATAGCTATCAGAAAAGAGCTCGAGAAGAGCTCCTTGACGTTGAAAATGAGCCTTATTGCGAAAGCGATATTAATAATACTTACGACAAAATAGTTGAGGTAGATAAGGGTGCTTAAAGATAAATTGCATCAAGTTTTAACTAGCAGCTCGCAAATGTTTCATAATAGTTAAAACACAACTTTTCAGTAGTTTTGGTAAAAGAAATTGATATTGTTTGTTGTTACCTTCAGAAAGCATTTAATTTTGTATCAAAAGTCCAACCAACAAGTGTTGAGGTTCTTTTTAACTGCAGGTTTTATATGCAACAAATTGAGGTCCAGGATTAAACATTCATTTAAGCTTTAATATCTTAAAAATCGCATTTTGCTCAAAAGAAGGAGTCATTTTTATTCTCTCAAAATGCAATTTTAATGAAACTATTATAATTATAATATAAATTACTGTGAATATTTTTGTCAAATTTCATGTTTGTTTGTTGTTTTTGTTGATTGAAAATACTTATTTATTCGTTAATTAAAAACATACAAGCATTAAGTATTACAAATCCTACTTGATTGTTATATCAATTTGTTATAGAATAATACATATTATAGGATGATTAGGGGAAGAGTGGCATGAAAGAGCCAGTTTTAAAAAAAGTTACAAAAAATATAAAAATAATTAATAAAATTATAAAAATTGTATCAAAAGTATTTTTTCATTCATTTTTGAACGTAATGCCATGAAATATTTTCCAAAATCAACACTATTTTTGGACTTGTAGCCATTTATAAAAAATATAAAATTCGGCTCTTTCATAACACATAGGCATTGAAAGAGCCAACCAAAGTTTTGAAAGAGCCAACTTCTTTTTATAAGACTTAACACGAACAATAACGGATGTTTTATTGAAAATATTTATTGTTATTATAAAAATTATTGTTTTTACAAAAATAAATAAATAAATTCAAAACTAAAAACAAAAAATAGTTCAAAAACTTAAAAATATTTTCAGCTAAAAAAATTTGATCGCTTTGAAGAAAATCTATAATAATAACACCCATTCCAAAAACAAAATAAAAGGTTTAAAACATTTAAAAAAATTTTTGACAAAAATAATTCAAACTTCTTTTTACGCCACAGTATTTATGTGCCCAACCGCTATAAATTTTACACTGAAACCGCAGCCCGGCTCTTTCAAAACATATTGTCCAAAGAAACATAACCTCAAAAATGAGTATGAAATCAAGATTTTACCGGCAGAATAAATATGTTATGGGTAGGCCTAATATATCCATAAAATTGTATAATAATAATACTACTGTTAGTTTAAAAGGTGAAGACGTCAAAAAACAAATAAAATGCTCTGAAAAACTTACTTAATGATGAAGAAATCCTAAATACGATGCACCAACGCCGTTTATTATCAGTGAACTGTCAAATGTTTGTGGGTGCCATTTGGCGAGTATTGCTCCTTTAAAATTATAATTTAAGAAGCATTCGTATGAAAACTACCGCGTAAATCGTTGTGGCTCTTTCAAAACTTGGCTCTTTCATGCCACTCTTCCCCTACAGATGTGTTGCACTTTTTGGAAAAAAGAAAATTATGGAAATAAAATGATCTTAAATTAAATTTCGAGACGAACTCGGATCTGAATAGTCAGATCTCGAAAATCCCGGAATCGAAAAAACTCCGAAAATTGACATATCTATCTACACGAATCAGAATCGAAATTCTATAACTGTTTTCTGAATGTACAGATGCATTAAAAATTCCACAGCACCGGTATGTTAATTGCTACGTATTACTATGATTGATGTTCATAGATTAGATGTGCTTATATGTTTTTTCGATACATATGCATAATGTTGTGTGAATGTTCTGAAATATCGATGCTGTCGAAATGAATGTTCTGAAAAACTTGAGTTGCACAATATCTGAAGTGTACTTTAAGACAAATATTAATGTTTTCAAATGTTAAATTTTATTTAATTAATTTAGATTTATATTTAATATTAAATGATGAATTAAAAAAAAAAAATTGTTATCTGCATTCGAACGTCCTTTGCTTATTTTATGCAAGTTTGTTGCTTAAGTCTTTTGTTTTTGCATCAAAGTTGATTTTGTCGCCGCCTGCACAGGCTGTCGCAAGTGTTAACTTGTGTTAATACACAGCTTTTACTTGAAATTTAAGCATAACATGCAACGCAGCGTGGAACAAATTTTACAACAATAATTAAATACAATTACAACAATTCAACTGGTTTCATCACTGGAAAAAAACATCAACTTTTAATCGCGCGCAGACATCTTAATTCGTTTTGCTTGACTTCTTGCGTTGCAAAAAATGTTGTAAGCCCTTTTTATGGTCTCGCAGCAAAATGTTGCACACAGTTTTTTGTTTTTTTTTTTCAACATTTTATTTCGCATTTTCTTATAGATATTCTTATTTCTTTGCACTGATTCTTTATTATTTAATGCCTACTTTTATAGTGCTAGTTCATTGTTTATGTTGTTGCTGTGCGGCTGGCTGCCCACACTTCTTTGATTGCTTGCGCGCAGGCGCACTCGCGCACAGAGGCAAGCCAGTGAAAGAACATTAATCAAAGTCAAGTTTGCTTGAATGGAATTGCATTATTTTTGATACGCTGTACAATAGTACTCATACGAGATGCCATACTAAGGATTCTTTGCTGGCAATACTGTAGGTTGGTTGGTGTGTGTAGCAAGAGAGACTGCAAATGCATTAACACGCTTAGAGTTGTACGTTCGTCTTTTTTTTTTTTAATTATGTACAATTTTTATGATTCTCTAGTTTCTATGGAATGGCATTTTTATTGATTTCATAAAAATTTTGAGCTTTTTAACTTTTTTTAATGCATGCTTTCTGCAAATAGTCAGCTGCACGTTAAATCTGAGCTAAAATTACTAATAAAAATTAAGATGTAAAATTTTATACGGACAGAAGAATTTTAGTTAAGTCTTGGTAGAGATATAAAGTACTTAAATAATAGCTATGTTATTAGAAATCTTTAACAACTTCATTTGTGGCATATAAAACTATAAAACAATCATAACTTAAATTTAGCTTGAAGCTAAAATTGTTTCAATATCATATCGCGTACAATTGCTCACTTGGCTCGAATGGCTTAGTTTTGAAAAAGAAAAATATACATTCCGACAACCAAGTTTTGCCAGTGTTGCCACACATTGCAGCAAAAAAAAAAAAAAACAAATAAAAATTAAACGATTTCGATATATAGTCATATTTCTGTAGGCATATGCATTTTATACATAATTTTTGAGATATAACTTCATATAAATGGCGCTTCGATTTGAGATTATAATTTGTATGTACAATTTTTTGTTTGTCATTGGCCATTTTGTTTAAATATTTAGTGTTTAATTAAATTTTATTAACAAACATTGGCTCATTTTTTCATTTCTATGGACACGACTGCCTTTTAACATACTCTTGCTTTATATCGTTAAATTGCATGCAATATCACGTTCATGTGAATGTTAACTAATGTCGTAAAGGGAAAACAATTCCGCCTTAAGGACGAAAACTATAAAACCGCAGGTGTTAACAGCCTAACTACTGAGGCTTCAATAATGAAGCTATCATTAAGTTTAATCTCGAACTTCTATGCAAAATATGGTCTGATTGCCTTTCAAACAGTTGAAAAAATTAATGCGTTCTGTCAAATTTACAACAAAAGCAGATACCACTATTTGTAACACAAACATTCAAGTACGCTTTCTCGCATATAATATCGCATATACGAGGGCAAGTTGAAAAGTCCCTGAAAAATTAAACAGATGGCGCCACATATGGGCATCTCCCAGTGGCACGGACGCGACATTCGCACGGTTTTAATTACTCGAAAAACAAGAAAGAAACAAAATGAGCCGATATGTATTTTAAGTGTTCTAACGCGATGAAAGAGTGCTTCATTTTATAAAAATATTGGCGAGATTTAGTACAAATTAGTACAAAGTAATAAGCAATCATTCAATGGAACGGACGCGACAAAAAATATAAGTTTTCTTAAGCTCGTATAGAAATATGCAAAATTTAGCTAATTTTGAGAATTTTTTTTATATATAATGTGCATGTTAATGGAGGTCAAAGGACAACTATTCTTCGTAGACTTATGAAATATTAGAATTATCTCTTACCTTTTTTTAAATAGATATAGCACGAATACGGACGCGACATCATGGACGCGACAAATTTTTCCAACAGTAGTAAAATACAGTAAAGATGTTCATTATAAATTTTAATAAAAATACATCATAATAAGTTAAATTCAAGTTACATAGCAGTAATATTAATCAAAATAAAATAAAAGTAAAGTAAAAAGCTGTTAGAGTGCTTTATTTTAATGTTTTTCTTCACTTTTGGTGGACCTTTTTTGGGAGATGCCCATATGCCATATGACAATTTCGGAGCAACATCTATGTTATAATCAGAACGCATTAAAATTTCAGACTGATGTCATTCAGTTCTGTTTTGACATTCATCACAACCCTGAATATTTTTGTAAAAATGGAAAAAAGAGAATTTCACGTAGTGATTAAGCATTATTTTTAGTGTAGAAAAAAAATTATGTAAACCACAGTATAGATTGGAATGACCACTCAGACCAAATGGTGTAAGGGTTTCAATGTGGTATATGATCACAAAGACCATTGAAAGTTCTCTTCAACCAAACAACGTCACAAATCGTATAAAACGATCTATGGTATGATATGGGACGATTGACGAGAGAAAGGTCATGAAATTCCTGAGACTTTGGGCATCTCTACCGAGTGAGTACATAATAAGTTTATTTATGAGAAAACTATATGTTAGAAGCTTAGATTTCTTGCTTTGTTTTTCAGGAGCTTTTAACCTTACCCTACTAGTTTTTGTCAACTATTCTAAGTGAAAAGCTAAGGTATTCGTAATCCACTTGATTAGACATTATCAGTGTGGCAAGGGGATGCAAGAAGTTTACTGTGACAAAAACTTTAAACTGTGACAAAATCTGATGACTCAACTGTGGGAAAAAAATGAGCACTTATCATATTTTTTTTCGTTTATAAATCTCACTTTGTCGGTCCAATAGAGTCATCTATTTGTATACCATGACTGTATTTGGTATACTATACCGTCAAAGTCATATCTGAAAAAGCTGTCTGAGAATTGAGTTTAGAAACAGCGCAGCTTAAATGAAAAACGTTCTCTGCAATGCATTCGATGCCGAATGAGGTTTCAATGGATTTTGTAAAATTTCATTGGTATTAAATCCATTTCAAACTTTAAATTTTTAACTCGAATATGTTAAACCCGAAAAACATACCAAGATAAGCTTATAATATTGAACCTATAATTATTTATTATCAAAAAATATCAAGAATGATAACACAATTGACTCATTCCATAGAGACGGTTGTAACGTTTTGACTTCTTTATCGTGTTAATAATCTTATAAGCCGGTTAAAAAAAAACAAATTGGTCATTTCAGCCTGGACCTACATGTTTTATGCCAACTCCAAACGGCTAAAGTTCATGTTCTCAAGAAGCTTTACATGGCATTATTTACTCTCTGAGGTTTGCCAATGTCTGCAGAGAGGTGGTGATTGATCAGAAAATTTTTTTGAAATCAGAAAATTGAAAAAACTTTTCGCCGTAACTGGGGATCGAACTCAGGCTCCGATCATGCTAAGTCAGACACTTAACCTGCATGCCATGGTTGAATTTAAAATGGGACGGGTGTTACATGTAAGAATTTGATGGGAATTATATGAATGGATAAAATAATAGTCATATATTTTTGTCAGAAAAAAAACACATATTTACTATCAATAATTTTAAAAAAATTTTAGAAAAAAACTGCATGAGTTTCTGCAAATTTTAATTAGTTTCAAAGAATAAAGTCAAGTCTTATAAACTGTATTCGCTAAAAATTCGTGATTTAGTATATTCAAGTGATTTATAATTTCAAAACAGTGGCTCTATTGCATTTTGGAATGTTTAATATATTTTTCCATCTTATCAGCAGCATATCATTCAACGTTACTATGTATTTTTCTAAGACCAAAATAAGACTTTCGGGAGTTTACGACTTATAAGCAAGCATTTTTCCTTTTTTAATACTTTTGCTATTAATATACCATTACCATTACAATTATCATTACCATCACTATTACAATAACTACACCATCAACATTAATATTACCAATACCATTACCATTACCATTACCATTACCATTACGATTATCATTACCATTACCATTACCATTACCATTACCATTACCATTACCATCACCATTACCATTACCATTACCAAAATCCATTACCATTACCATTACCATTACCATTACCATTACGATTACCATTACCATTACCATTACCATTACCATTACCATTACCATTACCACTACCATTACCATTACCAGTACCATTACCATTACCATTACCATTAACATTACCATTACCATTACCATTACCACTACCATTACCATTACCATTACCATTACCATTACCATTACCATTACCATTACCATTACCATTATAATTAACATTACAATCACAATTATCATTACCATTACCATTACCATTACCAATACCATTACCATAACCTTTACCATTACCATTACCATTACCATTACCATTACCATTACCATTACCATTACCATTACCATTACCATTACCCTTACCATTACCATTACCATTACCATTACAATAAACATTACCATTACCATTACCATTACTATTACCATTACCATTACCATTACCATTACCATTACCATTACCATTACCATTACCATTACCATTACCATTACCATTACCATTACCATTACCATTACCAATACCATTACCATTATCATTACCATTACCATTACCATTACCATTACCATTACCATTACCATTACCATTACCATTACCATTACCATTGCTATTACCACTACCATTACCATTA